>CM065189.1:7913202-8310702 GCA_033026295.1 Channa striata | reverse complement strand
CCTGAATTTCTTGTTGTGACAACCTGTGTTTGGACGGCTGTTTGTGTGACTGGCGTGTGAAAAACATCTCATTGACAAACTAATCAAACAGCCGATTGGAAAGTTCTCTGTCCGTACGACTACTGTTGCCATCGTGCGAAGGTTTTACATTAAGTAACACAGCTCATGATGCATTCAGGGAGTGAACAGAGCGTAGGTCATTTGTATTTCGGAAACTCTAAACTGCATATTCCATAAACAAAAATCTGAATACCAAAATTTTGAAGAAACACAACATAATACTGTAGTTTTCAACCCGACAGAGGCAGGTAAGATTAACACAAAACCCATTAACATTATTGTGGTGTGGTTTGTCTGTCTCATATATATTATTGGGTATTTGTGTGTGTGTAGTAAGCAAGAGTGCAAGGATGTAGGTGTGTCATCAGCACTTCGAAACCTGCTGACCTGACATAAAAACCTGTTGGCCACAGAAAACCATCACTTTTCCTCTTCCTGCCTCTAGCGGGTCAATCCTTCACCCACCCCACCCCCCAACTCAATAACAGAGACCATGGTGTGTGTGTGTGTGTGTGCGCACTCATTAGTTTGAGTAAATCACAGAAAGAGTGAAACCAAAAAGAAAAAAAGGGAGTAAGCTAGGGAGCAAAGTGTGTTAACAGACACATTTACAAACCATTAGCATTGAACGCACAACTAATTATCATCTGAGTCAAGGAGTGTGTGCCTGTGAGTGTGTGTGTGTGTGTTTACATTTTAGAGATAAAGTGTAAGTAAGAAAGAGGGTAAGCAGAGAAGCAACAGAGAGAGATAGAGAGAGAAAATGAGGGGACGAGAGAGGGCAAACTGTGTGAGTGTGTGTGTGTGTGTGTGTGTGTGTGTGTGTGTGTGTGTGTGTGTGTGGTTCCTGGCTGAGCAGCTCCTCTCTATTTATAGAGCTGCGGCTCCTTCCTGGAGCTGTACCATCACGCCAGGAGGGGGTGGGGGGGTGAGAGAGAGCGAGAGACAGATAGAGAGAGGGAAAGGGAGAGACGAGGAGAGAGAGGAAGTGTGAGTGGGTGTGTGGGAGGGGAGACTGGTCGTGTTTGAGTCTTTAGTAAATCAACAGATCCACCCCCTCTCTCTTTCCCTCCCTCTCTCCATCACTCTCTCTCTCTCTCTCTTTCCTCTTCTCCCCTCCCACCCCATCCCTTCTTCTCTTACTCAACATGGGCTCAGCCGGCAGCTACGAACAAAACTACACACCAGAGAAGGAGAAACAGGGTAAAGAAACAAACTAAACCAAACAGCACTAGAGAGAATGATTAGTGGGATAATTTTACACGTGATGGTGAAACTAGAGTTCGGTTGCACAATGGGGATACTAATAGTTTGAAAAACCATTGAAGAGAAGAATGCTCGCAAGAAATAATAAACACAGAAAACTGTTGTAACCTATTAGCTTTATGAATTTGTGTAAAATAATCTCCTCAATTGTTCTTCTTCAGAAAGACAAAAACAAAATCACTCTGTGCTACAGTCTCTGTAACTGGCAATGCAAGTGCGACCCCTCTTCAGTCACTCAGAAACATCACAAGTTGTGGCATTTCACAGATTAAGAAATTCACTATTCACATTTTAATTACTTTTAATTGTCCAGAAAAGAAGTCACAAACCCTCATAGTGCTGGTGTTCCTTATAGAGACAATTATTTTGCTAATCCATTAATTGTTTTAATCATTCTTCAAGAAGTGGAGCCACATACTCCAGCAGATCTGGAAGGTTCTGAGGGGGTTTGACAAAGGCCAAACTCTGGTGACTAGACACCGGGTTCAGTGAATCTCCAAAACAGCATATGTGGTGGGATTTTTTTAAGTAAGCAGCGGTTAGCACTTACTGTTCCAGGGAAGGACAACTGGTGACTGGATGAGAGGAACCCAAGACTCCCTGATGTATGTGGGGAGAACATAGACGCCTGTCTGGCCTGATGTGTCATTCTGTAGCACATATTGCTGAAAAATGCATTGCTAGCTATAACCAACAATGGTCAGAAGAAACTGTGGGTCACAGAGGGCCCAGGCTGACAACCGTCTATGTCCCCCAATTGGTCTGTGAGTGTCAGCACTGGAACTTGCAGCAAAGGTCTGATGATGCACGGTTGTCATTGACCTGTGGAATAGATGTACTACGTAGTCTAGCCAGCATATGCACTGTGATGCTTTGTGGGTAATCCTGCATCCTGGCAGCACTCTACTAAGGTAAAAAAAAAACTTTTACCGATGGCTAGAGGAACATAAGAAAGGATTCAAGGTGTTGCCTTTGGCCTCCTTATTCCCCAGGTCTCAATTCAATTGTGCCTATGAGAGATGTGTTGAATAGAAAAGTCATTTTAATACAGGCTCCACCTCACAACTTATAAGACATAAAGAAAATGCTGCTGACACGCTGGGGCCACAAACCAAAGGAGACCTTCAGATGGTTTGATACCTTGATCGATACGTCGGTTTTGGCAGCACAGGGGAAGTTTTACCTTTTTTCTTTGCGAAATCAGTCGCTCTAAGGTTTAGCAGACCTTTTTGTGGTTGTTGTGTCCTAAAAAGTCCAGTTTTGTGACAGCTTTACTGAAAAAAAATAGTGATACATGTTGCACTGTTTTTAAATTCCATGGTCATGCAGAATTCACAGGGGGGATTGGTTGAATAAATTGTTTTGATCTAAACACTGGAAATTCCTAGAATAAATCTGTCATAGTAGACTGAATATCTATGTTGGAATGTTGGTAAAATATTTTTAAGCAGATGTCCAGAAAAGGAGTTCCCTGGGAGCTGCATTGTTTGTCTACTTATTTACATCTAATTCTAATTTAGACTCTGCTAATTAGCAAATATTTCAAAGCACTCCATAAACAAATAAATGACAAAATGCACGGTTTCCCCATTCTTTCCACCGCAACACTCACATATTACAACTAAGGAACCTAAATTACCACTAACTGAAGACCCATACAAGATTATTTTGTCAAATAATGACATCTGTGAGAAGCCAGTGTCTTGCTCAAGGATACCTCGACATGTGGAATAGAGGAGCTGGCTACTTGATCTGCCAACCCTGTGGATATTTGTGGCCAACTGGCACTAGCTCCTGATATATAAGCTGCCCCAACATGAATCACTTTACTAGTTGGTGGCCTGAATAACCACAATAAAGTGCAAAGCAAACCAGAAGTTCAAAGTGGTCGAATGTACATATTCAAGTACTAAACTGCTTTGCTTCTACTATGACCTGATATTTAACTGCACAGTTGAGCTAATGAGGAAATTTGGCTGGCATGGATGGTCCAAATAATAATAGGGACACACCGGAAAAGACTACGACAGATTTAAATATTCACAGATTTTTTTCTCTCTGACAGTCTGGAAGGAACACACATTCACTTAACAACTGGAAGTTGGTACACGTGTTCCTCTGCCTAAACAAATATGGTGACGACCAGCGTTTCATAAAAGTTTTGACAAAAAGAACAAAACATATTGTTAAGAAAAAGAAGAGAAAAGTAGATTGTTTGAGTGAACTCCTGCATGGAGAGGCATGGACATTACAAACTGTCTACAGAGGAAATAGAAACAAAGCAAACTTCAGGTAAGGTTGTATAACATATAATTCAACATGTTTAAAATAGCATTGAAAATTATGAGATTGACTGGATTTGATGACTTTGGCAGAGCATATCTTGTGGTTGGCTCTAATTTTTTCATTGTCACTTCTCTTCAAACACCTCCAAACCACAGACATCATTCCACAGCCGCCTACCTGCTCAACCATGGTGAGGTTAACACGGTATCGGGTGCAGTATCTGAGAAGTTTGACAAGTAAGAGTACAGAAGGGCCGTACCAGACCCGCTACGTGATAGTTGTACTGGTATCAGGACATCTACACTTGCAGGGACACTTTTGTCACTTTTGTTAACATTACAATAGAAAATAATAGATTCTGATTTATAGCCTACTGCTTTTGACTCCTTAATGTAGATGTAAAAAAAAAAAAAAGATTAGTACCACAAGAGATTAAAAAAGAGGAAAGAAAGAGTGAAGGGAGGACTACTGGCTTCATGGCCAGATGGTCACCAGGAGGGGCCTGACAGCTGTGTGTGTGTGTGTGTGTGTGTGTGTGTGTGTGTGTGTGTGTGTGTGTGTGTGTGTGTGTGTGTGTGTGCAAAAGAGAGAGGGAGAAGGAGAGAGAGAAAGAGAGCGCACGCAAGTGACAGGGACAGATTGTGTCCAACACCTGTCCTTCCTGGACACAACAACAAAAGGAAAAGCAAGAATGGCCAGCTACACCCAACAGAGGCAAACAAATGAACGCAGACACAGGAGGAAGGTGCGTGATAGAGAGGAAGTAGAAAGTACGACAGAGTGATGACAGGAGAAGGTTGACAAACAGAGACATGGAAAATTAGTGGGAACCTATGCTGCCTCATATGGAGCCATTTCTATTATCCCATATGGTGGATGACATCTACAACCAAAAACAAAGTATGTTAATGTGTAATATTGGTCTGTGGTCGTGTGTATGAGTGTACACACGACCACAGACAGTATGTGTATATGTTTTGTACGGGCTCCTCTGATTGGCTTGGTTGGGCGATGTGCCACAGAAGGCAAGCGTACGATTGGCTGCATTGAAACCCAGTCTGCCTCTGCCAGAGCCTGTCGTGAGGGCAGACTGGTACATATACACACACCGACACACATGCACACACACAGATTTATGGATGCTCTAGTAGCAGGAACAACAGTTTTTTCCCTCTTTTTTTACCAGTTTTCCCTCTCGACACTGTTGCCTCTGAGCTGAGGGAGGAAAGAGCAAGGAAGAGAGAGCACGGGCTACAGTGAGAGAGAGAGGCTGCTATGGTAACAGATCAGTGTGGCAGAGAGTGGAGGGGCCCTGATGGCTACTTGGCAGCGACGCCTGAATCTCACTGGCTGCACATACGTGTCAGTGTGAATGAGTGTGTGATAAGTGTGTGTAGAGAAGAGGAGACGTTGAATGAGGAAGCGGCGCATGTGTATGTGTCTTTCTGGGGAGGAATGAACCTACTGAGCTGGTGTGTGAGCATGTGTGCTCTGTGCTCCAGATGTCCTTAGTCGTGCAGATCGATGGTCACACGAAAGCAACTTAAAGTCACGACACCCATCTTCTTACTCCTCTTTCTCTCTCTCTCTCCCTATATCTATGCTGCAGGAGTCTTGCACTTCTTGGTTCAAAATCAAATCTTTTCCTGCGGATGGACCAATCAGCTGGTCAGCTAGCCTCGTCACCTCAGCCACAATAAATCACCCGATGAAACTCAAGCGGGCTGTTGTCTGTTCCGCTCCTCTCTTCCTGGCTGTCTTCACTTTCTCCTCTCTCTAATCTTTCTGTGTGAATAACTAGGTCATGCTGTAGTAGTGTGCTGTTGCCTCGCCGATGTGTGATTCTTTGAATGTGTGTATATGCATGTGTTTACACAGCCTAAACACACATTCCAAACAAAAAGATCAAAGTCCTACCCAGCATGCGTAGATTCAAAACAGCGGCGAGATCCTATTATGTGTACACAATGAAAAACACAATTTATGCACATCGAATGGTTTGACATGTGGAGGACATAGTACATTTGAGTCCACGTGCGTAAGTGATGCACTATAGATGTCGGCAAAGATGATGATATATACAAAAGCGCAACTCAAAAATATCAGCTTCGGCCTTTCAGAGTAAACAAAACAGGCAAAAAAGACGATTTTTCGTGCACAGGTGGTCACACTGTCATCGCAGTACATCGACATTTGTACAGAATAATGTAGACAATATGTCAAAGCCCGTAGATATTTTCACATACTGTTAAAGACGAGGAGTGAGGTGTGAGGAGTATGTGGTTGCTTACAGACTCGCCATGTCACCGTGTCACTGTTGACGAGGCCAACGTTCTCTTCCAAAATCTGCGCCAAACTACAGCAGCATTACTGGCAGCTCCGTCATACAATAAACATCTTTCATTTGGCATTAAGACACGGAAGCCTTGCACCTCTTTAGCAACAAGACTTTCATTAAACTCCACATAAATGCAACCAAGCAGCTGTCACTCTGCCGACCTTTGAGGGAATGGAAAACCTCTGAGTTCAAAATGGGGATCTGTGTCACACCATTTTATTTTAAATAACCCTGCTCTGCTGAAGCACAGTCTGCTGAGTGGCATGTTCTACAGTGGTGAGCCGTGAGTCACAAAGACAAATATGTCTCTTGGGCGAGCTACACTTGTTAACTCGTGCACCGTGGTACATGCTAGCTGTCGCTCATTAGCTCACCAGCTAACTTAAATCAGCTTTTTCTTGTTAAGACATTTATTTCCTCTTTTACAAGCCGGTACTACATTGCTCTGCATTATTACTAAGATGTGAAGAGTTGTATGACATTTTATGTACTGTGCACAAATTAGTCAGGTATTAGGTACATCTAATTATGGATAAAGCATTAACGGTTTTGCAAATACCACCGTTAACACAACAGTAACGCAATGACTCAAAGCGTTGGTGTCAAGCTGTAAAACCAACATCCTTTATAATTTAACCACATCACCATTTGCAAGGTAAAAGAGGATTGTTTAGCCGGAATCACTGAAAACACATTTGTGTGTGTGTGCGTGTGCATGCACAGTCTTTAATACTGTGGAAGAATAAGCTCTTCTGTCCTCAGTAATTAAGTAAATTTTGAAATATTTCAGAGGCACGACTTTTATCTATCTTTTAATGTGGTACAAGTACTTTAATTAGTGCAAACTGTGCGGGATCTCTATGTCCGTACCTGGCATGTGTTCCTCACTGTGGTGCCCCTGGGGAGGCCAGACGACAGAAAGGCTAATCTATCAGGACCTCAACAACACAACCCTCTGCCGTACCCTCTCCACCCTCTGATCCCATCTCATGGCAGACTGATCTTCATTTAATGGAACAACGACTTAGTGCTGTGTTTTTTGTTCCTGTGCATTTGCTGTAGTTATACATGTATGTGTGCACTATACCAGAGCCTCTCTTCTAGAACATCACCTCTCTCATCCTCTAGTCCCTTTTCTTTCCTCACCAGCCCTCTCTTTTTCTTTATCCATCCCCTGCTCCCTCTTTCTCTCCCTCCATCCCATCCCATTCTGTGCAATGCATCATCTCTCTCATCTGTGCAGAGCAGGGAGACCCATCATTACCCCAGCATGTAAGTATTGATCCACTGCCCCAGTGTGTGTGTGTTATTTTAAGATGCTCAGACCTGTAATCAGCGTGTTAATGATAGTTATTGCCAAAACGACAAGCTCTGTGTGGTTATTCCAGGCCTGTGGATACCAGCGAAAGGGCTTTCGGCCCTGGACACACAAACAAACACACACATGAATATGCACGGTGAGTGGGGGCATGCTGAGATGAGTGTTGCTCTGCTCAAGAACTGCTTCCTGCCCCTCTGTCCAACGTAAAAACCAGAGCTCCTAGCTTGCACATCTTCCTCAACTCCAGTTGTCTGTATGTTGTCTGCCAAATGTGTACACACCATGGCTGCCAGAAAAGTGACATTGTCTGTGCCCATGACTGAGGTCATTAAGATAGTAAACACCTGTAGAACAGTGTGGGATTGCATCTTACCTGTTTAGACCATCTTTATTTTCCTTGCACGTTCTATAAGAGCCTGTGTGTGTGTGTTTGTGTGTGCGTGTGTGTGTGTTTGGGGGGATTATAGCTAAAGGGAAGTGAGGCTGTGGAGCAGCAGGCTTTGACTCACTCAGGACAAATGACTTCTGCATTTCTTCAAAACGTGGCAATTTCACATTCCTATCAACATAAGGTAACCTAACCACTGTGCCCTCCACCCCCACCACACGCATGTGCGCTTTAGTACAGGCACAAACACACACATGCAGATACAATTCATCTTGATATATTATAGGATACAGGTGCTGCACCCCCTACGCTATCCTCCCCAAAAGCAAATCATATTCACACACAAACACATGCACACACAGCTTGGCCAGTATGGATAAACCCTATTTGGCAGCGTTGAGGAAGATGCATTTCAGAGGTAAATGACATCATTATCATATAAATGACTTCCAGCCAAACACATCTGCTAATGTAGCCACACACACACACACACACCCAGACACACAAACAAATAGAATATGAGTTACACATACTTTTAGTGCAGCGGACTGTCACATAGTGTACACGCTCAAAACTAAAACTCAGTTTTAACCTCACACATTATCCACACACACACACACACACACACACACACACACACACACACAAAGTACAATTTCAAAATAGATACACACTGTAGGCTCTGATAGGGTTTAATGTTGCAGGATGGGAAGGCCAACTCTGACCTACACCCACAAATAACACATAGCAAATGCAACACGGCACCACAATAGCTGTTAATTGACAGGTGAGTCAAAAGCCCAAATCAAGCCACACTCCACATAATTACTGGTGCTTGTTGTAACGCTTACTGATGTGGAGAAACCTTTAGTGTGTTTACTTATTTAGTGTGCCCTTTAACAGTGCGGTTCTGCTTCACATTCATATATTTACTGTAAACACATTCACACCTTTGAGCTGCTCAGAATTAGATCTATTTTTCTGCAAGTGAAAGGTCTTCGCTGCACCTCTGTGCTGCGTGTTTGTAAAGGAGTTATTGCCTTTTCTTCTATTTTCCTGCACACGTTTTACACAGCTGTAGTGTTTATGTGTGTTAAATGCTAAATGCTGTATGAATGTCATTATGATGACAATTTTCTGTTTAATATTCACTGGCAATTTGCTGTAGTCAGCACACAGTTGATTTCAGTGAATCTTTTTTTCTGGCTTTAGTAAAGACAAGTGCAGTAACGGTGCAAGGTAATAGATTTAGGACTCGAGAACTTTATCTTCAATCCCATGGGAAACCGCTGCTCTCTGCTCAAGGAAAAGGGCAGAGAACCGCACCGATATAAAATAACTTGGATATTCACCAAACTTAAAAATATTACTACTAATAAAAATAATAATTGTAATAATACCACCTGTCCAATCAAAGGCCTGAGTGGATCATTTATTGGAGTACTGGCATTATCGTGTTTGCAGTTTTCAAATATTTATACACACACTTCATTTATTGTTGCAGGGGATTTGGTGACAGTTTGCATGGCTGAAAAAAGAAATTACTGTGACTTAAGATGTGATGAAAATACCTCACTGTGCTGCATTTATAAGGATTTATACTAGCAAGGTAGATGATATTTGTGAAGCAATTTAACTGGGTTAAACAGATGTCCCCTACACAATTGCATGTTTAAGAAGTTGCTTAGTCTCAGTTAAAGCTACAGTATGCAGCTGAAATAAGCGACCTTAGGCAGCCATAGCATGACACTACGAGACAATTATCCCTACTCTTACCGGCCCCTCCAGCCCTGCTCTGCTATTTTTTCTCGAGCTTTGCTTATGTCATGATCTGCAGCTACTAGTCATTATCAATTTGCAAAACAGAGAATGCTGTGAAATTAACAAATCAAAAAGAAACAAAATCTCTGGTTACAAGAATGAGCTTTAAAACATTCCCAAGCAATTACCTCTGCACTTCTGCCTCTGCTGTTCTGTGGGCCTGGGTCACAAGAGGCTTCCAAGTTAAGAGAATAAGGCAGCAAATCTGCACAGACATTTCAGGCTGTAGCCATTCTCAAATGGGTGCACTATTCTCAGATTTTACACACTGGACTGACAATCATGTTTTACATCGATTTCACTTGTGGCTTCTAGTGCTCCTCTCTACAAAAACATATGAAATATTCAAAATACTAACATACTGTAGTTTATTTCATATCATGAAATAAAATGAGAATGAATCAAATGAAAACATTTCTATAACACATGTTCTCTAATACACTAGATTGTCTTTGGTCTGTTTGTCAGTGTTAGGTATTTGTAGTTTTGGACAGCACGTGTTCAACCCTCTTCTTCTGTGGAATCCTAATTTTTCCTGCTTGCTTCTTCTCTCTGGTTATGCTGCCCCCCATGGTAAACACAGAAAATGCCTGTAAAATCTGTTGACATTAGTGTAGAGAGGAAAGAGACTCAGCAAAGAGTTTTTCCTTATAGAACAGTATTTGACATGATGTAATACAGAACCTTCGACTAAACTCAATATTACATCCGAGTATATGTGCCGACACGGTAGAAAGCTTTGGTGAAACGAGGCCGTAGTCCGATGTAAACACCAGAGGACCACAACAGCATCTTAAGGTTTCGAAAGCTAGGATAAAGCTGGAGCTGTCATGCTACAAAGACAAGAGGAAGCAGGTAGGCGATGCTGACTGCAGCAAAGCTGTGATGGCCGTTATTGTCCTCAAGACTAGGACAGCTTTTATCTGCTCTCCAGGCTCACAAAGAGGAGCAGGAGAGAGAAAGAGAGGGGTGGTGAGTGGGTGGGGTGGGGAGGGGGCAAAGAGAGAGAGAAAGACACACAGACTGCCTGCGGCTCGCTTTCAACATCTCAATGACTACACACACTCGTCTCTCGCTCCATTTTTCACCCGCTTCTCCTCACTGGTCCACCCCTCCCTCCCTATCTGTAGTTCTGCCTTTTTCTCCTCCTACCCGCTCTCTATCCCTATGCCCCTAGGCCATAAACATCCGCATGTCACACACATGCCATGAAACACAATGAATACACACATGCTCTCTCCTCTCTCTCTCACTCTCTCTCTCTCTCTCACACACACACACACACACACACACCGGTGTGTGTGAGAAACACCGGTGGTAGGCTTTGTTCCAGTGCACTGGTTCTAAGGTCCCAAGGACCCGTTCATGCAAAAATAAGAGTGTGTGTCTGTGCACACACACACACACACACACACTGTACATCCTTAACCCCTACTGCCTGACCACCCTCCCAGCCAGACTGTCGCTTCTTAACACCATCACTTATTCATGGGAG
Organism: Channa striata; assembly: GCA_033026295.1. Lineage (NCBI taxonomy): Eukaryota > Metazoa > Chordata > Actinopteri > Anabantiformes > Channidae > Channa > Channa striata. The sequence continues at coordinate 8,299,727 of CM065189.1, read as the reverse complement.
TGAATATTAGAACAGGACTTTCCTTCTCTGTGCCTGTCTCTCCATCTGACTACAGTGTGTGTGTGTGTGTGTGTGTGTGTATTTACAAAGGGGGGGGTCATAAGGAATGCACGAGGAGCTATAGGTTACAATATGTTGTAGTATGTGTTTATGTGTGTGTGTTTGTGTAATGTGCGTTTGGGAGGGTTTTTAATTTAAAAGGAGGAACAGAACTGGCCAGACAACCAGTTTGCCCTGTATTATATGTTTGTTTTAGTCTGTGTGTGTTTACATATGTGCAAAGTCTGTATGTCAGAAGAGACGGAGTCAATGTTTGCTTGTTTGTGAGTGACAGAGATAGAGGGGTAGAAAATGAATGCAACAGAGGGACTTATTAATCATTTTAGCTCCTATTAGGGGAAACACTTAGAGTCAATACCCCGGGAGACGTGTCATGAACGCCCCTTATTGTTCTCTTGCTGACATACGCCGCTCTTCTTCTCTGCCTCTCCTCGTCTCTCCTTCTCTCGTCACATGCACCTTTCCTCTCCTCCCTCTCGTTCATTCTGGCTGTGACAGGCACATCTCTCCTCCCACCTCCCTCATTTTCTTCTCCTTTTTTTTTTCTTGCATTTCCGCCAGCATCACATGTCCTCTGTCTCAACCTTTTCGCTCTCATTTCCCATCTCTGCTGCACTCCCTCATATCTCCAATTTCCCTCCCTTATGTCTTGCTCTCATCTCTCATCATTCCTCTCATCTCGCACTCCTTTTCTCCTTATGATATTGACTTCCTGCCTTGAGCTTTTCCTCCAAGCTATTCCACCCCTCCCTGTTTTTATTCCACATCCACTTACTCCCCCCTGCTCGCCCACACAGACACACTCAGTTGAACTGTCATTTTTCTTGTTTGCATGTATGCGTGTGCATGTGTATACCTCTGTGAGATCAACTGGAAACTCGCAGTTTGCATCGGCTCAGGGGCCGCCTTCGCTTTTATCCCCGGCTCAGTTGCAATGTCTATAACCCGCCCACAGCCTGCTAAAGCATCCAATGAGAACATGGCAGAGTACTTCCTTATTTCAAACGGCATGTGGTTTAAAGAGCCAATGGACAATTACACACAGAGAGACGAAAACAGACACAGAGAGAACGAGACAAAGGAAAAGGAAATCCCAGTTTTTACTACAGTACATAACTATAGTAAAATTCTGTTTGTTGCCACTATGAAAGGGTCAACAAGGGTTCATCCAATTAGGATCTGTGAGCCGGGAAACCTATACTATTCTTGAACCCATACTAATCCAACAGTGTACCTTCATAACATATTAACTAAGTGGAGCGCCTTAAGCTGAATTCTGTGTGACAGATGCTAATCAGCAACCAATCAAACAGCTGATTGAACATTCCTCTGTACCTTAAACTTGGGATGGCAGCTGGAGTGGACCTTTCATCTCCTGTTCATGTAACTGGACTGTTGCTGGATCACTTCCCACTGAGCATAGGGTCTACGTATAAGAAACCCTGCATAGAACCTGCTGTGCCTAGCAGGCGAGGTGGATTTAGGGACACGACATGACCTACACTGCATGTAGATTATCTAAGTGTGCACAGTGTTAGGCAGTTCAGGGACAGTGCGGGAAAATATTCTTAGAGTGTACAATGTTGAACAGGTTTCTTTAGATTTCTGGGATTTGTTTATGACCATAATCCCCTATCCAACTTTGAATCTTAAAATTGTGGCTAGCAAAAATGCTGACTGACTAGTAACTTTGGAAAACTACTCTCTAAAGTGGCCAGGGAGCAAAAAAGATCACGTCAAGCCCTGAATGGCAGGTATTTTTTATATTTCACGATTGTCTTAACCATCAACTGTGCGACCAAGCTTCAAGAACATTATTACCAATATGCAAACACAACAAAGATGCAGTTGGGTCAGCAAAATAAAATATGAAATATTAGTGAGCTGAAAACACAGTTAAAGTACAATTAGCAGTAAGATATAACTAAATATGCAACAAACAACGGCGCAAGAGCATCAGAAGCAAAGATGGACTTAAGAACCGGTTGACGTAGACCAATTAAAGATTCTGGATTTTTAAACTTTCATTTTAAAGTGTTTGAGTTTGGTTAAAACTCCTAAAACTGTTGGTTACTGATATAAACAGTGCATTTGTTGTAGGCTCGTTTAATTAGTTCATTATTGTCAGTGATAAATGAGGAGCACAGTTTTTAATAAGACAATACTTACTAGCACAATCAATTCAGTGTTGGTTTTGACCTCAAAGAATATAACCTGATTTATTCTCCACTTATATTTAATCTAGATTAAAACGAATAATTTCCTGAAAACCACAGTGAGGGTATTTCGAGGTAGTTCAACTTTTAACTATATGCAACAGCATGTATAGTTCACAGAATTACATACTAGCATCTAGCTAATCCATTAGCAGTCAACGGGACTCAAGTCAAAACAGGAAGATCTTTGACCTTGGTATCTGTTTGGAGGCACCAGTCAAATACACAAATGAGACACTAATTATCTGTGTGCACACATGCACACACATCATTTATATATTCACGCATACAAGCAGAACCATGCACACGTGATATCTGTGAACATGGATGTGCACCCACACATGCACACACAGCTTTCTATTGTCCCTCAGACAAAGATGGGAGTGCATCCCTGTGAAAGTGCCCCTGGGGTAGACCTGATTCTGCCCCCACCCCTTAACCCCCACATGAACGCAAACACACAGAGATATTAACCGACCCCCATGCTTGAAGGTCCAATTTTAAGAGTAACAAACAGGCAAGCAGACAGAAGTGGGGGGTGGGGCAAAGGGGGCCCTCTATGGTAACAAGGGCATTACAAGCCAATTAGGAGTGCCGCCTGAGTGACTGACAGACAGGGTGGAGAGCACGACACCACTCGCTCTCTGATGTGTAGCAGGTGTGTGTGTGTGTGTGTCTTTGTATCAAATTGCACTTGCCTCTCTTTTAGCTAAAGCTTTGGGATAAAGGGCTCTAACACGTGCACATAAACAGAGCCTCACACACACACAGCAAACATCCACACGATCCCCTCCCTAGAGGTCCACCTCCTACACGCGAAGGCATTCAAAAGATCTCTTTGTCTCTCTATCATGCCAGAGAAATAGAGGAATAAGATGAGAGAAAGGGAGAGGGAAAGAGAAGAAGACTGCAGCGGGGGGGTGTGGGGGTTAGCAGGAAAGAAAAAAAAAAGACTAGAAAAAGAGAAAGGGTCTGTCTGCCGGAAAGGAAAGAGGGAGACCTGAACAGTGGGGTGGAGGACAGATAGAAAACATGGAACAGGAGATAGAGGAACAGGAGGGGGAGTGCAGAGGATGACGAGGAGAGAGCAGGCAAAGAGATGGAAGCTGGGAGAGAGCAAGAGACAGCCGGGCTCCAGTGCTGCTCTGAACTCGTTTGATCCAGTTCGTCTCGCCAGGCGTTCCTCGAGATACATTCCTGTGGCTGGCTGGGTGCAGAGCAAAGGAGAGATAGAGACAAAATGAGAGAGGGAGCGAGAGCAAGCGAGCGAGAGAGAGAGAGAGAGAGAGAGCATGCGAGAGACTGCAAAATAGACGGAGAGAGAGAGAGATTGAGAAATAGAAGCAGTGAGAATCTTGTAGGTAATTTGTGAAAAGAGCTACCAGAGACAAAGACCGAGAGAAACCAAGAGAGATGTATTAGAGAGAGAGAGAGAAACCACAGCAAAAGTTCCCAAAGTGCCAAATTTTCCATGCTACTAAAGTTCAACCTTTCAACCCACCCTCTCTCTCACTTTAGTTTTTGTCTTCTGACTGCGTAGTATAGAGAGACAGCCGAGCAACAAAAAGAAAACACAAAACCCTGGATGAGGAGGGGAGAGACGAGAAGAGGAATACATAGGCACAGAGAAAGTCCACAATATAAGCAAAAAGCAAATGAGAGCAGATGTGCGTGTGTGATTGTGTGTGAGTGAGTGAGAGAGAGAGAAAAACAGACTTCAATGTTGTACAGATGACAGAATGAAGAGTGAAAAAAAGGACTTCATGAGAAGGAATGGAAACCCAAAGAGGAAAGATTTATGAATTCTGTCATCATGGCCACTTAGAAGAAGAAATTCAAGCCCTTTCCTTTCAGTTCCATGCTCAAATGGCTATTAGATATTAGTAATACTCTGACATTCGACGATAACCGTTATGTATGAAACCTAATTTTTGTAAGCTCTGTAATACTTAATTGGATGTACTGAATCTTATTTGGTAACCACCAGGTCACCCAAATACAGAGGTGGTGTTTCCTGCCTGCAGGAGGTGCCACAGATTCAGTGTTTCCACTGACACAGGTGATATTTAACACACAGGGCAGAAGTAATATTAGCAAGGAAGCTCCTAGTGGCTCTAAACAAATACAGTAGATAAAGATAACGACAGGATTGTGATTTTATTTTTAAAACGCATCTTATTCCTGGCCATAAGTGTTGAAAGAAAGAAAAATCATGTTTCTAACAAGCTAAGAAACTCAACATGTCAGATGATCAGAAAGGTTTAGTCAAATCACATTATATCACATTATAATATTAAATCATTATAAAAGAAAATGTGTAACTTGAATAAAGTCAGTGAGGCAAAGTTTGAGTAAGAAAGCCCAGCGTGTCTGGGCTTAAGAAGATATGCAGCAGCCTTCAACAAGACATTAACACCTATTTTAAACAGTTAGAGTTGACAATTAAATGAGGAAAGATGGAGCAATAATACAATCTTTAATGAATATTATTTCAGTCTGTGACATTAAAGTCCTAATGTGTAAAGTTTTACATTAAAATAACTTTTCAAAATTATTGTGATGAAACCAATGACGTAATAAGACGAATGGCTTCTCTGCCGTTGCCACAGCGTCCCTGGCGTGTTTCGTACTCCGCGATGGAATCCTGTCCTGGAGAGCGTTCTGTCTTGTTGCCTTTGTGCGATGTGTGGGTTTGTTTGTAAGGTTTTAGTTTTTGATCATCCATCCTTGTCGACAGAGAATCAGTCGCTAGCTAAACACCAAACGTCTTGCGTTGGTTGCTGTATAGCTATGTTGTTTAGCTCGCCACCCGAGTTTCACTTTGTGTCAAGTTAATCCGAGTTTTGTAAGGTTATTTTAGTTGGCTAGCTGCTCTGTTTCTGTTTGTGCAAACTGTTTGTGCACAAGATTAGGGAAGAAAACTGTCTGCATATTTACGTCAAGACATAGTTTTTTAATACTATAGATGAGTTTAGCTGTGATTAACCTGCATATTACAGTGAGAACATTGACACAAAACCGGTATAATTACATCACAGTGTTACTGCCGTGCTGCTTGGTGTTCCTTTTCAATGTGACAATAATTAAAACTATATGCAATCATATATGTATTAAATGCTGTAATTTGCCATGTCAGTGGACATCATTGTTTGGCTTCTGAGGCATACTTTGCCAGTTCACTAACTATAGGGGGAGCCAGAAGCACAACTACCATATCCTGCTTATTGGGGCAGTCAGGGATCATTTTCGCATATGTCATTAAGATCTGTCAGTCAAACTCTTATTCAACCTTGGTATTCACACAAATATGAAAATGGGTTTGATAACATGTCAATGACAACTCCTGAACTATATGTCTCTTTCTGTGCACCATTGCAGAGAGACATGGGTCAGTTATTGCAGGAAATGGAGAATGAGCATGTAAGAGAGTGTGTGTGTGTGAGAGAGAGAGAGCACACAGACAGGTAGGGGGGAAGATTTAGTCTGGTATTACTTCCTTCCTTGAGGGTCCCTTTTTATGCTTCTATAAAACAGCTGAGCTGCTCTAAGGACTCCTTCCCTGTCACTTTTGTGTTGCTTTCCCACTCAGCCACTCTCTGTCTCATTCTAAAACTACTTTCCTTGACCCCTGTAATCATAGAAAAGTACACACACACACACACACACACACACACACACACACACACACAACATATGAGGAACTATTAGTGTGGTTTCTGTACCCCTGCTAACTTCTAACCCAGTCTGCTGTGCAATGCACCAACAAAAGCTGGACAAATTCAAGAGGGTTTACAGAATGTAAATCTGGAATTTGCCACACACACACACACACACACACACACACACACACACAGTCAGAAAAGAACAACAGCCTAAACACTGAGCAGGAGACGCAACAATATACAAACAATACCTAAAAATGCTAAAAAGGAAAAGGTCATTAAAAATGTAAAAAGCCAACAAATAACTAACACACACACACTTGTGTCCACTTACATTAAGAGTGGCTGTTAGTCTTGTTGGCAAAGGTGCTATAGCTCAAAGCACATCTTTGCTGCCTCCCTCTAATGCCTCATTCTGTTCCCCAAAGACCAGGGAGTGAGGAGAGAAGGATGACTCCAATTAAACAAGTTCAGAGGTCTGGTAACCATGGCGATAATAACCAACCATATGAGCATAAAGGCAGAAAAACTAGCCAGGGAAAATTTAAAATTCCTTGGAAAGTTTTTGACCACAAGCAATGTTTTAATACCATTCCACATATAGCTTTGTGGATTTATGGCACGTGGACATGAGCTGATGTTTGTTGCTTTCTGTAGAACAAACAAGCAATATGTGAAATCCATTGTTGCATAAAACCACAGGTGTCGAGCATAAGTGTTTGTTTCTCTTTGGAACGGTATAGTTTGAGCATCTAAACAAATGGCTCAGGTTGTGTGCAAGCTGAGGCCTCTGTGCTTAACTACAAACCTTTGACTAAAGCATGGTGTCCACATGCATGTCCCAGAGTACTTATATCTGAGGACTCGCTTCTTTACTTTCTGTGATTATATTAACAAAAATGTCCATCAGGGCTGTTGCTGACAAACTGTGGCATGATGTGGGACTCTCTGTGGGACACACACCTTTTGATTGAGGGGCTGGTGAGACTCAGTTTTTCTGCAAGGTTTGTCTTTACTTTGATCAACAAGTGTGCAGGCCCTTCTTCATGACTGGTAAATTTCGTTGCATGTATCGAGCGTTGAAGTAAAATACAACCTCCACTAAGCCCCGGAGTTTGTGTAACGTGTGTGTGCGTGTGTAAGCACGTCTGTAGACTAGTGTCTTTAGTAGACTTGGTAATCCTCTTAGTGTATGCTGCTTGAAGCTCAGAACGCATTATGTAACCCCTCTAATCCAGCACCGCATCGAGACAGCAAAAGACCACAACCTGTGCTCCCTTAAACACACGTGCACCTAGAGTTCCAAAACACACAATGCCATTGTACGTTAAATCTCAGATTCAAATCATGAAGAACAATCTACTGAAACTCTAGACACTTGGGTGTAAGATATGCACAGGACAAAATAGATCTACACAGTACAGGACACTGGCTAAAGTGTGTAATGTCTAGACTGAGGCTGCAGAAAAACTAAAAGACTGACGGCTTGTCTTTGTGTGTCACTGCAGCCATCTTCACATATTCTCTCCATCTCCCCAATAACCTGAACATCCAACCAAACAGGGGAAAAAATTCCTCTCACTCTCTCCTCCTGCTCTCCGTTCTGTTGCCAGGGCAACAGCGGCCATCTTGCTGTGCCCCATTGGTCTTGGGTACACATCACAGGTCGGTCATAAATGTGGGCTGACATTCGGAGATTGAAAGCAGAGCGAATGGAACAGAAGAAAAGGAGAGAGAGAAACTAAAGGATGGAGTGGGAGGATGACCAAGACATATAAAGTACAGTGACAAACTACTGTAAAAAGCATTTTAGCCTAATTACACCATTTTTACAACCACTTTATTATAAGCAAATATATTATTAATCTTCTCTGAATACGGCTTTGTTGGATTTGAAAATGTTCTACACCTAAATAATGCTAAAAAATACTTCTTTTAGAAATATAAATGTTTTTTGTAAAACTGTTTAGGTAAACTAATCACAAAAATGTTCAATAACTCATATTTACTGAAACTAGTTTAAAGCAAAAAGATCACATTTTTCATCAGCATAAATTTAATAATAAACAAATGGACATGGAGCAATAAGCTTTTTCACGCAAGTCTTATACAACTACCTTTTGGTTGCTAGACCTGTTGCACTACTTTTAAAAAGAAGCAACTATGTCATGTTACCTTTTCTTTGAGAACAGGTTCATGAACTAAATTAATTTAAAATCTGCCGAGAACTAAACAAGAAGACAGAAAAAGTTGCAGAAAAACTATGAAAAGGCACAAAAAGGGAGATAATTTAAGTTTTGTCTAATGCTGTGTAAATAAATCAAAGGTACTATATGCAACTTAAACTACTTGAAATCAATCCACTTTGCTCTCCCTTCCCCTGTCCTGCTACACTCCGCCCATTCTTTTAGGTGCTCATCATTATTAGATTGCTGAACTTATATAAACTGCTTAAACAAAAAGTAATAACTGAGTCTTGAAAACTTTCAGAAGAGACTATTTCTGATCTGCTGCAAGTGCTGGGCAATGCGTGTGTCACAGAAGGCTTCAACACCACCTGTCCACATTAAGATGCTTTTCCAAGTACATTTCTACAAAAAATACTCATAATGGTATATTTCTGTCCATAATGTTACGTACGATATCTTGTAATGGTTGATTAAATTATGAGTGAATCCAGCTCCTGAATTATTAAATGTAGCAAAGCTGAATACACTGTCTCAACAAATAAACAGGTATTTACACAAATCTGATAACAGATGAAAACAATGCATGTAACCATGGTAACAGTACACATCCCAGACACCGACAGCTGTTGCCTGAAAATCTGGGTATACAGTATATTCATATTATGTAAATACACAAAAATTTGAAAATACAGGGGGAAAAATAACATGACTGTGTATTTTAAACATCAAAATAGTACATGATTAAAACCTTTTTCATATAAAAAAATAATACCAATGCAAATTCAAATTTGCAAACTTAAATATCTTGTTTGTTATTAATTATAAACAAATACAATTTTTACAAGCCATCTTTCAGTACGGCGTCAGTGTTACAAACACATTTAGGTCGTAATCTTAAAAGCATTGTTATCTGATCCCTTGCCACACCTGTAACCGACAAACTCTGCTTAAATACCACAAATCATTCAAAACATGATCATCTAAGGCCTAAAATGTCACTGAAAACTGTCTCTTGCTACCCTATTAAAATCATAAACTAAACAAAATACTGATTTATAATATAATAATGTAATTAGTTTAAAGCAGCAGTAGATTTTTATAGTTAAAACACACAAATGCAAAGTACAGTAGTGGAGCTGTGGCCTAAGATCATATACAAAATGGTTTATCTGTGCTTTAGGTATTTTACCCAGTATGAAGCACAAACAAAAAAATAGGGAATAAAATAACTACACCGATGTTATCCCCCTATTTCACCTGTTTTGGCATATATGACTTTTTTTTTAAGGTGGGATAGTTCACGCAGTGTAAAGGCCCAAAGTGAAAAAATACATAGTCCTACCAGCTTCATGCTCACATTTGCTGTGTTCAGTGCTGGAACCACAGAGGATGTTGAGTGTGACCCTACATGACCTGAAGTTCAGAAGGGAAATGACACAGTGGTTTCGCTCTGCCTGTGATGAAACTGAGGCTGAATCCTCTTGTTGTCGATAGGCAAATAATGGCAAGCGTGTATGTAAGAAAGTAAAAGTTGAAAGAGCATGAAAGGCCAAAGACAGAGGGAAAATCTAATTTTTAAAAACTGGGCAGAAAAAAGATGGACACATAATAAGTGTGATGAAAGAATCGGACAGTCATAACAAGAGACAGAAAGGGCACACTCAAGAAATGAGTGTTACTCTGGCCCGTCACCGGGTTGGGTGTTGGGGTCCTGTACGCACACAAATGATGAGTCACTTTCCACAAACACACAGTTTAAATGTAGACTCATTACACTCAAATTTACACTCAAGTCCACCACTCTCTGTAACTAACCAGCCAGTTCCTTCGAGCCTTGACCAACACATAGACATGCACTAATTTATGAGAAATTATCGCCAGTTTTTTTCCACTGTGACCTTTCTCCCAAAGCTCTGAGAGCACAGAAGATTTTTTTTTTTTTTTAAGAGAACTGTACTGCATTCCCCTCCCTTTCCTCGCTCATCTCTGCTGGCCCCATGTGCATGTTCATGCACACGCCTGGGCCTGCTCTTTTAACATTTTGTCAGAATTTTTGTCATCCTAAAGAGCACTAATTACAGGCTTTAACATGTGGGTAACTTTAGAGTACACACACACACACACACACTCCCACCCTCCCAACTCACCCTTCTGCAAGTGAACATAATTAGAGACTTGAGAAAGCTATGAATGAGTGGGGAGAAGGAGGGAAGAGAGGAGATTATATGACGTTTATCTTAAAAGCTGAAGATCGGGGGGAACTTCACACTGAGTTCTTGGACAGTTTTCACTTTCTTCACTAGATATGAAGCTTTTACTCAACGTCAGCAGTCGCTCTTAACCGGCACAGTCTGACTTGTGCAGACACAACACTTGAGACAGTTAATCCATCACAATAAACATGTAATTATTGTCATTATCCGAGATATGTCATCAAGCACGGGCATTTAAAAACTCTCAGTGTATCATAGCACCTGATTAGCAGCCTGTTAACCTCACCTATTGATGTTTTTATAAAGGTAGAACAAATTTAGTTTATATAGTCGTTGCCATTATTGCAATCATGTTGTGTTTTGAGGGATCCCATTGATTTATTACCCATAAACTCTGAACACAGACATCTCTTTTTATTTAGATGTTTCTATAATACTTTACCAGTGAAAATAGTATCATTTTGGAAGGGACGGTTCACGGGGGTCTTGTGAATAGGCTCAGGTGGTTCTCTTATTTTGTCCACCCCATACTGTATATGCCAATGAAGGCACAGAGCTTCACTGTAGCTAAAATATTCCTAATACTAATTATACACCTGGGTTTAATTTTCAACAAGAGCCTTAACCAATGATGCATAGATGGACAGACTGGTAACTGGCAACAAAATTAATAAGCATTTTATACGCACTGCGACTGAGAAAAAAAGACCAATTATTAAAGTTTGTGTAGCACAATGTTAGATATTTTTTTATTCCACGTTTATCTTTTTATTCTACATTACTCATAAAGCAACTGTGCAAAGTTGAGTTATAGATGGCAAGCAATAATGAGCACCTTCTGGTTGTGAGGTAGGTACAGCTTGTCCTTTCTGATGCACAATTATTGGTGCGTTGATCACAGATAATGCCCACCGAATGATGTGATAACATTCAAAGCTGGTATCCTCCACTGATGCCGACTTCCTTACAGGTAAATTTAGGCAGACGTTTTTCTTCCTGTGCTGCAGTAATTGCCAACTCTTTTACGAACACGTTGATGGTTTCTCAAAAATGTCTTCAAAACTATTTTGTTAAATAAGTACCACACATAAAAAAACTAAGTAAGTGTCATTGGAGATTATACATGACTGAACTGGTGCTTTGGTTTCTATGCGTTTTATTATTCTTTACTAACCAGAAAAAATTTACAGTTTGGTCCTACAAGTTGTAAGGCTGTAATGTTTTGTAGAAAAGGCAAATGCAGTCACATTCCATCAAACTGTGGAAAGAAGATGACCTGTCACCTGTGTAGGCTAATAAATCTGAAACTGAATACCTTAAAACAACAGGATGTTATAAAATTGGCAAGCAATACGGTATTCACTTTGTATGAAGTGCAAGCTGATTATGAATACAGGTGCAAATCAAAACTGAGCAACTCCTTTTATTTTTTAAATCTCTACAGTTCTTGACTCTCCATAGTCCTTTATTTGAAGTACCGGTTTCTTTTTTTACATGGTGCCTGACTTTTTAGAACTTTCCTACTCTGTTCACAAATTTATATCATCAAACTGCTCATCACTACCACTCTTGATCGCCCCCTCTCTCCTTGTTTGCTTCTCTCTATTTTTAGCTCTCTCTTTCACAGATTAGGGGCCTATTTATAGACCCCCTTATGTTGTCCAATAAGAGGGCTCTCTGCTGGAAAACGGCCTCGTCACAAGGATTCACACACCACCCACTTGGCACAAAGCCCAACTAACCCCCCTCTCCTCCCCATCAAGTTCATCCCACCCTCTCCCTTTACTCTTTTGCTTTCCCCACCCATCCCATCTCTGTGTTCTCCTCCTCCTTTCCGCCCATTTCCCCTCCCTCATCTTCTTGCTCCATCTACAGAGGGTGGCTCCTGGCATGGAGCCCAAAGCTTCAGTGGAAACTTTACACACAGGAAAGAGTCGCACGTCAGCCCCCCCCCCAACGGCCTTAGAGTTTGTGTGTGTTGCATCCTACTTACAAAAAGAGCGTAAAGACAACATATCTACAACGAGATACCTAGGCATGCTGAAATACCTGCAGACGTACACGGCAAGCAATAATACTACAGTCTCCTGGTATAGTGTGAAGTACACAGTCACAGACACTTACAGATGGACAGATAGGATTTCTCTTCTTCCTGTCTCCCCCCCTTTAAAAAAAAAAAAAAAAGGACATTACATAATTCTTCAAACACTTCGTTTTTAAGCCGAGAGCACTCTGGCGTTTTATCAGACACACACACACACACTTGACATATCCAAGTAGACAGGCAGCCTGTTCGGGCTGTCTGCATCACAGTCGCTATGACAACGGCGGCAGAACAATCTACAAAAACAGCCACTCAGGAGAAGGAGGGGGAGACAGAGTCAGAGAGACTGACAGAGACAAAGAGAGAGAGAGGGGCTGAGGGGGGTGAGAGGGTGAGAGAGAGAGAGAGAGAGAGAGAGAGAGAGAGAGAGAGAGAGAGAGAGAGAGAGAGAGAGAGAGAGAGAGAGAGAGAGAGAGAGCTCTAATGCGAAGCTCGTGTGTACGTGCAGCTGTACCAACTCAGGCTCTGTGCCACTTCTTTGCCGGATTCCCAACTCAGTTTCCTTTACCTGCCCTCTTCAGGAACGGAAAACTTTCACAAATAGAGGAATCACATTTCATTTTACAATTTTTTTTCTGTTTCTTTGTGGAGTTACCATGGCTCTGTCTTAAACACAATGCCAAAAGGCTCCTTAACTCTGTATTGCACAAAAACATCTTCAAAGAAAGAAAATATCACAAAATCGACATCCTGGCATTGCCTCTCTACCAATCACATATTCTGGATACTGCATGTTAAGGTCACAGTCTATACTGTTTTTGTACAGTACAAACCTCAGCTGGATCATTTTGATGCTCAGGGCATCAAAGTTTGAATCAGTGCAGATTATGCTGCTGAATGAAAAGGCTCAAGACCATTTTAATCCTTAGCTGTCAAAAATGTTGACTGTCCGTTGTGCTCAAGACATAATGCTCAATTATCGGTGGCCACATCTTCTCCCTTCTAATATTTGCATAGTTTGTACTCTGTGTCATGAAACTGATGCATTTTAAACACCGTTAAATCACATGGATTGTTTGTGACAAAAGGCAAAGCCTGTTGTTACACCTCTACAATGATGTATAATTCAGCCCCTGTCCACTCTGAAACCTGATCACGATGCTGTATAAAGTCTAAAGGAACTGGTTACTGTCAACCTCCTCTCAGAGAAATTTGAGCACACTCTGCAAAACTGTATACATAGTTATAAAATGCAATAACAACACATATCTGGAAACAGTACAGTAACTGGAAAATGAAGCAGCAAACTGTTTACGGTTACAACAGGACCAAGAGTCAACCATGATATTGGCTTGTTGACATATTTCAGGCTGGACTAAAGTACAGTGACCTGACTATCCCGAGAATAATCCTTCACCTTTACTGTTGGCGCTAATGCATTACTTTGTAACACATAACAATCACTTTCAATGTACCAGGGATGACAGTTTGAATTTCAGTAAAATTTAAATTAATATTTCCACTAACGCGCCATTTCTTTTTTTAGCTAGTGTGTTGTTGTATGTGACTCTTAGCTCGGCGAATAGCCTACACCAAAAATGAGAAATGGGACTCCTAGTAATTCATAGCAATACTAGTAATGCATAGTTTTCTACACACATAAATGCAAAATGAGTGGATATGGATGATCAATCTAAAATGATATGTTAAAAAAAGTGTACAAAAAGTCAAGCCCTTGTATTTTTGTGTTCATATATTTTAACAGCAAAAAAAATAAACAGCTATCTGACAAACAATTCAAAAGACTCACGTCACAGTACACATAGCAAACACCATCTTGTACAGCTGACAATCAAGGAACTAGAACAGGTGGCTGTGATGTCAACAGGCCAAGACACACTGTGCAAAATAATGGTTGTTAAGCAAATGTCACTGTCAGTCATTGAACTTTAATTATCGTCTGAAATTCTCTAATGTTGTCTTCCTTTGGTATTTTTAAATTCAGATCAGGGACCTCATCTGTTCCTTTATATAAACTGGTTGAGGGATGGAGAAAGCTTCGGGGAAACAGGACTAGGTACAGCAGCTAGTATAATAAATGCTAATATATACTGTACATTAGTAACAGGGCCACAAAATGCTTTTAGATGATAACATCAAAAAACGAATCCTGCTTTTCATCAGCAGTGACCCAAGTGTCCACTGTACCTTTCTGAATATTTGCGACTCCTTATATTTCCATTGTCTGACACAACTGCCCTGATTGTATAGCTGTTAAACAGTCCTGTCATGTCGGCGGTGGGTTGATTCCAGCACAGCATAAGACATTTAAAGTACGAGAATATCGCTTTCTGTCTCTTTCTGAATGCTGAAAGGAGCTTACTTTTGCAAAGACCATATTGTTGCTTTTTCCATTCCCATTTGCTTAGCACACAGGTGTAATGAAGTGGAAAAGCAATGATGTGGAAAGTATACTGTTAATGTTCCAAAATATTTGGTGTATGTGCACAACAAAGATTAGGACTTTTCCATCTCTCCAGGGACCTTTGTTGGCTGACAGTTTGGGTCCTCAAGGGGCTTTGTTATGTTTTCTGTGGCAGTCATTAAGTATCCATTAAAAACTCAATGGCTCCTTAACTGTCAACAAGCCAAAAATAAAACAAGAATCCCAGACTTGCCATTTTCACAAACAGGGAAAACTGACAATTACAAAGCCTGAAAAAAGCATAATCACAGCTCCTTCCTGTGTTCAGTGAAAGTGCTGCATTTTAAAAGTGTTACAACTTTTGAGAAACAAAAGCCTATCAGGGTATTGTCACTGACGAGTTTCATTTGAGCTTTAACCTGCTAACTCCACAACGCTTGCTTCACAAAAACGATACTCCTTCTGACCCAAATCTGTTGAAAACCTTCAGGGAAATGTAGTTTTTCTTGGCTATTTTTACTGCTCCACACTCATCCTGTGACTTCCCCTGCATTGCGTGATACGCTGAAGTGAACAGTTTGTGACAGCAGAGAGCAGGGTAAACATCTGCCGATCTTGTCTCCTCAGTAGAGTCCAAAGTCTCTACCTGGGGAGACATGAAGGCAGCGTTAGACAGGGAAGGAGAGAGACGGCAGGGAAAGCAGGGGATGAAGGCTGAAAGGCAGTAAGACTGAGCTGCGGAGGGAGCACGAACACGCGAGCCTGAAATGTAAAAGGCAGGAAAAGCAGAGGCACTTCGTATCAAGAGGAAGGAACAAGGAGTAAAGTCAAGGCAACAGAGGACAGACATACTACACTACAAGCACTTCATACTGGGTTCTATTATTATTATACCACACAATAACATCATAGGCATCTCCGCTACAGTCCAGCATGACCACTATTCCTGACAGGAATGCAGCGATGCAGCAGTCAGTGCTGTCTGTTTACATTCTCTGCATTGCAATGATGACAAAGCAGTTCAAGCATCTAAAGGTCCGAGCAAACTTTAGGAAAACAAAGGGAAACATAACTAATATGACTAAGAGAGCAACGGAATCCATCTCCAGAAACAAGTTTTGCTGCAGGCCTCGTATTAAATACAATCCCTTAAAGGAAGGGTTTGGACAGGGAGTATGACTGTTCGCTTTCTTTCCGAGAGTTGGATCACGTTACACCAGTGGTTGTTTAAAGTGACACAGATGCTTCATGCACTGACGGCAGTATTCAGCGTTTGTTACTTCACTATCCACACCTCTTTACTTTTTACTTTTTTTGTGTTCTTTATGTTTGACATTGAATTTGAAAATGATAGAAAAGCCAGGTTGGCAGTAATGAGAAAGTGAAAGACTTTTTTTTTTTTTTTTTAATAAATACCAACAACAAACCAACAACCGTGGCTTCATCCAGCAGATTGTTAGCTTAGCCTAGCACAAAAGGAGGAAAACAGTGACACTGGCTAAAACTAATAAAATCAGCCTATTAATACTTTTAAGTTTCAAAAATTAATATTTTATTTTTAACGGGGTAAACACAGTGTAAAATATGTTAAACAATGTCTGACCTGGCTTTATATTTCATATACAATAAATATAGTGGTTTCAATCTTCTCAATCCATGTTTCGTAAGACAGGGTATTTGTGAACTTGTCAGATTAATAACTTACTACTCAAATCAGTAAAAGTTTAATGATATTGTTAATGAATTTCTATTCACCTATAATATTTGACTTCGTACATTTTCTTGGTGTTTTGAAACAGTATATTAATTTGAGTTTTCCACAGCCTGTCTAAAGTTAATGAGCTACTAACAGCAAACAAAAGGCTGCTTTATTTGCATACATGAACTACAACAGGTTTGCTGCGACATAAGAGTCTTGTTTAACAGATGAGGGATCTTGGAAATTTACAGGGAACTAGAAACTTTCAAACACTTCTCATTTCTCTTACACTTGAGAGTTGCTTACACTTTTCTAAATTTTAGTTATAATAGGAGGAATATTTGTAATAGAACTTAACATGCTAAACTAACCTACACCAACTTTTGGCTGACAGTGTATAATGTAATATTGGCACTGGTGTTATAAAATCCAGTTCAAACCCAGCCACAGGGATAAAGGGCAGAAAGTGAGTGTGGGTTTGAAAAGAGCAGCTGGCGTGTTTCCTTGGTTGTGATCGTTGTTGCTGCTATTTTAGGAACCATTCAGGAAGTGATCTACAGACAGGCAGCTGATGGAGTATTCAGTTCAAGCAAACACAGCTCATCTCATCACGCACCAAAACAAGTAAACCTCCACGCAACCAGAGACAAAAAAAATAACCATGAGGAATTGAAACGTCTGTATGGACATTTTATATCACTTTATGTTCTACATTGCTTTTTTATGTGTTTTAGCAGATCATGTGTTGAGCAGATCAGCGCTAGTTGCTCAATACAAGATTGCATAAAACAGTTTAGCCTTTAACATATTAATTCCTAAAAATAGGGTTGTATACCTTTTGTAAACCTGGGTTACTCTACCACCTACCATAATGTTCAACAATACCATGAATGATAAAAAGAAAAATCTGCATTATTACATGACACTTTACCTAGATTTGGGATAACCACATCCACTTAAGAACGTGGTTAAAGCTTCACAGTGTCAGTATCCTCTGTTCGGGAGGGCCTAAACAGAACTAATAATGTGGAAGAGTCACAATTTATTTGGCACAGGACCAACATCTTACACGGGTTAATCAAAATCTCACGGTCTACATTTCAAGCAGGTAAAAGTAGGTTGCTGAGGGCAAGCAGGGACTACAAGATTTTTAAAATCTGAGTTGCTGTGCTGTTAAAATGCCACAACATTTTTGGTACATGACGGTTCAAACAACACATCTGATAGCGGGTGACCGATAAGCTGAATTGATTATTAGATTATTCTATTTGAAGAAATGTGCAACAGGAGCAACTGATCACAAAAGAAGTCAGAAAATGTGTGAAGCCACTCGTCGGAAACAATTTTTTTTAACATCCAACTGACGATAGAACTAAAAATTGGCAGCACTGTTCTGTTTGCCCTGAAAGTTGCTCTGAGTACAAACACACCTTGTTTTCAGCTCTGATGAAAAGTAATTTGTTTTGGGGGGGATTTGTCTCTGTCAGTAGATTTTCTGTTATTAATTATTATTTACTCAAACTACTGTTTGGCCAGCAATAAACACTGCAGCTCAACGTTCTTAAACAAAAAATGCGAGACCACTTTAAATAAGCAATCAAATAAACTTGTTTAAGACCTAATGAGAGTCTGACAACAGATTCCAGGCTTTCGTTGGCTATATGTGCTGGCTTCTTCTCTCCTTTCAGGGAACATTAACAGGCCTCAGATAATTGCTGACAACTGTTGTAGGTCCCACTGCTGCATTACCATAGGACTTCCTGCCTGCAATCACCTGGTATAAATCAGTTATCAGACAGCAGTATAGCAACCATGTCGCTAAGTGTCTGACAACACGGATAATATCCTCCCTCACACTGTCCTGCTCTGCCCCACTGTGTCCTCGCTCCATCATTTTCCTCCCTATTGCCCTCTGCAGTATTATCTGATAATGTGTCCCCCCACACCCACCCCCCTCCTCCACTGCAGCCACTGTGGCACAATTACCCCGGCTGCTGCACTAATGGCTATTGATGCAGCTGAGGGCCCCACATACACATCCACTTGTACACGCAAACATTCATAAAAAATTCATGATGCTGGCTCAATAGGAAGGTGTGGGGGGTCTGGCCAGCCCAGAACAACAAATGTCATTTAACAAAAGGAAGGAAGAGGCAGATGATACAGGTCTCAACAACATCATGTGTGAAAACACACAGATGTGTGCGTACAGGCAGTAACACATTATCGGGTTAAGTTCACACAGACCTGTTACATGCAAGTGAACAGATATCTGTATATGCAGTATATATGGTTTTACATGTGTGGGTATACAGTAACAGCCTGTGCATCTGTGTGTGTTTTAGGAGTCCATGTGGTAGGTAATTCCCTCTTAGAGCGGGATTTCTCCCTGGTACCAACCTGTGCTGTGAGGGCTTTAGACCGCTAAGCCTGCTAGCTGCACTGAATCGGGGATCATCAGATACAAGGAGCAAAGAGATGAAGGGAGGGATAGAGAGAAGAAAAGCAAGATTGGGTGTGTGTAATCGAAAGGAAAGATGTGGGTGGGGGTGGTGGGTGGGGTTTGAAGCAAGGGTTTAAAGCAGAAAGGAAAACAAGAAAAAGATACACACTAAAGACAAAGCAAAAGCCTGGTGTGATTGGTGTATGTAGAAAGTCAGGACAAAAAATGAAGAATGGAGGAGAGACAGGCAACAATTTGGTAGAAGAATATGCTTTTTCAGGAGGAGGCATTTATTCATTTCAACTGACCCTACGTTCGAACAGAGAAACTAGTGTAACAGGAAGGTCACAGCGTTGTTCGCTGGCAGGACTTTGAACCTGGCTGCCAGAGGAAAGGTGATATTTTATTAGGACTCACCACTGACTAAAGCATCTTTCAGACATGAATCGAATGTCCTGCGATTGCTGTGAAAGAACATATACAAACACCCGATGGTGAACAACACTGAAAAATGTCTAACTGGAGGGATGACAAAATTCATGAACTTCAAGCAGTGAGGGCACACATTGAAATTCTGCAGCAAATTTAGGGAGCAGCACGAGCCATGCTTTTACCTGGAATGTGCGGTTAACAAAACACTGATTTTCTGCACACTCAGTGTATCATGTCCTGCCCCCTACATGCTCTGTCCAGGCACCACCCCTTGCCCAGCATAAATTATTTCCTCACAAGTGAGCACGTGTCTCACACAGACTTTTTTGTGAAAGTCAAAGAGCAACTCCAGAAAATATCCCAAAATGATTCTCCAGATATTCCACGAAGTGTACTCCTTCAGGATACATATGTGCATGCCAAATGTCACATTGCACACATGTGCATGTATTTTGTTGAAAACATTTGTCCACACAACTGTCACTACAACCGGCAGTGATAGTAAATAGTTACATTTAATCAAGTAATATGCTTAAGAACAGAGCTTATCTAAGGTATCTAAGGTATTTCAATTTTATCTCCGTCATAGATCTAAAGGCTGTAGCCCTCAGATTTATCTTGTGGACCTGACCTGGACTGCACTACTTAAATATAAACATGACTTTAAACTTTTCATTCATCCATGTTCTGTAATTAGTTACCTGGTTCAGGGTTGTGGGGGACTGGAGCTTCCCTGAGCGGTCACTGGGTGACAGGGCTGTTTCAGGGCCAACACAGATCTATGGGTTAATTTAGAACCACAAATTAACCAAACACGCATGTCTTTGGACTCTGGGAGGAAACCAAAGTGCTCAGAGGAAGCCCACACAAGCACGGGGAGAAAGGCCACAGCGGACAGGCAGATCTGAACCAAGTTTCTTCCAGCTGTGAAGAGACTACACTAACCACTCAACCACCACGCCACCCGACTTAAAACTAGCTCCACTTTACGCAATTGCTATAGTCAGTGATGGTTACACCTTGAGGCAAAAATATATTTATTGATGGATACATTTATTACTAATTTATTACAGAAAACGACAACGTTCTGATTATGTGTCTGTACTATTAAGTAGGAATATGACTGCAGGAACTTGTAATGGGAGTATTTTACATACTTGTATTGACTTCTAGCAGTATCTTGTGAACAACAAAGAGCAGGCAGCAAATGAGGATACCAAAAATATTTCATGTGGATATATTTGAATTTTCAAATAGCCCAATAGTCAAAAATTCTAACTTTTCCTCAAGGAGCTTCAATAAAACATGAAAGTCCAACATTATAAAAACATGGATGGAATACAATGAAAAGAGCTTCCCCACCTGTTTTTTTACATTTTTGCAGAGGAAAAAAAACAATTAGACTATAGTGACAGCCAAAATGATTAAACTAAGACCTTGTTTAAAAGGCCGTCACGGTACATTTCCTATCTAGGTTTTGTTTGGCGAGAGGCCTTTTTTTTTTTTTTTTTTAAAGACAAAACAGTGTTGGAGGAAGGACTCAAAAGCAAGGACACTGAAGACTTTCTGTCCAACAAGCACAATTGGCATTAACTTCCCCTTTACATTAGACCCTTTTCTAAACTTAATATTACGAGTTTAGGAACAGTAAAGAATGGATGACCACTTATGGAACAGCCTATGTTACACAACATCAGAGTGGATTCATTCTCCATTTTTATCTCGAATTTGCACTGGTAGTCATATCGATGTAGGTATTGTTGGGAATGATGTTTTTATTAAGAGTGGGTGGTCAATTTCAGGACTCACCCACCATACTCATTATTTTAGAGACCCTGCTTAGTTATAATATAGCTTCCTAATTGGTGGTCACAGGCTAAGCCAAAATTAACAGGCACTTGGCTAAGGCTGTTTTTAATTTAGCTCTGCAGTGCTTTGTGTATGTGTGTGTGGGGTGTGCATATCAAATTAACATGTCAGGTGTTACATGCTGGATGATGAAAGTGAAAAGTGTTCACAGTCTTCAGATATGGCTGTGGGGGCAAAAGCCTTAGCTATGACACATATGTCTACTCTATCCTCACATTTATGAGGAATGCAATGCAAATATGTACATAAGATCACACACACACACTCTCTCTCTCACATACACACACACACTGATGTGTGTACCACAGTGGACTCAAGCATCTCTGATAACAAATTCATGCATATTTTACCGTTTTACTGTTGCTGTGTGTGAGAGTACACGAGGGGTGAAAGGAACACAGATGAGTTCCCTCTACTATCAATAATGTAAAAACTACCACGCCATGCTTCTTGAAGACTCTATAGCTATTGTGTGCAGACAAGCATGCAAGCGTAGTTCTAACTTAGTCCAAACAAAAGGGGAGTACCACACACACACACACACACACCAGAGAGATAAGAGTGTAACACTGACGACGCAAGAGACCTTCTCTGTTTACTTAGCCCCATTTTTAAAAGCACTTAAATCTCCAAGTATACCACTATCTTTGTATTGTCTTTAGTGGTCTTGGTAATATTAAATATTTCGTAAAAAAATAATTGTTTAAGGGAAAAGTTACAATGCTGTTTAAAAACTATCTGTGTAAAATTTAATGTAAAAACAAAGTTTTTTCATTTTAAATTGAAAAGCCTGAAATACTATAATGACGACAAATCCAATGTTGAAATTGAAAAATTTTAATTTTTTTCAAATAAATGAACTTTTTTGAATTTGATGCTTCGCCTTTCAGTTAGGACACGGGCTGGAGAGGACTGGAGGTCTGTAAAAGCTGTGTGATGCTGAAAAAAAGCACAATTTGGAACTAATACGCTTAATTTACAGGTCCGTATCATAAACGAAGAGCATCACAGAGATGCTGGGCCTTTCAGAACTAAAGACAAGCTGAGGTTGTTCACTCTGTGTGGGAAAATAGTTCAACAACTACAGAACAACATTTTTCTTGTTGATCTTTTATATAACAATATTAGAAATCCAGCATGGGTTGACCCTGTTCATACTGTATGTGCTGGTTCACCACTGGGCAGCAACTAGAGGTTACTTTGATGATAAATCTGCTATTTCAATTATTCCATTATTGACTTGTTCTATGAAATGCAGATAATTTCAAACAATGCCTGACTAGTTGGACTAAAAGTCCAAAACCTAGTTTTTCAGTTTAATATTACATATGACAAAGGGAAACAGGAAGCAGGATATCCTGCCATTTGAGAAGCTGGAACCAGAAAATTTGTAGCATGTTTTCACTTTTTGTTTGAAAATGAGTCAAATTATTACTAGATTATGAAAAAGACCACAATGCAGCCTAACTCTTCAAACATGACAAAAGAACCATTCACCAGCATCATCTATTTCAACAGGTGAAATTATTCCAATTTACTTGAATGTGCTGCTCAAATGCTGTATCTGGAAAACACAATACTGCCCTCTTAGACTGGTAATAATTGTGCTTTTGCAAATCAACTTCTGTATATGGCAGATGTTAAAATAGATTGATGATGTTGAATAAAAGAATATTCCTTGATTCTTTGAAAACTGAAAGCAAGGAGGTGGTGAAGTGCTGGTTACTTCGACAGTGTGAACTTATCACGTCGCCTCATTCATCTATTCATCCTCTCTTACGTCACCGTAGACACGCTGGGCAAAATGCCCCAAACGCTAAGAAAAAAAATGAATAATCTACACACAAGTTGTTGTGCGCACAGAGCAGAGGAGTGGTTTTACTGGGAAGCTGCAGAATATGAATATGTGTTAAAGTATAATCATGAAAAAGGAAACACACGTTTAAACAAAACCAAACCTTTAACAAGGACATATAATATACAGTTGTCAAGAAAAGAGAAACTAAAGGAAACGTGAAACTAGTTGAGTAAATATTTGAGGACTGAAACTTGAACAAGGCCTCTTGCCATACCCTGCTGAACCATCACTGATTGTGTATAAACTAAACAGGTACACTACGCCCGTAAGTATGTGTTTGCTAACTAATACTTATTATTAATGCGCTTAACATTAAGCTTTATTTAAAATATCTTTACTTAAATTTCAAGAAACTTTCTGAACGGGACGTGGAGTTTATAATTGCTCCAACAGCCTAAAGTGAGGGAAAACTGCTCCCTGGCTTATTCAAGGGTCTGTGCTGAGCATGTGTGTATGCGTGTTCCTGTATAACATGTGAACAAGCGTGGGTGGAAGGGAATGTGGTCACAGCCGCCCCAAATCAAAAACATCCAGGGTATTTGCATGCGTGTGTGTGGAGGGACAAAGGTAAGAAAGAAATTGAAGTAGAATAGATAGAGGCAAGAGTTTAAAAGACACGGTTAATGAAAGAAAAACTGAGGGAATCAGTAACATTATTGTGCAATGAGTCAAAAAAAACAGCACGCTTGTGATGTCACTGGGGGGTTTGTTGACGTCACACTCTCCATGTGTGCGTGTACGTAATGTGGAGTGTCAGCTCTGTGCCAGCTCACTGGTTTAAATATAGCACACGGGCAACAGTCACAGCTGACATGAACAATGCCATAGCCACCAGGACGCATGTACACTACATTAGCGCTGCACCAACACTGAAACCAGATAAGTGGTGAACAGAGAGAGGGAGGAAAGGGAAGGAGAGGAAGGGAGGGAAGAGGGAAGGCCTCAGATTCATGAAAACTCAGCCGCCCACACTCTGGCCTCCACTGCCAAGAGCTGAGCAGGACAACTCTTTGTGTGTGTGTGTGTGTGTGTGTGTGTGTGTGTGAGAGAGCAAGAGACATTCCTTGGTGAGGTGGATGCCAAGGAGCGAGCAGAGTTGAAGACAGACTGTCCTGAGCTTCAGTGTTTTAGTGGAACTAACGAGCCCCTCTGTGTGCAACTCAGCCTCGCAGCTGTAAACTTGTTGGCGATTTGGTTATCTGTTCTGACTGGACATTTTTGTATAAAAAAAAAAAGCATGGGTCACGATTCTGCTTTTAAACAACATCGAGGCCCGCTGGTTCGGAGACGCGTGCCTGTAAATGAAAGGTCACGGGTTAGACTCTCGCAACAGTCCATTTGCTTCCATCAGCATCTCAGCAAGGACGCCTGCCTGCTCATGAAACCCTGCGAAAACATGACAGCCATTGCTAAACATGTCTGTTGTGTGTCTGGGCCATTCGATAAACCAGCCAAAAGTAAAAGCAGCACATTATGTTAGGTGCAGCTACTGTCAAGTTGAACAGAAGATTTCTTTTCACTGACAGAAAATGTCACATTTTAGTGTCACTCACTCAGGATCAACAAGCTAATTTTATTTTAGGGCTCTGAATTCTTTCCTGACATTTAACAGTCATGCAAAGACAAAAAACAAAATCAATACAGACTAATTTCACTACCAACAGGCTCTAATGCAACACAGCCAGAGGACAGGGTTTTTTTGTGGTACTAAGTTACTGTCATCTAATTTACTCCCTACTACCACAAAGTAATGACTATCACACCTGTTTACTGTGAGATGTCAAATGTGTCATTCTGGGAAAATGAACAACAAAAATGTAAATACACAGCATAATAAGCAATAATCCCTGTAACTCTTTACATCAGGGACTGATGATTTCTAGTCGTAAAAAAAATACTCAAGCATTATTTATATCCAGATTTGCCCTCAGAGTCAAATTATTCTTTGTGTCCAAATTGTCATGAAGGTCCCTGGGAAAAACACTTCATCTTCTGACAATATAGAACATTAAAACTTTAATTTACACTGCAAAAATATTTGACTCTTCAGACAGTGCACAGACTGCACACACAGACACAATGCCCATTTTTTTAAAAAAATTCACTGCCCTTTGACGTTTTCCCTTTTCATTTCTTTTCATTTGGCTTTGTTGTCTGTCAAAGAATTCTAAATATTATTTCATGTCAAAGTGATAACCGGTCTTTACAAACTAATGTCAATTTAGCGGCAATAAAACAATAAATATGCGCCTAGGAATTCATATTCTTCAAGTCAGGAGATGCACCTTTTGCAGCAACGACAGCAATGAGTCTGTGTGAATTGATTTTAATCAGCCTTAACCATCTGGAAACTGAAAAATTTCCCCATTGTTCTTTGCAAAAAAAGCCCAAGCATTGTGGATCATCAGTGAACAACATTTTTCAAGTGCACCCCCCAATTTTCATATGGATTAAGGGCTTGGCCACCCCCGAAAATTAACCTTGTTGACTTTGAACCATTTCTATTTAGTTTGGCTGTATGCTTGAAGTCATTGTCTTCCTGGAAAACAAATCGTTTCTCAAGTCACTGAATCAGGTTTTTCTCCAGGATTTCCTTGTATATTGTTGCATTTATTTTACCATCTACCTTCACGAGGCCTGCTACAGAGAAGCATCCCATCAGCAAAATGCTTCACAGTAAGAATGATGTGTTTGTGATGATGTGTATGTTTGGTTTCCATCAAACATAGTATCTAAGTCTGATGGTCAAAAAGCTCAATATTATCTCAAGAGACAAAAGAGCCTTCTTCCTTTAATTTCAGAGTCTCTCTCATTCCCTCTGAGTTTTTTAACAGCGACTTTCTCTCTGTCACTCTCTCATAAAGCTTCAACTGGTGAAGAACCCAGGACACTGTTATTGTATGCAAGGTCTCCTCCGCAAAAGCTGTTAACTTTCTTCATGGGATTCATAGGCGTCTAGGAGGCCTCCCTCACTTGACTCCTTCTTGTAAAGTCACTCAGTTCTTAAAGACAGCCTGCTCCGGCGAGATTTACGCATGTGCCATATTTCTTCTATTTCGTAATGATGAATTTAACAGTACGGCAAGGGATGTTTAATGGATTTTTTTCTTATATCCATCTTGGGACTTATTTTTTAGAGCCTTCTCACTTAGTTACTGAGTTTTCTTTTGTCTTTATGGTGTAGATGTTGGCCAGGATACAGGTACAGATACAGCTACGGTTTATTAATGCTACAGCCACCTGAAACACATTCACTGCACTCAGATTATCTCGATGTCACTAGTTGTGTGACTTCTAAAACCATTTTCCTGCACCAGTGAGGCTTGAGATTATTTACTTTAAAGAGGTTTAATACCTATCTAATGACTTATTCTTTATTTTATACGTTTAATTAATACATTACTTTGTAGGAAAGAAATTTCTGTCAAATTAGATGGACATTGATGCACTACAGTACAAATGGAACTCCTGTCCACCCCATCCATCCATTCTGATCATTAATTTCTAAGTGTTTTGAGTCGTTAAGGTGCTATAGTGTTTGTGACTTGAATATTTTGGGATTCATAACCAGTTTGGGGTATTATGAATACGTACAGGTTAGGAATTGCTTGTAGCTGTCAGGAGTGTGAATAGTTCAGCTGTCTTTCTGTGTCCTACCCGGGGATTGACTCCCAATCTGTCCACGGTGTCTTTTGCAAAGTGTCAGCTGAGTTCAGCCTAACAACATAAGCATTGCAGATGATGAATGTATATATTACATATATATAACAATTATTTTCATATTTTCATTATGAATCAGCTTACTATGTTCCTTCTTCGCTCGGTCCTGTTCCCAAACGTCAGAGCAACAAAACACCAAAAATCGTATTCAAACTGCTTATTGGTCGTACCAGCAACCCACAGATGTTTCATTCACTGCCAAAAATATAAAATATACAAAGAACATTAACTGTTGCTGTTCCAAGTTTTCTAAAAATTATTCCTACCGGATGTAAAAATAAAATCATTCTACTTAACAGACAGTCACTCTCCATCCCAGGAAGGTGAACATTAGCAATGAACTCAACCAGTGGCTGTTTCCAGTTTCACTTCCTGACCTAGAGAAAGTTTTATCTACTAATAAGACAGATGCAGGCAAAGAAACACGAAATTATTGTAAATAAGCTACAGCCTACAAATGTGGCCAAACTGGAATTATCCTATCCTGGTCCTCTTTACCAACTGCTTTTGATGTTTTGCAGATCACCAACATGCTCATCCAATTAGGGGAAGACTGCCAAAGAAAAGGTGGGAAAAACAACATGCTCCCGATGCCTTCTTCTACTTTCTTACTAATAGCCAGACCATAAACACAAACACACATATTCCATAATTATATGCTTACCCCTGCCCCGACATGGGTGTGTCTGAGAACCATTAGACCAAAGCAGAGTGCACTGGGATGCAAAGGACAATACAGATTGCTCATGAGTTTTACTCTTACACAGTTTGAACCATGGAATTACTAGTCTATTATTTTTAATTTATAGCTATAATTTACCATCACTTCTTTACCAATCCTTCAGTATGTCCAACACCAGTTTACATATAGTGAATGACTCTCTCATTTTGAACATATCTTTCTGTAATGACAGTCCAAGCTCCACCTCCATCACACAAACTTTAAAGCCACGGAGTCATTTGCGCTGCCTATGTTTTATGTTGTTAAGTCTTCCTATCCGACTAGAACATCAAAATATTTGCTGCTGTGCTCATCCCTGGTTGCAAGTGTAAATGTATTAAAAACACACCTTCGACGTGCAGTACACTTCCAAGAAGAGTGTGTAACAAACCCCCTACAGATTAAGGCCCTCTGGGTATTTGTGTATGGTTGTGTGCATGTGACATGTGTAGTCACATCAACAGCATACTTGGCTTTCCTAGAATGCCTGCTCCTGCAGTGACTACATACAGCCATCTAGCTGCAGCTCTGTTCTTCTGAGGAAAAACGGGAGAGGGAAAGCAGACTTTGCTCTCGTTTCCTTTCATCTCCTTTACAGTTCATGCTCAAACATTGCCAAAAACCTACAATGTAGCATAACAAAGATACCAAACCCCAGATATGTGACTGCTGTGTTTTAATACAAGCTGTGACCATCAGTGATTGGGAGGGGAGGAGAGAGGGACAGAACAGAGGAATACCACTGTGTCTTTAAGCAATAATCCCTCCATTCTCGGGGCATTTGTTGCAGGCCATCTAATGGGCGGTTCAGTTTAATGTCCACAAGGGCCACTGGGAGGTCCTGCACTATTAAAATCACTGCTGCTCTCTCAAACTGTAGCTGGTCAGGCTTGTGTGGCTCTTAAATAATGACTGAGGAGGCCACAGAAATTAAGAACGTTCTGATTTTGCATTTCAAAAGGGGAGGAACTGTGTTCTCATTGCCGCAACAAAAGGGATAACAATGTTGACATTCCCAACGTGTACCCTTTGTAGTGGTTCTAAAAGAAACTGGAGCCTGTCTGCAGGAGATTTGGTGTGAACAGGGGACACTAGTAAATAGTTTGCTGGTGGCTGTCTACATCCCCCTCATGAAGGCAACGAGAGCCAAACATCAGGACACACTGAACAGGACTTGCCTATGTCAGGTTGACATCTATACCGTATACATGCTCATAAAATAGAAAAAAAAATCTCATTCGGTGGCCATAAGTAACTCAACAATACTCCATATTTCACCACTGCCCCCTACCAACAGGAAATCACTGTAACATTCCTATAAATTCTACAGAGTCTATACAGGGTCCTCTGGACTTGTTACATAGTTACTGTGGTGGAAATAGGTAGTCTGTGTAAATATGTCACGTGACCACACGTTTCTTGGTGTAAAGCTCCACAGTTAAATATACATTTACATGAAAAAAAAGTCACATGCAGTAAAACATGTTGATTAGCTACAGTGGCAGCATGTCAGAGTCCTATTGCAGGCTCCTTTGAGTGAGGAGGTGGCTGTGATTAGGTGTTTGCAACACTGTGGATTGACTGTTGATTTTGAGAGTATGTTACAAAGGTTACAGAACAAGCTGGAGCACAAACTGCTGCTGCTAAGTGCAAGGAAGCAATATGTTGCAACGCCAATGCTTGCCTGGCTTGCAGAACCATTTGCACCCAAGAAAACAAAGAACAAGAAAGGAGAAGTTGTTTTCGTGCAGAAAAGCAGCCATCCTCCAGAATTTAGTTTGAAGTTTGTGAGCCTGAAAAATCACAACTTGACAATTAGCAGCGCCTTCCAAACTTTCAGCCTCCCTTTGAGCACAAAGCAGCACTGATCTCGCGAAAGATCAAATATTAGCTGTCACACTCGTCATTTCCAAAATCCTGCAGCATTCAAGCCCTAGCAGCCCGTTTCCTTCGACGGGGGGTTTCTCTGTAAACAAAAGCACTAGTCGGCTCTCGGCTCTGAAAAAGTGAAGTGTGTGTTTCCAAAGCAACTGCCAGCGCTCGGTGAACGCGTTTTCAACAAGTTGAAAGTTCACAGCGGTGAACAAGTAGTTGTAGTGCAGCCTGCAGCTTGACGGGGGTCCAGGAATTTGGGGAGGGGGGAGACAGATGGAGAGGGAAATGGAACAGAGCGAGTGTTTACCAAGTGTGCGCCGTGTTTAAGTGCGTGAATGTGAGGGGTGTCTCGGGGCAGCCTCGGCCGTGATTGAGAGCTCGTCCTTACCGCTATGAGCGTGTTATTCCGCTGTTCCGTGGACGAGGCAGAGTCCGGCTCCGGCTGCTTGCTCTGCGGCTGCTTGCTGCTGCCGCCGGCGGACTTCTTGGCTCGCTGCTCCAGACTCCGCTGGTACAGGCTGACCGTCTCCCTGCGCTCGATCTCCAGCTGCTCGGCGTGGGCTTGCTGGTACCTGCTCTCGCAGGTTACGTGGTGTCTCCGGCAGCCCTCGATCCGCTGCCTCAGCCTCTCCACCACGGTGCTGTGCTTAGGCATGCCCGGCGTCGTGGCGGACACCACGCTCCCGGCGGCCGGGTTCATGCTGTTGTTGATGCAGATACTGCCGTTGGGTCCGGCAGCGGGGGAGGCGAAGTCCCCCATCTCTGAGCCGAGTGGCTGCTATTTTGGAAGAACTTTCTTCACCGCCACAGCCGCCACCACCTCCTCCTCCGGCCACCTCCACCACCTAGTGTCCTCTTCCTCCCTGTCCCCCCGGTGAAGGGTCCCAAGCAGCCGGGCAGCGGACAGGAGGTACGGCCGACAACGGGGGAGGTTTAAAGAGCTGCGAGCCCGGCAGTCATATGTTGGGGGCTCGCGAGTGAGCGTTTCTTCTTCTCCTTCTTCTTCTTCTTCTTCTTCGCTCGGTGCTGTTCCCAAACACAGACAGACACCAGCCGAGCGAGCCCCGAAGTGAATTCAACAGAGAGCCGCTGCCACGCCGCTAACAACAACAACAACTCGGCCGGAGAAAAGCACCGTCAAGCGTTAGCAGGCACTCGGCGGACATACGCAAACGAAGCGTCCCGCGGAGGAGCAGCAGCGGCGGCGGCGGCAGCAGCAGCGGCGACGGTCCACTCGCCGTTTTACGCTGTTGTCCTTTGAGAAAAAGTTTTGCTGCCTGAACCGACGGGGCTCCGGAGTTTCCCAGTAAACTTGCATCTCATATGGTTTTGGTTTGAAAGAAATCCCGGTGAAGATGTTGTTGAGTTGGGGAAAAGAGCACCAGCGCCCTCGGTAGTCCGGTTATGTGGCGACTCGAGTGGCCCAGACAGCGCAAAACGCGGATATGGGAGGCTGTGGCGGAAGTGTGTAGTCAGTGGCTGCCGCCTGCCACCATCACAATAATCAGGTCCGCTCCTCCA
Source organism: Channa striata (assembly GCA_033026295.1). Taxonomy (NCBI): domain Eukaryota; kingdom Metazoa; phylum Chordata; class Actinopteri; order Anabantiformes; family Channidae; genus Channa; species Channa striata. The sequence continues at coordinate 8,268,780 of CM065189.1, read as the reverse complement.
CCATGCCAGCGGAGTGATATCAGGACAGGAGTTGAGTAAAAACCAGCTAGAGGCTGTGAGGAGCCCGCTGATGGCCGCCCGGAAAACGCGGAACGGAGGTTTGTTCCGGAGAGGACCGGCCTGGTCCGGACCGGCTCTCCCGTGCTGCGCGCAAAGGTTAAACCGTCTTTACACCGAGTCGACTTACCCGCGGCAAAAATCTGTTGGCGCTCGGTCAACTAGTTCGCCGGCGAGTCGGCCAATTAGCCAACGTCCTCATTCATTCGTTGCCACATTTCCAACAAGGGTTTGACTTGAAATAAATGAAACTTAAAATTTGGTTTCTATTTAGATGTTGCTTTTGCAATCTATTTATTTAAAAAAATGCATGGACAGCTACAGAGGCCAATTATGCAACTCACACAAGCAACAAAAGAAAACCAACAGACCAGCAACACGTAGGTTACAATGACAAATATTATACAGTGAATGCTAACACAAATAAAACAAAGGTTGGGCCAGAGACGGGACAGGGATGACCATTTATATTAATAACCGACAGGACAAGATTCGGCACATGTAGATGATCTGATGATAGACTAAAGGATTTATAGTGACTATAAAAACAAAAACATTCTGTTGCACCACCTATAGGCTACATACAGTAGGTTACACCGTTTTATTGGCTATCTGCACCACTCAGCCACAACAGTGCACACACATGAAGTTAATAACAACAGTGTTACCACAGAAAACGGGAATATTCCCAAAAATTATTTAGCAATTTTGCTACTACAATGACATGTAGGCCTATATAAAATTCTTGGGGGGCATATTGAAAATCATTGATGGTCGATCTCTGCCTTATTTACCTTAAAATCCCATTTTTTAATGTTAGTTGGGTTTGATCACAAGTCTAAAAAATGTTTTCATCACAAATTACCAACATAGTATTTCTTCAAAACATATATATAATAACATTAAACATAGTCTGATAGTACTTTGACTGATAGTACTTTGACCCATAACATTAATACCAGATGGTGATGTCACCGTGGGCAGCCTGACTGTGACAGTGAGCTGCCCTGGTCCGGTGGACCCCTGTTTACCACATTAACCACAACATTAACACCACCACCAGGTGGTGTTAATGTTGTGGTTAATCAGTGTGATTCAATGTATATGTACATTATATTAACAGTTAAGCTAATTACGATAATTACGATTATTACTGTTTTTTAACAATTTACAATACTATAAATATACTACAATACTACTAATCATGGATTTAATAAGAAGTGTCCTAAACTGCATTTTCATGTACTTGCACTCATTACATATCAGTGTAATATGTGACATTGACAATAAACTTAAAAATTAAATGCCTCAAGAAGGGTTGAGTGTAAAAGGTATAAAGCTTGTACCTGCCACCCTTAAATTAAAGGGATTTATTTTATGTAGGGTTTATTTATTTGGCCTGTGGCTGCGTAGTGTAGTATGAATTTTTTCTCTGGCTGATCAATCACTGCTTGAACAGTTTTAGCAGGAACTGATTCAAATTATATTTCATATTTTAAGGATAATTTATTAATCCTTGATGATGTAAGCTATAGGTTAACTTGCTCATGTCATGATTGTTTGGGGCCTAGCACATCATTTCATAACAGCACACATCATCTGCTGACTGTACAGTTTATAATAGTGTATAACATACATTATGCAGTCTAAATGCAGTTGAGGGCTGCAGTTTATATCTCAATTTTCCTATGTTTCCTAAAAATCCAAATTATTGGCTAAACACTTGCCAAAGTTTTACATTTGTGTTGTCATAGGAAACCTAAAGAAAATATTTTTGTCCGAAGACTTCATGCCTTAACATTCAAATAATAAGGAAAATCCTACATTAGTTATTACAAATAAGTCTACAGATAGTTTAAAATGACCAGACTCTGGTGGAAAAGCTACTTGTGTACCTTTTCAGTTAATTATAGCTTCAAATATAGCCGAGAACAGATAATGATTGTTTAAAATGCTGATATAATTACACGTTGTGTAAGGACAAAAAAGAAGCAGAGGCAGTGAGGCAACAGGTGCAACTCCAATACAATTTGTTGCAGAGAGGAAGAATAGACATTTATTTTGAAACATTTAATCAAAAAAATTTTAAGACAATAGTTCTGAGTTCATTTATACTTTAGGACATTTTAATGATTTTTCTGTTAAGCATGACTGACAAATGGTTTAGCGATAGGTTTCAGTTCCATATAATGACCCTAACAGGACGGAGTCCAGAACAACTGTGCACGTTAACAGCTGGTAAAATATCCTTTTACCCGGGATGGGCAAGAATACTGACAAGGTAATAAGAGAAGTGTATCCTTTAAAGGAGAGCACCTGTAGAGTTATCTTTTTGAATGATGTTGACATGTTTTGCATCTTTCCGTTAACTTTCAGAATTTAACATTTGAATAAGAGTTTCACATGAAACGTGACCTTCAGAGCTGTGAACATGTGGCTGGTGATAGCAGCTTGTAATACTCTGGATCACCGGCACTTGTATAATAAATAGTGATAACCAATAACCATGCACAACACTGTGATCGCAGGCCTAAATTCCTTTGCTCAAACTGATAAAATTGTGAATCTTCCTGAAACATGTGTACTTAATTCCCTCTCTCTCTCTCCCTCTCTCTGTGTGTGTTTGTGTGTGTGTGTCTCTCTCTCTTTTATTTTTATCTGCCATGTCATGTGGGAGTTCTGAGTTCCATCCCCGACTGTTCAAGCCATATGTGCTCCCTTGTCTCTTTCTAACCATCCCACTGACACACGCACACACAATCTGCATGGCAATTAAAATGGACTGCATGTGTTTCTGCTTCCACTCCATTGGGTCTTGTTTATTTCTGTTTCCCTCTTTCAGCTTTAAAAGGTTATTAACAAACACCAGTGATCAGGATTACTCCACACACACTGAGTACAGTATATATTACTCTGTGTTTCGTGTGTTTTGAAACATCTGCAGCCAGTTTGTCACACTTGATGAGTTGGGTTATTTACATATTGCAGTGTCTGCATTTGAATACATGCTTACATCTGTGTTTTCAAGCCAGAGAATTATTTTGTTATGTATATTTATGTCAGATCAATGTAGTAATTCCCAACCATTTGTTTTCAACAAGTCCTTCATTTTCTGATGTAGCAATATTATGGTGAAGTTTTGGTCAAATTTGAAAAACAAGACTTGGTTGAGTTTAGAGAAAAATCATAGTTTGGGTTAAAATTGAGGGTTAGAGGGCCTTCACGGTTACCATAAAAACCATGTGGTGAAGGATCAACCGCAGTGTTTTGCTGTTTCTAGGCAACAGCAAACAAACAGCAGTACCCTCTGTTAGTCCAACATGTTGTTGCTTTTAAAGTCACCTGATTCCCCCCTTTTCTCCTGACAGAATAGCATCAAACAGTAATTTCTATAGCCACCAGAGGGCTTTGTCAGGTTATCAGTTTTGTCATTTTGGGGCACTGGCCATGATGGCTGATTGTGTCAAATTTCGGGGACGAAAGTCTCTAATATCTTTGGCAATTTTTGATGAATCACATTTGATGATCATGTTTGCGGTGTAGCTGCTCACCAATAAAAAAGTGATGAAGATTGGAGAATGGTGTCAGAAAAGTAAACTGTGTGGGGGTCAAAATGATTATGGAAGCACAAAAAAAGACCCTTGTGTTCTTTTCTATGTTTTTTTAATTTTTATGATACATATTACATTTCTCTAGGTCTCAAATGTTTTTTTAAGTGTCACCATCTGAAAAGTTTAAGGTAGAGTAAATGTCTCGTTTGTGGAACATTTAAAATATCACAAATTGCTCTGTCAAACATATTGTTATGTATGTTAAATCCCCCTCTTTCATTTGATGTTTTTTTTGTATAAAAACATAATAAAAATCTTCTGATTGTAGTGGGTCTTAGTGTTAGACAAATACAACTTCAGACAAACAACAACATATAGATTTTTTTAACCATGCATAATTCATTTAACAAAAATAAAGCTAAAAAAATGTGGGCAAGACAGCGCACCTCCTTACTTCTTCCAGAGGACTGAAGAGTTGTAGGTCTAAAAAAGCTGAAGTTCTGGCAGTTTTGGAAAATGTCTTAGAGAAGCAGCTGTTGTTGCACATCAATTTGGAAAGGGTCATAAAATGATTTCCAAATAAGTTGTTAAGAGTTCAATGTTCTACATTGGGAAAGATTATTCACAAGTGGAAAGCATTTAAGACAGCTGCCAATCTTCCCAGGAGTGGATGTCTCAGCACATTCACCCTAAGGTCAGATTGTGCAATGCTCCAAAAAATAAAACCAAACTTAGATCTCAGACCCTCCAGGCCTCACTGAGCATGGTAGACCTTATGACAGCCTGTGTCTATGATAGCAAGATGACAGATCAGGCCTGCAGTTTTTTTGGAAAGGTTGCCAAGAGAAAGCCTCTTCTGTATAAAAAGGTTCACAAAACTGCTTCTGAACAAACCACAAGACGTCTGGAACAATGTTTTGTGGACAGATGAGACCAAAGTGGACTTGTTAGGGCCTTAATGACCAGCACCATGTTTTTCGAAAATGAAACACAGGACATCATCAGAAACACCTCCACATACCCACTGCAAAGCATGTTGCTGGAGGGGTTATGATTTGGGCTTGTTTATGCAGCCACAGGACCGGGGCACCTTGCAGTCACTGAGTCAACCACGAGCTCCTCTCTGTACCAGAATATTCTAGTGGCAAATGTGAAGCCATCTGTCCAACAGCTGAAGCTTAGTTGAAATTGGGTCATGCAACAGGACAATGATCTGAAGCACGCCAGTAAATCTACATCAGAACGGCTGAAAAATAAAAGAAACAAGATTTTGGATCAATAACATTCTGCGGTGGGACATTAGGGGGCTGTGCATAAGCAAATCCCCCAAAAACTCAATGAACTGAAGCGAATGGATAAAAATTCCTCCACAACAATGTGAGACAAAGATAGAGATAAAGTCATACAGGAAATGATTGTTTCAAGTTTTTGCTGCTGATGGGGGATCTACAAGCTCTTGATTATTAGGGGGTACTCAGTTTTTCTTACTGGGTACTTTTATGCTGGCACGGTGAAAAATGTTAGATGTTGTTGTTCCTTTGAGGTTGCATTGGCTTAACACTAATACCCGCTATTATCAAATGATTTTTGTATGTGTTTTTACACAAACACACTCAGACACACACACAAAACATAAGATTAAAAGAGGGGCACTAACTTTTGCACATGGCTGTATTTGTATATGAGATGTTAAAGTTCCCATAAAAGCATAAATTCAAGTAATTCAAAACTTTTATTTGGTCTTAGTAGTAGTAGGAAGTACACAACATGGACACAAATGGAATTATGCAGTTTCTAGTTATGGTAAAATAACTTTATGTTTCTTGAATAAGTTGTCCAGGTGATTTGATCTGAGGGACTTTTTTTAATTAAAAAAATATCATCTGGAGGAGTTGTGGGAAGCAGGTCAACCCGTGCTACAAACCTCCACAGTATGCACAACTGGATTTATCCTTATTTGAAATCAGTCCTTCAGTCTTTCAGCTAGAGGCAGAGAGTTATTTTAATGTATGAAAGACTAAGAGAAGTTCACTATTCATATTCATATACACGTACGCTTTCTCATTTGCTGTGTCAAATCGAGTAAACAGAGGACAGACTGACCAGAGTCATGTATGACCCAGGTCCATTTTAATCATGACGTGACAATGGTATGGACGGAATAACAGTAAGGGAAGTAAATTATAACTAAACCATTTCTGACTATTTCATCATTCCCCATCTGCCAGACCTGAAGCCATGAGGATTTTCTTGGAACATCTTGGCTTTCTCTTTCCTTTGTAGATGGAGGAAAGGCTTTGGTTCACTTGTTGTTGTTCTGAGTTCAGCAACGAGCTCTCCCTGCTGGCCCTGGGCGAAACATTGGCTCAAATAACTCTTGCTGGTGCTTCTTTTTACATACTTATAATGCATCGCACTTCAGAGGAGCATGATCCCTTGACTGAGAGAGAGAAGGAGAGTGAGAGCACCTTTCAGATTTCAGCCAGTGTCTTCAGAAAAGAAATTCAACAGTTGATTCACCTCGGACCAAAGGTTCTTCTGCTTGTGTCAGTACAAAGCGCATATAGCCTGTGGCCATTTGGCCACAAGTACATGAACATGTCCTCCAGACCTACTTTGTCTATAAACCCATGAAATGTCAAATATAATGATGTGGTTATCCTGCAAATAACTGTCAACAGCTACGTAGTTGTCTACTTAATAATACTGGCAAAAAAACTTGTTATACAGTTTCTGTACTGTTGCCGCTGTAGCCAGGAGGAGCTGCTCCACGGTTCACAGCCCTGAGTCCAAGAGGACCAGATTCATAACTTTGACAATAATAATCTCAAAGCAATCATATACTTATTGAAAGTTTAACTGGGTTATTAGAGTGGCAAACAGTATCTACCAGTGGTTTCTCAGGAGGAGCTAGTGGATAGAGTTACTAGTCTAAAAGCTGTGAGGCCATGGATTTGAATTTTTATCTGCCGAAATATTCACCACTTTGATGGTTTACTCTTCTTTCTAAATCAAACGATATAGTACAGACATTGGCATGCTAGAAACATGTTACATGACAACAGCTAGGAGGTTTATCTTGTAATTGGGACAACAGGGAATTAATGTTAGTTGGCTTCAGTTGAGTAAATCTAGCAGGACAGCCATTGTATGAAAAACTGGCAACTATGGACTCAATGATTCTTTCACACCTTGTGGTAATAATGTTAAAATGTGATATAGCATTATTGAAATAATGGTCATTTACAAAATTCATTCTCCTAAATTCCAATTTTTAATTTAATTTTATAACGTGAAAACTTTTACACGGGTGCTGCAAATGTAGAGTAAGCTTTTACAGGATCTGAAACTGCTAGAGTTCCGCTGTAGGTACCTTACTCCATGTGATTTGTGTGTCGGAATGTGCTTCGAAATACACAATAGTGCTCCTAAAATGTTTCCCAGCAGAAATAAAAGACCAGTGTCCATGGAGTGTCCTGTTCATAAATCATAGCTTTTTAAATCTCAGCTCGCTGCTCTTTATAGAGTGAACTGCGTTTTAAAAGAACAAACAACTGAAGGAGGAAGTGATTTGGCCACAGCTGATCTTTAAAATAATACAGATTATATGAGAACAAGGCAGCAGTCTACAGATATCCTAGCAGCTTGTGTTTCAGGCTGAAGGCCAACAACACATGATAAAATCATGACAGTGCTTCATGGTTGCAATAGAAGAAAAGTCAGATGATCACACATATATTTATATATATTTATATATTATAATTCACAGTGAGATGACCCTGAATTTCTGCACCAAATGTCCTGCTGACCCAATGTTAAGGCCTCTCTAGTCAAACTCCCAAATGTCAACCAAAGCTGCTTAGGTGGATTAAATGAATAATCGTTACTCGTAATCAATGGGATTTGATTTGTTTATCAAGTTTCCCTGTTTGGAACAATGATAGAAAAGTAGTTTAAAGCTTCAAGGTTTTAAAAACTGTAAAATTGTCCTTATTCTTGTTGTCAAGTATTTGACCCCGTTCTTTTGTCTGTAACTTCTGTAACTTCCTCATTCACTCGTCCGTGTACTACAAACCATGACTACAACTGCTTTTTCACATCAGCCAGCTTAGCTCTGAGAGCACAACTTTGACAAACATGCTTGTGTGTGTGTGTGTGTGTGTTGTGTTGGTCCGTGTGTGTGCCTGGCTGTAACTGGTGCTCTGGTACTGCTGCCCAGTCTGGTCAGCTTGTAGCTTTAGGAATGAATGGAATGTTGTTCAGCGCATGCACACACACACACACACACACACACACACACACACACACTATCACTTTCTCAATTACTGGGTTTCACCTATTTTTACTCAGGTTTCTCTCTCTTCTACTCGTGTGCTTGCAAGTTACTGGGAAAAAATGTCTTTTTCGTTTTATTTGTTTTAAAATGGTTTCTCTTTCCATCCATTTTGCTGTCAGCACGGACTTTGGAGAAGTGGGTGGTTGTGGATGTTTGCAGTACTTTGGAGCGGGGGAGTGTCCAACTGCATTTTGACTCTACAACAGCCATTGTTAAGTTAAAGGTTTCCTTCCATAAAGACGTACAACTCCTACTATAGACTATACCAACACTACGCTGTGCATTATGTTCTGGCAGTTAGCCAGTCATAACTATTAACAAAGAGAGTTGTTGTTGTTGAGTAGCTGAAGTGATTATTAAGAGATGCTGATAGCTGTTTTCACTGGATCTGCACTCACACAAAAGCCCCAAAGATCATTTGTTGTTCACCCTCGAACAAGGCAAAGATGTATTTCTTTTCTCGCTACTGTCGTGCCAGTTAATCAGCTCACGCCTTCCAGTGTGGGAGGTAAAGAATGACTTTATGCAAAAGGTATGGACGCGCAGTCATAGAGGGGTTGTGAACTGCGAGCTGGCAGGAAGTATTGAAAGCTGTAAAAATCAGCAGGGCACAACAACAATGTCTGTGTATCAGTCTGGCTGTGTATCGCGTTGTTTGTCACATTATAAACCCATCAAACAAATTCAAACCAAACACACAGATCTGCAAAGAAAACAGAAGGGAAATGTGCTGAACTTAATTGGAGGATTTCCTCCCACACTGACACCACATACTGAATCTCCTCCTCCTCTTGTTTTTCCATGTGGCCTTTTCTGGCTTGCACTGCTCTGGCTGCTTTGACTTCCAGTGCATTTTGACATTCAGACCGCGCCGTTCACCCCGTGCTGACCCCCGACACACGCTCCCTGATACCCAGGGGGTGAATGGGGCTCTCCTACCCTTTGGGCCCTTCTGGAAACTCCCCTCCCTAGAAATTGAGAGAGAGAGAGAGAGAGGTCCCGGCTCACATGGCCTGTCTCTCTCCCTCTTCCTCTCCAGTGGAGAGGCTGGTGGGTTGTTGCACTAGACCGTCTGTCTCTAAATATTTAATGTACACACCACTGTCTCAGAGAGGGAGATAAAGAGAGAATTGGGGTGGTTGATATATTGATGAGCCACAGAGAGGACAGAGGGCTGGATGGAAAGAAGGAGGAGGGGCAAGAAATGTGGGAATTAAAGAAGGAGGGAGGACAGGAAGCTGGCAAATACAACATTGCTCAAGGGCACAGTGATAGTAGGTAGTAAGGAACTGTGAGTCCAAATGCAGTTTTTTTTTCTTCCCAACACGTCCATGCTAATACAGACATATTTTAAACTGCTGCAAACATGTTTTAACCTAAAACTTTCCATTCTCCCTAAACCTGATGATGGTGCTAAATGCGAGAAGTTCAGCAAAGTAATTAGAAACTATTCTGCAGAGGACGTGATTGTTTGTCACATTTAACAGTTGGCCAGTTCTTTCATGTTCTGTCATGTTACGCCAAAAATGTTAAGCTCAAGCTGGTGCCAAAGAAGTCAAGAAGAAGTCTCTAAAGTCATAAAGAGTCAACCTCTGGGGACCATGAATTTGTTAAAAGCGTCATGACAATACATCCAATTTATATGTCAAGATATTTAAGTTTGGAGCAAAGCAGATGATTAACCAAAACCAGGGTCGTGAAGCCTGACTAAAAATCCATTCTAAACCAGAGTTTAAAGGGAAACTCTGTCAACTGTCACACACCTGAGGGGCTACTGCAAATGTGAAGATGTGTTTTGTATACAGTGTTTTGTGGCCTGAAATGGAGCTGCACAAAATTTGATAAATGGGCTTAAAGATGTCACTTGAGGGGAGGAGTGTGGACTTTGCCAGACCTCAAGGCTCGAGAATCCACTACGGCTGTAGCATAACACATTGGAATCTCAGACTGAAATGTCTGCAGTCAGGGAGCATTGTGGATACTGTAGGCTTTGTACTATGACAAAGAAAAAAATGAAATAGAAATACTGATATATTTAATTCTGTGGTGTTCAATTAGATTTTTGTTACAGTCTGACAGGAATACAATCCTGGTGGCATCAGGGGAGTAACGATGTCACACAAATGTATTTTGCAATTAAAAATGTGACAATATGCACTGAAACAGTAAAAAATGGATCACAATAGAACTTGTAGTTGTAATGTGCTGTTTGGCTCTTTTTTTCAGTATGAAGACAAGAAAATTGAGGAACTGTATACTAAAAAAACTATTTTCAAGATCTAATTATGATTTAGCTAGATGACAGCTAACATCATTAACAAGGTCACCTTAAGATCATCTACAACAGCTTAATATCCTGTATTAAGCTGTACAGACAGGTATTAGCAATTCATCCAGTGGGACATGGTGAGTTTTGCTCTTCAAATGCTGTAATGTTTAAATCACATTCAGAACTGTCAAAGTCTCAATTCCTGCCTGAACATGTCAACATTTTGATTTTCTTAAGCAAAAAAATAAAAAAGTTACTTTGAGAATATTCAAATATGCTTTTATATCCTGGGTACAAGTGTAATTGTAGTTTGGTAACAGTCTAGTTACTGTTTTCATCTGTTTACATATATACTTATACATTACAAATATTGAAATGTAGATTTTTTCAGATTTTTTTAGAAGGCAGAGATCTGCTGGTGTTTAGCTTTAGAGATTCTGAGATTTGCTAATTAGATCTGTAATCTGCATAAAAAGTATGTTAAAAAAAGTAATATTTGAAAGAGATTTTGTTAATTCCAATACTTAATCTGGAATACACAGCGTAAATCTCTTTTTATTCCTATTTTGTTAAATGAGGGTGTCGAACCCTGAGCCCTGGGTGGTGAATCAAACCAAAATGTGAGCTGGCTGAATTTTTGTAGATCACAAAAAACTGATGATAAGAAGAAGAGTTGAAAGGCAGGTAACTGAACTGATAAAACTGCTTGTGAATCTGAATTTGTTCAACATGTGAATGACTTAATATTGCAGCTCAGCTTGGCATTTTTCTTCTACCACTTGCAGCCAAGTCAGGCATGTATGTAAATGGGCAGTACGCAGTTTCACGCTCATTCGTCTTACCCATCATGTAGCTGTTGAAACAGAAGATGGTGCACACAGTCCCTTTGTCTACACTCCAGTATTCTTTGTCTGTATCCACCGTCATGACCAGTTAGCAGGCTTCATTTTAAGTTTGATGTCTCATTTCACGTTGCTCGTACTCTCAAGGGAAACAGGGAAAGAGAGAAAACTTAGGAGAACAGAAAAAACGGGCTACAGTATTACCTGTCAAGCTTTAAAACAACTGTCTTACTAAGTATATTATTAGAAAATACGTTTAACCGCTGCGCGTTGTTCTGTATGAAAATGTGTGTATGCATGTGCACGTTCACTCTTTGTGCCGTGTGTTCAGGGTCTGACATTAGACTGATGTGCTGCAGTAAGTGCTGCTGTTCATACAGGAATGCTATTGTTACCCAGACATCACACACACACACACACACACACACACACACACACACACACACACACACACACACACCTTACCACAGTGTTTACTCTCTGTGCAAAGTGCCGCGACAGTCTGAAATCTCTGGCTGGGAAACAAGAAGAGGTGACCGCACTCGCCGTGAAGGCTGGAGTGGAGAATTATAGTTTTCTGCACCATCAGCTGTTTCAGAAGAATACAAAGCAAAACAGAAAGGGTTTGTGAAAAAAACAGTCTGACACCAGACATCTACTGCTAAAGATGGACTGTAGAACTAAAAAGTCAGACAGATGATTGTTAATGATTTGTACTGTTTCTTGAAAACAAAAAGAATTTTCACAAAGTAAAACTATAAAAGCAGCATTAATGAAGAAATATGAGAAAGGTATGACACGGGGAACGTGGGGGTGGACTGTTAATGACAACAAAATGGGAGAGGAATAATCTGCCCTGTAAACAATACAAACACACACAAATACACACACACATACACACTCCCACGTGTGTGTCACGATCACAAAGGATGCTGGGTAATTATGCTAATGATGTCATAATGAGATGCATATGCACTCTCTCATTAAGAAACAACATTTTCTTTCCTTTCAAAATATGTTAATTTCTTAAGTACCATCACACACCACTGAGACATACCAGGAGACACACACATGACTGACACATCTCATGTTTATAGTTGACTACATCTTAACCCAGCACACACACACACACACACACACACACACACACACAGGCCTACACTTTTGCAAACACAAATACTATAAACACACAGGCACTATTTGCATATTAAACTGCTTTACTGATGGACTTGTGGAAACAACAGGATCTCAAAAATCCTATGTCACAACTGTCACATAGGATTTTATGGAAAACAAAAAGACATGCACAAAAATATACACACGTGCATGTCTCAAACGAATGAAGACACGTACCTGTATATATGAACACACTGCACAAGACCAACACACACACACATGAAAACAAAATCTACATTTTTCATCAGTCTCAAAAAAACAAGGATTTTGGACAAGCACACACTTACACACACACACACAGACACATAACAATGTGACAGTCTAGCTGCTAAATTTAGATTATAATTTCTGTTTATGACTTCATGGGTGCGTTTATGACTTCACTACTGAGACAGTTCGTGTTCACCTAGGCCAACTGCAGATGTACCACCACTGGCTGATGTCAATAAGTTGACACACACACGTACACACACACACACACACACAGTGAGTCACTGAATACTCACTGAATATCCCTTAATGACTGTTATTTGGCACTTTCTTGCTTTGTCATGGTGACGCAAGGCAAAGAGAACAATTAAATACAACTGCTTTGTCTATGCAAAAACAGAAAAACAGAAAAGGGGCCCTGACCCTGCTGCTCTGATGCCAAAATCTTCTGGAAAGGTTTTTAAATTCAATTAAAAAACAGCATAATAGCACAGTTGAAAACTAATAGCTGTACAAAGAGAGGACAACATGAGCTACTGAGTTGAGGTTTAAAAGATTAGTTTTGAAAGTCTTAGCCCACACGTACTTCAGTCTGACTCACATTAACATGTGGTCGAAATCCACACAGTTTCCCTATTTCACATGTGATGAAATGAAACTGAATTCAAACAATTTTAAAAACATAATTATGAGGCTTATATTATGATTGTTTGTGGGACATAGCATGAATTAAATAAATGATGAAAATGGGATTTTTTTTATTGTTAAATAAACAACCACAATCCAGCTGATCGGGTCTCAGTCTGTCCTTTGATATCTCTATTCATCCTGAGTGGAGTTGCATATTAGATTGTGTTGCCATTTCTGCTTCTGCTTATTTGTGGTCAAGTGTAGGTTTGAGATACATATGCATTAATGCATCTGCAGCGTTGTCACATTTGGCCTAATCCAAGTGCAGCTAACAGAGGCGTTTGAAAGGCTGTGATTTTTTCTCTGTGCACAAATGTGAAACAAAATGCATACATTCTTTTTTTTCTAAGCACGTTTACTGTGTCGTATACGTTTGAGTGTGTCAATATTAGCATTATAAATTCCTGTTAAGGAGAAAATGGGGTCAGGCATTTCAGTCAATGATATGAATATCAAATGTGACTTTGGGAGACCCTGCCTTAAAGATGAAAAAAGTGGGTCCTGTGACAACACAGTTCTATAAAAGTGTGCGGTGCGATTTCTGCAGATCAGAATTGTTCATGCTTACCAGTCTAGAAAGGGTTAGTAAGAGTTTGGACTCCACCAGTTGACTGATCGGGAACAAATAAAGGACACCTAACACCACTGTTCCTCCCCAGGAGCGGTCAACTCACAAAGATCATATCACAGACAAAAGGTGTAATAGTCTGGGAGGTTAGAAGCATTGTGTTTGGCAATGACCAATTACTGCGTTCCAGCATAAAATAGTCACAAATATTTAAAAGCAGATTGTTTTACATTATCAGGAGTTTGTAATTTTTGTGCCATTAGATTAATTGGGTTGCTGGATAAAAACCAGGTTATGGTTTGGTTTATATTTTTTCATAATGAGAGAAAATTCTAAAAGGTTTACAAACTTTAAGTGATTCTACAGCAATTGACACTAGGCCCTTTGGTGGAGGGAACCCCTAATCCGGCCACCTCCTTCTCTGCCTCTTTTTAATTGCTGTCTTTATGGAGCCCCAGAATAATGTCAAATCAAGTGGGACTCTGCACACCTGTACATTTATATACGATAAGTGTGAAGATTTGACAAAGAACTGTAACCTCCTGTTTGCTGCTGTAGATGTTCCACAGGATGACGTGGAACCCCCTGCAGGGGAGATTGTGCACGATCCTCTGTAGCAACAATGTTTGGTCCCTAAGGGTCCAAAAACCCTGGATCCTAAACTTCCGAGAGTTCAACTTCATAGTGTTTGTTTTTTAGATGCACAAAGTAAATTCCTGTCTTGCAAACTCCACATCAACTTGCATCAAAGCACTAAACAAAACTCCCCCAAGAACCTAAACAGACACACTGCCCCGTATAAGAAGTCAATTTAGTTTGATGTGAAAAGTTGAATTTGCCTCTGTACATCAGTTTTTCTTCTCGAACAAGTTTGAAAAAAGTTTAGCGTTTTCACTTTGATGGAAGGATGCACAGGGTCGTCTTCGACATCAAGCTACTTTTTTAATAACACTTTGGCTCATTGAAGCTCCTCACAAGTCAGGGGAAAACTTAATAAGACATGTTGGATGTTTCATTACTTGAAAAGGTGGCATTTAGAAAGCACAAAGCTTATTGCGCGCAGCACAAAGGCGCCATTTGGGCCCCCTGTGAGTGAGGGGCCCGGGGCTTAATCCACCCACCACCACTAGCTGCGTGACTTCAGCCAACTCACACTTTATCTCGCAGCGTGACTGAACCAATACCGATGTGCTTCAAAACGAATCTAAAAGTACTTTGACTTTTAGGTAAAGTGCATTGTGTTCACTAAGCATATATGTGCTCAGAGAGAGAGTCAAACAAACATGTGCAAACTGAGACACAGAGACAATAATTCATCCACATGCAGACTCCCAAAAAACCCCAAAGTCAGTGAGGTAGGAAGAGGGTGATAATAGAGCACAGACAACCAGTCACACACAGATGGGAGTCTGCAGTCTGTGCATCACTAGCAGATGGATTTAAATACAGGTGCGGATGCACCTGAGCTCCTGGAGATGAGACTTACAGTACATGCAAGTCCACATTGCTGGTGGAGAACTGCTTTTGTCCTCTTTTGGCGTCTGCTCAGCCTTTAAACTCATTGTTCTCTTGCTCCACCCGGTCTTCCTGGATTGTATTTCATTTGCTTCATGATACCTTTACACAACATGCCCCTATCGACACAACTCCCCGTGATGTTCAGGGACAAGTACTAATTACCACTGAATTATTTGGCGTAGAACTTTTAAAAGTAATAGGACAAAATGTTTGAAAATATTAATTGTGCTTTTAAGATCTTGTCAACATCTACCACATACAGTTTTCCCTGGACTTGTGAGGAGGCAGCGTGCAGGTAAAGCTGATGATTGCTTCATTCCTGCACTGTCCTGTGGTTTCAGGCAGACCGAGAGCAGAAAGACATGGCAGTTCAGAGTGCAGGCAACTACTCCACTCACTCCCAGTATTCTTGCAGGAGTGTGCGTGTGTGTGTGTGTGTGTGTGTGTCTGTCCTCCCCCTGCAGAGTATGTGTGAGTGGGATGAGATTGAGGCAGGAAGAAAAGAGTGAAGGGGGGGTTGGAGAGGCGAGGAGAGGTGAAGGGGGGAAACATGTATGGTGGAGATCGTAAATTAACACTGTAGCCTTCCAAGGCAGTCTGCAAACCCCGGAGTGGATTTTTACCGGAGGATGGATGAGAGACAACACTGATCATCAGACAGATGCCTTGTTTGCCTGCAAGCTGCTGAATGTTTTACAGAGATTCCTTTAGTCTGCGGATGAAGCTAATGGCCAGACAATCATGCACATTTAGCATGACCCCCCCCCACACACACACACACCCACACCCACACCCACACCCACATACACACACACACATTTGCACATAGTCAAGTGAAGCTGATCACCTCTATTAGCTGGTGACTAGTGATACTGGCACACAATGCAAGTGCACAGTTGGAGGTTCCTGTGTGTGTGTGTAACGATGAACTTCACACACTTTACTTCACCTCCTACTTTAGAGAACACAGTGCATGCGTTCTATGTTTGCTTGAAAATAAAGTCAGAAATAATGTCTAAAGATCAAACACCAGATTTATTGCTCTTCCTTACTCTTTGCTGCGTTTTTCTTTTCATTCTCTGTCTGTCTTCCTCAATAGATTTTATGTAAAACTTGTTTCTGTATAACAGATAGAGATCACTGTTCACTGTTGCTCTTTTGCCGCCTTCACTAAAGGCCCAAATCATAGTAGGTGTTTCCCCACGACGGATTCCACACTACAGATGCACACGTGTTTCTGTTCATATGCACTTGCGGTCGCTAGGTGATGTGTTTTTTACCAGATCTAGCCAACAGCAAAGTTAATGGAACACTAACAAACAAGCTGTTAGTGTAGTTGATGACTGATGGCCCCCAACTGTGAGAATCACTGTTGGTTTTAGCTGCTGCATGGGGATTGTTGAAAATATATATATTTATTAAGATTATTTTGAAAATGACTAAAGTTGAAATGTTATCTTTTATTTAAATCCGCACTAGAAACGAGAAAATGCACAAAAGGTAACGGGACTGAAAACATTGTGACTGTACATAAACGGAATATATCACATATTTTTACTGTTGAAGCCAAAAATGGCACGACAGCAAGGTCAGAATTCACATGGCAATTGGTCGAATTAATTGTGATTGTAACATTGCAACTTCCTTGAGGGACTGAAGTATATATAGCCTATACATACTGTAAACAAAGATATGCATTGCTGAAAGTGGGACTTTCTTTCCACCCATTTTTTTCACGTCAAAATTTACTTTCCCAACCATAATGTCTATATGTGCATTTCACCAGAGGAACCTTTACTTTACGCCACAAATCTCTTCAAACCTTCACACAGAGCTGTGATTGTGCTTTCTAAAATTACACACAATTAAAATGTCTAACTTCTTCACCTTAGAAGTTTAATTTACACTGCATATGTGTGTGTGTGTGTGTGTAAATTTCATTGTATTTTGAAGACGTTACTTGATACTGTCACTTATGAGTTCTATCGCTGAGGGAAGTCATTCCTTATTGAAAATAGTAGTTCTCAGCTGTGTCATGAGCAATGATGAAAAATGAAAACAACAGTTTCAAAATTGTTTTGCAGGTTTCCATTAATTGCTAATTAGGTAAAGATTAAACTTTGGCTGATTTGAGAAATCTGACATTTTCCATTTTTGCTCTATAATTTAGTTTTGGTTATTGGGAAAACAAGAGTGCCAACATAAAACTATATACATTTTTATTCTGTCCTAGATCGTGTGTTTGGCTGTGTTTACATGTTACTTTTTGTAATTTATTATGCTAACTGTATTGTACCTGGTTGTTGGTCTTACAATCAACTGGTGATATACTTCACATGTACATATTTGCATCTGCATATTGACGACCTTACATAGCCTGTGTCAGTGAAGTGCGGTCTGAGGAGGCAGGAGACGCAATGCCTTACCTGTCATCATGGAAAGAAAAAAACGCTTATATTTATCGGTGATTTGCACTATAAAGTTATTTTTTATCTAACGTCACCATTTTTAGATTTAAAAAAAATTTTTATTCAAAATTGCTTAATTTTCAAATTAATTTTTTAAATACTGAGAAGAGACGTGGGGTGACGCAGCAGCCGGATGAGACCATGGATTGTGCGATGACTCGGCTAACTGTGCTGACATGCTATGCAGTGGTATGTCACTTTTACTATATGAATTAAATTTCCATAGTTTAGCTGATGTATACAATGTACAGTGTTTTTTTTTCAACAACTGTATGTGTGTAACGTGTTTCTTGTGCTGAACAATCATAAAACGCCTGCGAAGAGGCACTAAGCGAAGCACGCAGTTCTCCTGCCGCATTACTCCTGATCCCAGTGATTCTTCTTGCGACTCCTCCTAAGTGCTGCCAATCAAATGGTGAATAAGCTTCTCTGTAGGGTTCATATAAATCTGACTGTGATGAAGTAAGTGCCTCACACGCTATGAACCTAACCACATGTCACTGCCCTGTGTTGTCCAGGGACAAACTAGTCTTTTGACTATCTCTGGCACGTTTAACACACTTCGGAAAGCATCACATCCTAAGGAGCCGAACCAATAGAGACCCATCACCTTAACCTCCCACCTGATGAAGGCTATGGAGAGGATCATCCTCGGCTACCTCCGCACTCAGGTGAGCTCAGCACTGGACACGCTGCAGTTTGCCTATCGACCTGGCATCGGGGTGGACGAAGCCATCATTTACCTGCAGCACCGGGCCTTATCTCACCTGGAGTCCTCTGAGTACAGTGAGGGTCATGATCTTTGACTTCTCCAGTGCTTTCAACACCATCCAGGCATCAGTGCTGACGGGGTCATCTGAGGTCATCACTGACTTCGTGGACTGGTGTGAGAACAATTATTTGTTCCTGAACACCAGTAAGAAAAAAGGAGTTTTTGTTTGATTTCATACGTAACAATCCACCACACACACCGGTGAGCATCCAGGGCTCACACATTGAAATTGTGGACACCTTTAAATACCTGGATGTCCACCTAAACAAAAAACTGGACTGGACAAACAACACAGACTGTCTGTACAGAAAGGGCCAGAGTCGCCTCCACCTGCTGAGGAGACTGAGTTCCTTTGTTGTGTGCAGGGAGCTGTTACGGACATTCTACGACACTGTGGTGGCCTCAGCAGTCCTCTATGGTGTTGTGTGCTGATGGGGGGCAGCACGGACAGAGACAGGAAGAGACTTAACAAGCTGGTTAGGAGAGCTGGCTCTGTCCTGGGCTGCACATTGGACTCCATCGAGGAGGTGGCGGACAGAAGGACGTTGGCCAAACTAGCATCCATCATGGATAACCCCTCCCAGCCCCTGCACCACACTGTGGAGGCTCAGAGAAGCTCCTTCAGCACACGACTGTTACAGCACCAGTGCAGGAAGGAGGCGACCGTCGCTCATTCCTCCCCAAAGACGTCAGGCTCTACAACGCATCACTGCAGTGACACACAATGTGCAATTTTACACAGTATATTTTGCTTGTTTTGCAAAAAACCAGATGGTAAATACTCACTTGTTACATTTTCCACTGTTAATATGTATATTTTAAATGCCTTTTTTTGCCCCATTAATAATGCTTTTTTTTCCTTCTTTTCCTTTTTATCTGGTTTAAGTTAAACTAAAGTGTACATTGTTCTGTGTAGATTCTTTGTTCTTTGTCTATTGCTGCTGAAACACAAGAATTTCCCCACTGTGGGATCAATAAAGTCTTATCTTATCTTATTTACATGAATTTGATTTTTGACAACTTGAAAAAGTTCAGTTCAAAGTGCACAATGCATAGAGTTTTGTATGTGCTGTCGTTTGGGCTGTAAGCCTGCTTCTTTCTGTTCGCCCTCATCTGTTCACTGCTACTTCCACTGCAGCCAGCTGGGTTCCTCACTTTTCCTGAACATCATCCAGGTCCTTACTGTAGGTTGCTCACATGTTGCTATGACAATCAAGATGAATATTCCAGAGATGAGTAGAGATCGAGAAAGGTGAAATATCACAAGTCAAAACACTTTACATGCAAGCTGTTGAGCTGTCAAGAGTCAAGCGGATCCCTTATTCCCAACTATCTTTGGGATGTGTCTTCCCAAAGCCTAATGCTGTAAATGAGTTTTTTTCATCTCTGTATTTACTTATTTCCGTTTAATGGGTTAAACCAGAAATTCTCGTGCATTTGAAACAGTGTAATCTGATGCTTTCCAGAAATGTGTCAAACTGGAGAAAGCAGATTTATTTTTGTTTTTCCACAGTGCTGCATTTGGCTTCCGTGCTGCGGAGATTCACTATTGTATTCACACACGCACAAAATGTGGAGGACACTGTAGGGAGACACAAACATGCTGATGTGCTCAGTACGAGAGTATCCAGGAGATGGACAGATGGACGAGTGCTCTTTTACAGGCTCTTTCCTCCCCCTGTGCACAAGCATGTGTGTGAGAGTGTGTGGTACGTGCCCCATGCCTAGCATAGCACTGGCAGAGCATCGGTGCCAAAGTGGGCATCTGGTCTGTGGACTATCACAGGGGAGAGAGAGTCACACACACACACAAGCAAACACTCCTTTCACTCTCTCTAGTTGTGGATGCTGCTAATCCTGCTACTTGCTCTGATTCTTAGATGACACTACACACAAAGACACACACAGTCTCTGTCTCTCTCTCTCTCACAAACACACACACACAATCAAAGAACATGCTGGCTGCAGATTTCAACCATAGAAACTTTTGTGCGATATATGAACAGGGAGAAGATACAAACTTGGACAAACATAAGCCATTTGAAAGGTCACACACACTTTGTCTCACCATGGGCTCAATTTGCACCAGAATCAAGGTGTGCCTGTGTGTGCAGGTTGTGTGTTGGCCAAACCCTGTATGGCCTGTTATCAAGTGATTTAGGTGGAGCCACAGCTTTGGTGTCACCAGGCAAATTTGGCTTGTGGCGTTGCCGTTTATGCTGCGCTTGCGATTGTAAATGTGATCTGAGATCAGCAGCGAGGCTCAGACAGAGCTGATCACGCTGCTGACTGGAGGTGAGGTTTAGATTATCAGCAAACTGTTGCATGTTAACTGCTTTACCCCTCCTGTGAAATTGTCCTATAAATGTCAGTATCATCCTAGCTTTATGAGACAGGTGACTCTTCTGCAAACACACACACACACACACAACTGAACATAAGCAAGTAAAGACACATAAATATTCACAGCAGAGAGGCACCAACACTGAGGGGCTATGGGCTGTGTGAGTGCACCCTGCTTAGAGTGGCCATGCTGACCCTTGACCTCCGTTATTAGGACCATCAGTGGTAATGTTGTGCCTGATTGGTGTACAGGCAGTAACGCATACATAACACACACAAATCTGCACAAAGTGTGTGAGTATTAGTTGACTTGATTTAAATCGTGCTAAATGGGAAAGGGACCATCAGTCTGCTGTTCAGAAGCCAGCGTCTGTAATGGTGCGGGCATGGAAAACGTGTAACTCTGTGAAGACACCATTAATGCTTAACAACATGGTTTTGGAGGAACATATGATCCTATCCACACAATCTTTTCAGTAAAGGCCTGACATGGCTCAGGAGTAAAAGAGTCTGGGCTTAAACTGGGCTACCTGCAGTCAGGACATGAAAAGATGAAAGAAGTGAAAATGACAAAGGAAGCTTCAGGAAGGAATTATTGTACAGCTGAGATCCCACGTGAAGCAAAAAGAGGAAAAATTTTAACTAAAGCAACATACTGTATCTCCTGAGTTCTTAGACACTAAGATAAGCTGGATTAAACAGTTGCAAACATACCGTGTGCCAAACGTTTTTGACTTGAAATAAAAATTAGCATACCTTTTTTGATAAAACTATCAGATTTAATTTGATATGTTGGTCTTTTAATGAATCAAAACTAGGATTGAAAGGATTTGCAAATCCTGGCATTGTTTACAGTTACATTTTACACAGCATTACAGCTTTTCTGCAAATGTGCTGGAAACTTTAGTAGAGATATCAAATAAAGGCAACACTAAGGAGTTGCAGGTTTACTAAACCTTTTAACCTTGAAGGCCTCGGGTCATCTTCATGGCTGTAACTGCATGTGTGTGTCTGTGAACTGCAGTCTGCTCTTACATGGGACACGATGGACTCCTGCCACCTACATTATCTGCAGTGTCCAACATTAACCACCAGAGTGCAGGCTGCTCCCACACATCTAATAAGACTGGATTTATCCTAAAACTCACTGACTTCAATCCCTGCTGCCCTATGTGTTTCAGCACTGCACATTTATGATATTGTGAGACTCTTAAAAACAGGTAAAAACAGAACAGTAATGTTGGACTGTTATTGCATTTACATTTATAACTCTTACTTTTCAGGTCAATGTTTGAACAATGAGGTGTGGTCTTTATGGCTCCCTTTAATGTTAGATTACAGGAGCTTAAACTTTAACCCCCTGATACGTTTCCTGCCAGGCGAGCTCGTCTCATGTTTTAGTCCAGTGGTTGCCGTGACGACACAGTCCCATGACAACTCGGTAACCCGAGCCGTCAGTCAGGTAGGGCAGGTAACCGTGATGTGAATGATTTAGGCGACAGGTGTGTGTGAGCGGAGGCAGGGCCAAAGGACGTGTAGAGAGACAGAGAGAAGACAGCGGGGAGCATTCAAATGGAAAAAGGGACAAAAGCTGGGAGCTCACACACTAATCAGTGACCCTGCGAGACTGAAACATCCAACATGGAAGAAGAAAAGGAGAGTCAGGCCATGGAGGCTGAGGTGGACGACGATGACGGGACGTTCACTAACATCTCTCTGGCAGATGACATAGGTAAAGCCTTAACGGACTCTTCAGCAATTGTTTCTTAACATGTTAGATTAAATCTCACTAAGCCAACGGGGAAACTTCAAATTCCCTCCTCTAAAATTCTTCCTAATGATTTAAACGTGCAAGGCTTATAGATACGCTTTATAAACAGATGGTTTTGTTGAGATACATAGTGAGCATTGTCTAGTTTGAAAAGTCTAGATTGTAAAACCACATGTTTCTTTGCACTTGCACAAAGGTGCCAGTTCATTACTCACTTGTTTTATCAGCAGTGATGTGCACGTGGCTCAGTTACACTGACTGTTATGAGCATGTGACTGAACAAAGGCCACAGAGGCAGAAACAAACAACTTGTAAAACCTGAGCGGTTACGTGAGTATGTTGTGCTGTGCTGGGACTGAGGTGTGGTTCCCAAATGCCGCTTTGTTGTCACCATTCATTGCATTTCTACTAAAGCAACTGTCCTTTTTTCCTGATGGAAACACAGGTGGTAACTGCTCAGAAAGCCGCTCATATAGTAATTCTGAGGCCCCTGAGCCTCTAGGGGCCAATTTATAAATATAAATTCTGATCTCTAAAGCCACAAAGCACATTTTAGATCCATATCGACATACAATTGTTAAATCACATTAATTTTTGTTTGAAACATTTTGTTACTTGCTCCTAAAGTATGTGACATCTTCTTCCAATTCTTTGTCAATTAAATATGATGAAAGATTTGGTGCTATGGTTATGTTAACCTTTATTTTAGCTTTTAAACACTAATGCTTCTGACCCCTTCACTTCACGCTGCCGACTCTCAAATCTTGACTCATCGGTTGACTGCAGCCTGGAATTCCAATCTTCCCAGTTACAGATTTATCAATTTCTAAGAGCCAGAAAATAATTAGAAATGTTACGACCAAAAAGTAGAAGTCCAACAGTTTTCGCACTTGAGTCTATAAGACAATGCAACTCCTCTATTATCTCGAGGGGATTTGGAAACAGACAAATTCAGCACAAAAACAGAGTCAGAGTTTGAAAAGGAGGAGGCAGAATAGAAGGATACTGGACATTGAGCACACACACACACACACACACACACACACACACGGTCCACCACACATTCATGGTTGTGCCTCTTACTATCTGTGTAAACACTGTCATATGAACGTGTGTGTGTGTGTGAGAGAGAGAGAGACAGTTTCTACCAGGGAAAGGATTGCAAAAAGTGTGTGTGTGTGTGTGTGTGTGCTCCCCCTGTCGGTCACTGCGATCACATCCACACAGTAACGGTGCTGATGAGTGAAGAGCAGCTCTCCTCCTCCTCTTCCTCCTCCTCCTCGTCATCACACCGTCGACCGTCTGTACACACGGTCACGGTTCTCTGCGTTAGACGGAGACCAGGCTGGTTTCTATAGGTGAGTTCAGTCGCGTCCAGTCGTTAGTTTCTCTGTGTAACAGTTAAATTCCAACCAGCTTGTCCAAAAGCATTCGAAGCTAAAGGTAGTTAGCTAGCAGCAGTTAGCAACATCTCGTAGCTCACTCGGAAAACGCGGCAGGTCTGATTTGGTCAGAGTGTCTTTCTAAACACGGACAGCCCGGTTCGAGTAGTTGTGTTCACTTCTGGTGAGACACGAACCTCGCACTCGGTTTCGAAGCGCTGACGCTCCGCAGGCGTAGCTAGCCACAAAGCTAGGTGACGTTAGCTGATGTTGATGCGCCAATTATCGGACGTGCCCGTGTGTGCTCCGCGTTTGCCCGTGTGAAGGCGACACACCGCCCCCCCATCAACCCCCGGTGCTCAAATCAATGTGAGACCGCACGTGGGGTTAACGACGAACGCCGGTGTTTCCGCCCGGGCACCGTAGTTTGTTCGGTGTCCAAAGATTTCAGGAATGATCTCACACGTACGATTAAGGCTGCTCACTCCTCACTTTCACGTCTAAAAAAGTGCTTAGTTGCTCATAGTTTCTCCCAGCGACACTTTTCGGGACAGCAGCGTCATTTCCGAGCCTGGGTGCGGCGGCGGCTCCCGCCCAGTTACCGTCCGAGGCAGGAACGAGCAGCCGAATCTCAGCTGATCGACCGACCGGAAGCTCGTTTAGGAACATGAAGAGTTTTGCTTACATCGATTAACCAGCACGTCTGTCAGCAAAAAAATGAACATAACTCCATGAAACGGACAGAACGAATGTGCTGTGTTATTCATAAAGTCATTTTATTCATTTGACTTGTTTTGGCCAGTGTCTGTTAACTTAGTTAAGTTGTTCACAAGACAAGATGTTTATGTAGATGTGTATGATGTGTGTATGTAGATGTTTATGTAGATGTTTATAATTTGTGTATTTAGATGTTTATGTAGATGTGTCTGTAGATGTGTATGATGTGTGTATGTAGATATGTGTGAATGATGTGTGTATGTAGATGTTTATGTAGATGTGTGTGTATGATGTGTGTATGTAGATGTTTCTGTAGATGTGTGTATGTAGATGTGTATGATGTGTATATGTAGATGTTTATGTAGATGTGTGTGTATGATGTGTGCACTGCTTTCCCCAGTTCCCTGGAGCAACTCTAAATCCCCTGTATTTGTGTTGCACTTTGCTGTTATCACTAGTGTGTCGGCTTTGTGGAACTCACAATTTGTGTCCCCTGTCTGTCTCAGTGGACGGTGGACGTGCACCTCTGTATACTAAACAGGACAAGGAGCTTTTGATCATGAACTGTGACACAGAAGGTAGGTCTGCGTATAGGAACCATGTGTTTTTGAGGGTGGCATATTTTTATGACTGTTGCCTGTAAAGATGATTTACTCTTTGTGTGTACGTCAGGAGACATGGAGGAGAAGACTGGGTTAATAAATCAAGTTTTGGAACTTCAGCACACACTGGAAGGTAACACACCTTTTCGATTTGGATACAGACGAACCCTAAAACCACTTGGTTCCCCTCGTGCATGTTTATACATCCTTGACTTGTGTTGATACAGACAAGACCCCAAACATGCACGTCTTGTGCATCATGCTCTTTTCAGCATTGACGTTTTAAAACACTTCTATCCGCTGATCCTCCTCTCAGCCACTCTGCTCTCTTGATATTGTCGTGTACTAATGGACTCGCTCTACTTTGGTTTTGTGCTCTCACTGTTTTTTCAGAGTCCGATATACCATGGGTATAAACACGAAGGGTTTACCCTCTGAATCACAGGTTATGGCCAGTGCAAAAGATGATAGTTTGGGATGTTTAGTATTCAGTTTTGTTTTTTACAGCCAAAAGAATAGTAGTAGGTTTTACACCTTTTTATTAATAGAATACTGTGTTTCTGCATCAGGAGATCTGGGTGTCATTGGATTTATTTGACAATGCATCTTCCATTCTTGTGTTGCAGACCTGTCAGCCCGGGTTGACGCAGTCAAGGAGGAGAACCTAAAGTTGAAGTCGGAAAACCAGGTCCTCGGTCAGTACATCGAGAATCTCATGTCGGCTTCTAGTGTCTTCCAGGCCACCGACACAAAGGGCAAACGGAAGTGAGCTACGCGTGATAGAATGGTGAAGTCCCAGACGAGCAGATGGGAGAGAAAACCCACCTTGGAGACACGGAGAGGGATTTGTTCTCCCAGCAGATTTGTGTGTTTTCCATAGCAGTTTGAGCTTGTTTACCTGAGTAACAATCCAAAATCTACACTGACTTTGTTGCCCTTTAAGTTAGATATGGATATAGATCCAGTTAATATCAGGCTGGCCCAGGTCCATTTTGTAGCAGCTTACTCTCCACACTACAGACGATGTAGACATCACTTTTTAACCAAAGTATGTATATAAAGTGGTTAATGGTCATTTATACCCTGAGTCACTTCATACATTTTTTCAGGTAGTATCTAATAATTAATAATTAATAATTCCCAGTCCTGTTTTGCTTGTATCTCAGGATTCAAACATTTCTGTGGTTTTCCCAACTCCCACACAATATTCCCTTCTCAGACTGACCCGTAAACGGGCTAACACAAAACATAAATGTTACAGATGCCTTGAAGCTCATATTTACCACTGGTTTCTGATTTATTTTTGTAAAATATTTTCTACATCAGAGGGATCAGAGTTCCTTGTAGATCCTGAACGTCGGCATGTAAACAGATTGCATGTCTGTATCCCTTCAGTAAAAAGCTGGAAAACTGGACAGTATTATTGTAATGTTGGCATGTTTTTTATACAGTTGTGGTTATTATATCTAATGAAATATCTTCCATCCTATAAAGCTGCTGAGACCTTTTTTAAAAATAATAGGTGGTTAATAGGTAGCATATAGTAGTTAAAGTGGAGAGATCAGCAACAATATAGGAAAAAGCACAGACCAACTTGTGAGAACTAAGACTGCATAAAACTAAAATCAGTGGTATTTTTTCAATTATTTTTATTTTTTTAATCGCCTAACAAGGTTTTGTTTCTGTACTTAAAAGTATTGGCTATCCTCAAAATGTATCATGTCACTAACAAGTGTTGTGGCAGAAACTATGATGTAAGACTGACAAATGAAATGCGATGTCCATAAAGTCAGACAAAGCCCTGAACATTAGATTTAGTTATGTCCCGTGTTCAGGGGGAGGGACTAAACTGTGAAACAAGGAGATGAGGTGGCAAGAAGAGATCATTTCCCCACTTAATTGCACCAACAGGAGCACTAGGCCTTGAGCGCTATTGATCTACTCAGTCAGGCCTGGAATACATCGCTGCACAACAGTGGAGGGAGTGTCTGCTAGACAAAAAAACCGGGGGGGAGTGAGGAGGAAGAGATCATATATTCTGAACAATGTGTATTCCCTTTAAACTCAGTGCAGAAATGTCTGGAAAGCATTAACTGACTTTAGTGCAGTTTGAAAAGGGAGAAACCGATATTTAAAACTGTATATGTTGTAATTTATTGATGTTATGTAGATATTTTTAACTGTCTTCTTTCTGGCATGCTGAATATGCTCTACACACAGCCTGGCAGCATCCTGTATTGTGTGTAGACGTCCTGCATCTTTTCGTTGAATTTTTTCTTTTAATAAAAACCTAACATCCCTTAATTCTCTGTCTTTTGTCACGAAATACCAGATGACAGAATCTTGCTTACAAAAAATAAATAAATCATCAGCCCATTTTTAGGAGATAACTTACCTCATTCAATCAGACTTTTTTGTATTAAATAGTTTAATTTTTAAGAGCATTTTACAATTTGCAAACAAATGTAAACAGGGATATATGCCAGCATGTGGCAAGAATGTAAACTACAAAAGCTTGCGACAATACTTTAATAGAAATAAATTAGCATTAAGATTTTTTCCAGGTGACAACCTTGCAAATAAACTGCAACTACTCTAGATCTCTAGGTGCTGTGAAACACTGGTGTGTACTGACTGAATGAGACACCTGTCTGCTGCAGAAACCTACATGTTCTGTCTCATTGTCAGCTGATGACCAAGGTGTTCAAAATGACCTTTTTTTTTGCTGCAAACACTGGCAAAGTCCGTTTTGACAAAACAAAACAAAAAACTTTAACAGACCAAGGCTTAGGATGAGCACATGAGTGGTGGATCATTAGGAACTGCCTTGAGTCACTAAAACTGCATTAAATCTTTATTCATACTGGCATAAAACATACTTTAAACAAATCTAATAAATAGGGGTTTCAGTGCTAATCTTGACTTTTTTTATGTTGCCATAACTTAGTAGAAAACACACAAAAATAACTGATGCTTCATACAAACGTCTAAATCTAAACAGAACATCCATTTTTAAAGAGGTAATCTTTAAACTCAGAGTTGAGGCGACTTTTCAGCTGAAACGCTCTGACAGTGCAGTAACATCTCAAACAGCCTTTTCCTCAAAGCCCGGCGTCCTCTCCTCCTGGCCTGTTCTCGGAACCCGAAGAATTTCAAACAAGGAAGGAACTTTGTCAAAGTGTGTCCCAAACATGTGCTTTAAAATAAAGGACATGTGAATAAAGTCTAATTTCTGAGATGTAGCCCCTATGATATGCTGTGGAACGATACAAACAACTGGAGGTGACAGCAGTGCAGGCACTCTAGGCTGCCTGTGCTCTCCGTAGACAAAACTGCTAGATTTATGATGGACTACTTTTCGAAAAATGGGGTGACAACAGAAATGGGCTGAACAGGGACGGAGGTGGAAGAGACAGGGCTCTCTAGGCTGACAGGCATTTGGAAAGCAATGGCTTATAGAGGAGGAGAAGGTTAAAGAAAGCGTGGCAGCTTGGGATGGAGAAGGGAAAAAATGCACAAAATCTCCAGGGGATTTATCTGATAGGTGAATGAGCAAGACAGGAAGAGGGGGTGGGGGACAATACAGGATGTCATCCTGGAGACTGCAGACCTGTGATAGGTGTAGCCAAGGGATGGAGGAGACATGGATGGGGCAGCCGGGGTGACTGCAGGCTACCAGGTTGTTTGGAGGAATGACATGCTGCTCTGCTTGGAGAGGAGGGGGGAGCAGCAGCAGTGATGGCCTTTCTGCCTCTTCCCCATCAGGGGGGAGAAAGGAGAGAGTAACTGCGGGGTCTTCAGTCCTTCCGTACCCTCCTCTTTCTCACAGCCTGTTTGTGGCTCTCTTTGGCATCTTCTCCCTCTTTCAGCTGCAGATTCAAAATTGAGACAAAGAGCAAGAAAAAGTGCAATTTAAAAATGCTGACAAATACAATGGAGGACATTCTGTACAGTGTTATCAAGTCAAACTTTATAGCCTGTCCTGGGCTGCACACACGATTCTGTCGAGGAGGTGGCGGACAGAAGGATGTTGGCCAAACTAACATCCATCATGGATAACCCCTCCCAGCCCCTGCACCGCACTGTGGAGGCTCTGAGCAGCTCCTTCAGCACTTGACTTTTACAGCCCCAGTGCAGGAAGGAGGCGACCGTCGCTCATTCCTCCCAGACGTCAGGCTGTGCAACGCATCACTGCAGTGACACACAATGTGCAATTACAGTGTGTATTATTGCTGTGCAATAGCCAGGAGAGATTCACCTGTTATATGTACATACGCAAGTACAAGATTCTTTATTCTTAATATTTTAACACTTTGTTTGCAGAGTTTATACAGGTTTTTTAATCTTGTTTTTCGTTCTTACTGCTACTGTAACACAAGAATTCCTCTGTTGTGGGATCAAGTCGTATCTTATGTGTAAGTACCATTTAAAAGACGATACATTTATGAGGGTGTAATCAAAGGGCAGGCAGACTCTTGGTTCTACACAATATACACGCACGCACACACACAAGTTTACGGAAGTGTCAGGGACATGAACTAGTCTAAACTGAAAAGAGGTGAGTTCAGTGTATTGTCTGCAGGTCACTAGAAAAAACCTAAACCCCAGAATGTATGAATGAATATATGAATGTGTGACATTCTGAGTGTTTTACAGAATGCAACAGAACACAAATAGCCACAGCTAAGCGTCCTCTTAAACTGAACAGTTTCCTTAAATTTTTTTATTTAAATATATTTAAGGTGCAGATACGTCTTCTGAAATAAAATAATGGGGATGGTTGCCCAAAATACTAAATACAAAAGCACCACGTATACAGATACAGAAACTCATCCTTTTTCAAACTACTTGTACTTTCATGAAGTCCACTTTATTTTTCTAGTTTGACAACTTGTAAAGCAAGCAACTTAATTCATAATAAGCTCTGGCCTTGGGAAAATATGATGTTACAGCTAATTTCAGAACCTCAGATGTGAGCAAAAGGAAAAAATGGTTCCCTACTTTGTCCTTTTAAAATAAGTGTGGCTGCCAATTCACACTTTTAGGACAACCCGACTGACTGTGACAGATGATTTGTAATAGCTGCCATTGTTCGGGTGGGACAGCTTATATCTTCTTTTCAGTATCGTACACCAATCAGGCGTAAAATTATGATCACATGCATTTTTTTGCAATCCAATACAAGGGCTCTGCCATGAATTGAGCTTTTACAAGGTTATAATTTCTCAGTTTTTAGGTTGAAACTGTCTAATTTTACTATGTGTTTATTATTGAGGTCAAAGTGAGTAGTGCGGTCGTACTGGAGTGCATCATAAGAAGATATGGTCCTAATGTTTTGACCACCCTATTTAAAATGATGATTAAAACATTACAGCTACTAACCCTAACTCCAGTACGATTCCACTGCCCCATTTGACTCCACTGTTTTTATAACTGGCTGAACCAACAGAAAACCATCAGGAAAACAAGAAAATTAAAAGTACAGCAATGGCAAAACTGGGCTTCTCATGCCACTAAATGTGAACTGAGGAGTGAGGTGTTGGCAAACCTGAAGTCAAATCAATAAAACAACAATGGAGATGGGGTTTCGAGCCACTTTCACTCATAAAAAACATTCAAAGAGTGTCCGTGTTTTTCCCAAGCAGCATCGGCAGATGTGGTCCATGCTTTGCAAAAAAAGATCTACAATCAATAGGTTTTCATTTGTACATAACTGGAAAGGGTTACAGATTAATCTCATATTTTAAAATTAGACATACTGTCTATAAATGGAGATGATTTGATACTTATATGATACTTGATACACTACAAGGGCACAACACACAAGAACCCTCTTGTATCAACTGCGGACTTAAAGGATTCATTGAAGCTGGTGAACATCTACCTTCATGAGTCAACCATGTGCAAAACCTTGAACAGGCACGGTATCTATGGTAGGACACCACAGAGGAAGCAGTTTCTCTCTGAATACAGCACTGCGGCACACCTGAAGTTTCCCAACAACTGCCTTGACAATCCAGACCACTACTGGGAAAATGTGCACATTTGAAATAAAGGTAGAATTATTTAGAAAGAACCCACAGAGACACAGGTGCCGTGGAATGACCTCAAAGTGCTGAATGAACTGAAGCAGTTCTGTAAGCAAGAAGCTACAGGAACAGCTTGTTTAAGGTTATTACTGCCAAACGTAGTTCAATTAGTTATAAAAGCTGTTGCCTTTACATTTTGCAACCTCACTGGTATGTTTTAAAAAAAGATATGACTTTATGTTTTATTAGCTAGAAAGTACATCGAACTCCCTTCCACAGTTAAAAGACCTGCATGTTGGGTTAGGTGGTGACTCTAAATTGCCTGTAGGTGTGAAAGTGAGTATGAATGATTGTCTGTGCGTTTTTCTCTGTGTTAGTCCTGAGATAGACCGGATCTGGTGACCGGAGCTCTCGCCCTATGACAGCTGGGATAGGCTCCAGCCCCCTGTGACCCTACACAGGATAAGTAGTTACAGATAATGCCTCTGTACATGGATGGGAAGTTCAAATAGTCAAAAAGAATAAGGGAAACACATACAACCTGAGATCAAAGATGGGAGATATATGCTGACATGCTATTATGCGTCTGTCCCCACCGAGACACAGGAAAGAGGCTTAGCGATGTTATGAGATTGCTTTGCTGCATCTGGCACTAATCTGAGCAAGGCATAGTGAAATCAGATTATCAAAGTGTTCTGAAAAGAAACATGCTGCCCAGTGTCAGAGAGCTCTATATCAGGCCCCTACAATAAGATAACGATCAAAAACATAACTAAAAGCAACAACGACAAGAAAACATTGAACCCTGCCCTGAAAATCCACGAAAAGACCTAAAACTTGCAGTGGAGGCACCCATCACTCCTGAGAGAATGGGATCGGTTCTATGATGGAGACTCTTATCATAAGCTATAACTATGCTGGACAGCAGTGTTTGCTGCAAAAGTGCTACAACAGTAGTGACAACATCTTTATGTTCATTTATTGTTTGAATTAAAATCCTACAATACGCTGATGAATCTAATCAAAGGCAATATGGCTGTTCTTTCAGACATGAAAGTGACAACCGTGGTCACCAAATATTTTAGTCAGTTATAACTTTTTTCCTCGAGTAAATTGTGTAATTTCTTTTTAGAAAACCTAAACAAAATCCTGTTTAACATAGCTTAAAAATTGATTTTTTTTTTAACAAATGCAGATAATTTTCTATTTATTTTGAATTAAACTAAAAGATTCATCAAATATTGGGCTACGTGTAACCATCCTGAACAGATAATAACTTAAAGCAACGCCTACCTCATCTTCTAATGTTCCTTCAGGAGCTTTGCTTTCCTCTTCTCCTTCCTCCTCCTCTTCTCCTTCATCACTCCCTTCTAGATTGTTCAGTCCTGCATCAGCACCATCCTCCTCTTCTTCCTCCTCGACTTCTTCTGTTGCTGTTTAGAGAGGGAAAGTGAAGGTGACCGTAGCCAAGGAAGAAGAAACACAAATTCAGATCAATGAAGGAGCAACAGAAGAATGTTTAACCTGCAGCTTGGTTTTTGTCTGTGGCCTTGGCAACTTTGTCTTCTTCATCTGCTGCTGCCTCCTCTTCTTCCTCCTCCTCCTCCTCCTCTTCTTCTACATCAGCTTGGGGCACATCCACCTTCTTATACCTGTAGTCATCTTCTGATTTCTGAAACACAAACCAATGGCATCAACAGCAGCTGGAGATTAATTTCTTATGAGCTTTTGAAAAAATCAGACATTTGACCAGTAGTGAACAAGGTCAAATCACCTTTGGCCAGCAGAAGAGCACAGTTAGTCCGACGGGCAGGCCTACTGTCAGGATGTAAATCACCCAGAGCCAGGGTCGTTCCTCTGCTGCCATCATTAGCTGAGCAAAAATCCCTGGCTGGTTGGGTGGAGAAGTGAGGAGAGCAAAACAGTGAGCCTTTCCTTCACATATAATGACAGCCTATGGTCAATTAAATGCACATAGTGACAATGGTAGTGTGTACAAGTGCTGCTCTGTCCCTCACACACACCTCGTTAGCGCTGGCCACTAGTTTCTTTAGCCCCCAGCTATCAGATGCCCAGCGGTCAGCCACCTCCTTGTGAGAGGTGATGATGAAGTTGTCAAAGTAGATGTCTGAGGTCATGGACCATAGCTCCAAGCCCAGAGCCTTGAACGGGGTCATCCTGAATGGCTGCAGGTCCTCAAAAAAGTCTGGGTTATTGATCTTACGTGGCTTCCAAGCACCCTTGGGAGAAGACAAAAACGTGGAGGAAAAAACGGTGCAGAGACAAAAGAATTGAATATTAAAGCATGTAAGATAAGACACTTCTGCTACAGTTTGATTTTTCTAGAGACAAGTTCAATAATAAAACTTCTGGTGAGCCAGAATCAGAAGGTACCTGATAGTTGGGGTTGTCCACAAGAGGCGCTTTCCATTTGCCCTTGTACTGAGGGTTGTTGATCATGGAACGTTTCCATTCCCCACAGCCGGGCGCTGTCTCACAGGCTGGATTAGGAATCTGAGGGGCCTCCCATTCTCCATCCATCTCCTCATCCCTGCGTGAGTCATTTCTTAGTGGGAGCACTCAACTGAATTCAAAGACTGGTCGTGGGTTTGTTTTTTTTGTCAAACTGTTGTGAGTGAATTTATTTACCAGTCTTCTGGCTTTTCTGCATTAGGGTCAGGGACAAACTCTGGTTCATCATCCAGCCAGCCCTCAGGCTTTACTGCATCGGGGTCCTCAATCTTAGCAGGAGCCTCCTCATCCCTGCAACACACACAAATTATTTATTTACTAGGGTCACATAGTTACAATAACAAAAGTCCAATACACAAAACACGTTGTTATTTTTTCCTGTCTACTAGTATGGTAGGTATGTAGGATTGTAGTCACCAGTCATCGGGCTTGACAGCTTCGGGATCAGGAATCTTGGCCCTTTCGTCCCAGTCCTCAGGTTTGGAGTCATTTGGGTCATCAATGTCTTTTGGAGGGTTGACTGGAGGCACCACGTCATGGAGCAGGTTGCCACGGCTTACACTGGATTGGTCGATGAACATCTCGTAGCTGTTGTCTGGATTCAGGACTGAGAAGGGACGCAAAGACATAATGCATGTGCGAACAGAGGGATAGGTGTGTATTCTTTTAAAAACACAACAAAGTAGGCAAATGCACTTTACAAGATTGAACTTGAATCATTTCCACTGTTTTGCACAGTTTTCATACCCAAAGTGTAGAGGTGAGTCTTCTTGTCAGTGTAGAACTTCTTAAGGTCAACATCAGCCCTCTTTGCGTGTTTCTCCTCCATGTCTTTGTTTAGAGGGTTCTGGTGGCGAAAGATGAAGTGCAGTTTGTAGTCCTCACCACACTTGTCTGGCCCAAACATGATGGTGTAGGATGTGCGGTCGTGAAACTGTTCCTGCAGTGAAGATAAGAGTTACATTTCTATTACAAATAAACAAGACAAAACACCTCAGATGCTTCGAAGTATTAGACATATGCGGTCTTCAAATGGCCTAATATTCAGTTTCTGACATAAACAAGTAAAATGTTATAACGCAAATTAGAACTTTACACATTATAAATGGTGTAATGCAGAATGATGACCAACCAGATTAAGACTGCCAGTGTCTGAAAGCAGTTTGATGTATGCACCGCCACAGTCAATACCATCCTGGAAATTTACCTCATACCTGAGACCAGAACACAACAAACGGGCAAATTGTTTTCTATTACTATGTTAGTTACACAAATGATTTCAGTAGGCACAAATTCATCCACTGTTAACTGCAACTGATGGAAAATGCAAGACACGCATGTGCGTTGCTTTGAACTCACTGTACAACCAGAGGTTCATCCTGGAAAACAAAGGGTTTGTACAGCATTGCGGCGATGGCGTGGTGTTTGGCCCGGGATTTGAGCACAAGGCCCAGGTCTCCTGGAACCTTGTTCTCCTTCAGCTGCTCCACAGCCCACTTCCCTACGGGGAATAACAAGCAGAAGCATGGGTTATGACAATATTGTACTTTTAGTAACAGTTTATTTGCTAGGATTTGTGGTTGCAGACACTTTGCTGGAGACAGCTTTATTTTAGTCAAGAGTACATCGCAAACACAGCATTAGCGTCTGTAGCTGAGGTACTGTGGCCTCACTTCTAAGCCACTCTGCTGCCAAGTGAAGTGTTATTATAACCAGAAGGGACAGTGGCCAACCCTGCAAAAATGGGACCCATGCTTTTAATTATCGTGTTGTTTGCAATATACATGAAATTAGAAGAGGTAGAAAACAGTAACAAACCATCATATTTGGCAATTTCATCATCTGCGTCCCCCTTTACTGTTTTTGACAGCTGCCATCTGTGGAAATCAGTCGCAGCAAACTCTTGATTAGATATAAACACATCCCAACCACAGGCTCTGTACTCAATACCAACTGAAGTCTCATGTATGCAAATATGTATAACAATTAAAGGTAAAAATCTCTGGCAATACCTGCTCAGCGATCCATCGTCGAACGTCTCTGCAAAGTAGACATCTCCAGTGGGAATAGGAGTTTTGTATGTTACCTGTGGGAATAAAATTAATACAAATCTTCATACAGGACATTTATCCTATATATAATACATTCTATGTACCTCCAAGGTTTGATCATCATTTGCTTTTATTGCCCTTATGAGCTTTACTTGGTTTATGACCCATTCCTGACCTGAAAGGACACATTTGAGTCCACTGCAGCCTTCCCGCTCGCTGTAGCCATATTGTCTGACTCATCAGGCTGGTCTTCATCTGTCACCGTTGCCTCCTCTTCTTGTTTCTCATCTGTCATCAGAACCTTTAACTCCTCGTCATCCAAACCCACATCTTCATTGTTGTCAGAATTATCAGCCTCTGACTGCTTTTCCTGAGCTGCCGAAACCACCACGGCCAGAAAAGACAGGAGCAGCACCAGCCACATCCAACCCCTGTCCAACTTCATCTATACAGTGGGTGAAGACATAAAGGAGCAGGTGGGGATGATAGCAGGTGTGTGAACAGAGAGTAAGATGAGGGAGTTGTAAGGGAGGAAAAGAGGAAGAAAAAGCAGGTGTGAGTGAGACAGGTGTTATTTATGGACAGAACAATAGGGTGTGTGCATGGGGAGGGATGCCAATGATAAAAATAGAGAATGAGAGTGTATAACAGGATGGAAGGATGTGAGGGTTAGAGGAAAAAAAACAAAAGAGATAGAGGTCACATTAGTACAATGCTCCCATTTTTACACTACTTCCTTAATAAAAATATTAAGGCTTTGCTGTAATGTTCTCTACAAAAATTAGCATGAACATATATTATCTTTGGGCAGAAACCAGAAACAGTGGTGTTATCATATCTGTGGAAAATAACTGGCTTCTTTGAAATCTCATTATGCCTTCTTACTAAACCTAATTTGTGGCAGTAGTACATGTACTCTACAGAATAATGGTAGGATTCAGAGACCCACCACACCAAACAACAGCTTTTATGACCTGCTATTGATCAGGCCTCACATGCTGGATGCAAACAGCAGGAAATGAAAAGCATCACTGCAGACAGCACAGTAGCACGCTTTCTTTAACATCTAATTAACGTTTGGTCCCACCAGAGCACAGGGGGACAAAAAGGTGTGTGATAAACATAAGCAAGCTCTTATCTCGACAAACCTCTTGATGTTGTTCATTTATTAAATCTGAATGCAAGCAAGGTAACTGTTTGGTAGAAATACTGGTCATATCAAAGGAGATAGAATTGCAACATTGCTTTTGAGGAGAATATTACGTGGTCACATTTGAATCATTGGAGTGTTGCGAGCTCTCAATAATTTGGCTTCTTGAATTTAACAAGAATGAGTCAGAGGTGGTTCTTAACCAGCTACATTACAAGCTGAAACTAAATAGCAAGTTTGTCTTCATTCTATTCTAGCCATTGACTTTTGAAAGAGGGACTAAAAGAGCAAAATGCTCATGTGGAATAATACTTAATAATGAAAGTTTTAAAATGCGTAGGATCAAATGTTTATTTAACCTTTACTTTCACTTCATAGACACACGCATGACAGCCTCAGCTGTAAAACGAACCTTTAGTGGAAAACACTTTCCTGGCTGACTGCAAACCTACAGTTTTCCTATTTGACATTTCTATAATAAGTACATATAAATATAACGGTTCTAAGATTATATAGGGGTTATATAGGGGGTTTTACCTACATTTCAGATACATTGGTGCATGGTGGTATTACACCTGTAAATAAATCTAACAAAACATAAAATATTATGCCCTGATCTCAGCTTCTAGAGTCAATTCAATTTCCAGTTGCGACTCAGTCTAATTTGACAGTTACAGTGTTAGTGTGCTGCGATAACGTCCCTTAAGAGGCTAAAGACGTTTGCCAGATCTGAAACACTTAATTATTCTTTGTCGCTATAAAAAAAAAGAAGAAGCATAATGAGCAGAGAGCTCCGGAGAAAGGGTCACAGGACATGTCTGTGGAGCTAACATGGCTGCCACCGAACACTGCAATGTCCAAACTCTTTTGGATGAATGGCTCTGGCTGCAGCACCTGCCTCGCTAGCTAATTCTATGCTAACTGGACGGAGCGCCAAGCACAAACAGCAAACGTTAGCATAATATAAGCGCAGCAACTCAACTGAAAAGGCTTCTAAGCGAAGCCAATATATTAAGAACGATGTGGAGTTAGAATCAGAAATTGTAAACATTAATTTAAAAGTACAGCGCAAGCGAAACTGTGTTGTTAGACTGTAAAAATGAAGAGATGGCAACAGTTAGCATGCTAAATTAGCAACGATGTCGCACTGGGAGGGATGGAGAATGAATGAGCGCACGCAAACAAACCTTGCGCCTTCTTGCAACTACAGGAAAAAAATCCTCGATAAAACGTGATTCTCCGTTTTGAAAAAAAAATAAAGGACGTATCGTTTTCGAGTGGCCTGCTAAAATTATCACCGAGGTTCCTTTTCTGTTGTTAGAAAAAACCACGGGTGTTTGCGAGAGCCGAAAGACGGACGGTGGATGACACCTCGGCCCGGATAACGGTGCGCGGCCGATGGGGGTGAGGGAGTCCGTGAAGGCGCATGCGCACTGGCCACTGTTCGCTCCAAGGCTGCTTTCACGTACCACTGACACTGTAGAGGCGACTGCCTGCGCACGCCACCAGACAATTCACTGAGGTCCTCTATTTTAACAAACACGTCTCCTCTTGTGCAAAATAATTTCTGGCTTTTATAAAATTATCTTCTAGAGGTCATCTATCTATATATACATCAGTGAGGAAAACTAAAACTGTAATTTGATTAGTGCATATTTGGTTGAGAAAGTCAGACTTTGACAAGCTCTTGTGAGCAAGATGACAATTTTGATGATGCTGATGTTCATGTGAGGTCACCCTGGATTATGCTTAGTCATTAACCAGTACCACTGAATTTCCAATTACAGCAACGCAAAAAAACTAACATTTGACTACTGACATTTTAAATAGTTCCAAGATATAAAGGTGTCAATAAATACAACTCCGAATTCTAAATTACGAGTTTATTGAATGCAGCAGGATTTCAATTTAAAAGCACAAGATTTACGCATTTATTAAAAATGCGTTCACCAACGACGATTTATTACAAAATATCCCAAACAAGTCGGATCAAAATAACCCTGAACCAGTAAACTAACAACAGCTATAAAAAAACGTTTTCCACGTTTTAACCTCGTCTTTGTTATGCACTTCCGGGGTAAAGTTCAGGAAACATCGATGGCGCCCGCATGTGTGTGTTGCTAGTTGCATCAACCGAAAAAGTAGTGATTAAAATTATTAGCATTTAGTTGCAGCCACATAAACCCCCCAAGAATGAAAGACACGCCACTGTCCAACTGTGAGCGGGATTTCTTGCTCAAAGCCATCGAAGAGAAAAAGGTGAGGTCGCATTTCTACGCTCATCTAATGACAACACTGAGGCTTCCCGGTCTGAAAGGGTTAACATGAAATGATTAAGTTGTCGGTGTTAATATTTGACTGATGGATTTGTGCTAATGACATATTTTGGAGTAGTCCGTGATGAAAAAGCTGTTGTATAATGGAGCAACCCACCTGTCGTTTCGGTACAGCGCCTGGACGGACGACAGACCTACGACTACAGGAGGATAAAGATCACATTCGGGACGGACTATGGATGCTGCTTTGTGGATCTGGGGAAAACCAGGTCAGCCTCTGGCCACGTTTTTAAATTAATTGCACTGTCTGCTTGTTAAACGGGTAGACGAACTGGGTTCGAACTGAGCACTGTCCATACAGTCATACAGAAGATATGATCCTATTCAGCTATATTTATATTATTTGTGATTGTGTTGCCCTCTACAGGGTTATGGCCCAGGTGTCGTGTGAGCTGGTGGCCCCTAAAGAGAATCGTCCAAATGAGGGAATCATGTTCTTTAACATAGAGCTGTCGCCAATGGCCTCACCAGGATTCGAACAGGGCAGGTGAGGAAAATCTATGATTCTTTTTGTTTTTCTTACGGGTTCCATATTTAATCACAGTATAGAATACTTACTGTTTTGAAGAGCTGAGGGACATGTTAGACTTGTACTGTGTCTCACTGATTCCGGCTGTGCAGTGAGTGAAAATCATCTGTGGCTTTTTCTTTATCTCCAGACAGTCTGAATTGTCAGTGAAGCTAAACAGACAGCTGGAGAGGTGCTTGAGGAATTCCAAGTGCATCGATACAGAGTCCCTGTGTGTGGTGTCTGGAGAAAAGGTAAAACTCTCTCTCTTTCTATGTCTCTCACACACACACACACACACAAGAAAACATGTCCAGTGTGTTGATAAAAGATGTGTGTGTGTTTAGGTGTGGCAGATCCGAGTGGATGTTCACATGTTGAATCACGATGGCAACCTGATGGACGCCGCCAGCATAGCTGCCATCACTGCTCTGTGCCATTTCAGACGCCCTGATGTCGGTATCCACGGAGATGAAGTCACAGTGGTGAGTCAGCAGCACAAAGAGCAGGTGGTGTCTCTGCTTCACTTATTGTTCGGGGAAAACTCGGAAGCTCCAAACACCAAACTGCTTCATCATTTGACTTTCCTCTTTGATGGTACATATAGTGGAACTTTGTGGATGTTCTGTATTTTTATTCCTGTGGTCATTTAGTACAGTCCAGAGGAGAGAGACCCTATTCCCCTGAGCATCTACCACATGCCCATCAGTGTAAGCTTCTCCTTCTTCCAGCAAGGGTAAGACACTTCATTCAAACACAAAGTAATTATAAATGGTAATGTTTCTTTTATTCACATCATTTCAATTTCAGATCACTGATTTGTCATTTTAAAATTAATGTCCACCTCTGTCCAGACACTGTGTAAAAAGACAGTCAATGTAAGCTACTCAGACTCTGGGTATGGGGAGGGACATGTCCTCACTTCTTTCTCTGACTGTCCAGACATTTACAGGCCAGCTGAGAGAAGATGTGAGTAGATTAATGAGTAGCAGTGAGTGGTGCAGAGTGCACTTTGTGCATGTTTTTGAGTTTGAATTCTTAAAAGAGTAAGACCTGCTGACACCACACAGAGCTGAAACAGTGGCATACTCTTAACTGCATATTAAAACTGCATATTTGGCAAAGATAAAGTATAAAAATTACAGAAAACCGAGCATGTTGTTCCACTTCAAAATTAAGTGATTACAATTATTACAATAATATCCTTCTTTTCCTTCCTTTCAGTATATTTTTTGTGTCTCTTCTGTTTCCCATAAGAAAATCATTTTCTCCTTTACTTAGTTATATTAATTGTGAGTGGGGCAAGTAAATATGACTTCAGCTCCTATATCAGTCGTCTTCACATTTCTACTCCTAATTTCAGTGCACACTGCATTTTTGACACTCTTCTCACCAGTATAGAGATGAATGTTGTCTACTTTCCACCACTCCTGTTGGCTCTGTAGAACCTATCTGCTGGTGGACCCCTGCGAACGTGAGGAGCGAGTGATGGACGGATTGTTGATGATCGCCATGAACAAACACAGAGAAATTTGCTCCGTCCAGTCTAGCGGAGGCATCATGCTGCTTAAAGAGCAGGTGGATGGACCCTGAATCTTACTATTGTATAATAATCATATTAGTGCATCATTCCGTTGTGTTCAACATGATATTTCTTCCTAAGTATATTTTTAGTAGCTTTCCATATTTCCAGAAATTAACAAAAGTATTTGCATATGGAAAATGTCAATTTATTTTTCTTTTTTCTTGGCGGGGATATGTCAAAGGTTATGAGATGCAGTAAAATAGCCAGTGTCAAAGTGTCTGAAATCACAGAGCTCATCAGCAAAGCTCTGGAGAATGACAAGAAAGCCAGGTGAGCCACAGTATCACATAATACTAATAATACAATAGTTTTGTGTGTGTGGACGTCCTCATGTTGTTGTAAAAAGAGATACTAATTCTACATGACTTAAATTTCCAGGAAGGCGGGTGGAAGGTGTGGTTTTGCAGAGTCAATGCCTCAGGAGCGAATCACAGCTCTTAAAAAAGACGAGACTCCAGTGGAGATGACAGACGTGACAGAAAGAGCCAATATCATCATCCAAAAAGCTGAGGCCCCGTCTCAGACGTATCCTAAAAGGGAGCCATAAACACAACCACATCAGCTTGTCTTGGTGCCTTTTTTATCTGTTGCTGTGCCATGCTGTATCCTCTGCTCCTTAACCACACATACCAGGATTCCTTCTCCACTGGTGCCTGCTCCAGGTGTGGGTCAGGTAGGGCAGGGACTGCAAAACACCTGGGGCCTGGAGGAGGAGGAGGAAGAGGAGGAGGAGGAAGACAACAGCAGTGAAGAACAACTAGAGCAAACACCCATGATGGAAGAGGAAAACAGTAAAAAGGAGGAGAGCAGAGGAGGTTAGTAGCAATTATTTCCTTTTAATGCATTAGGAAGGTACTGATATACATATTTTAGGTAATTTATTTCTATTCCATGAGCTTGTCTTGAATAACTTGAAAACATCAATTTGAAATGAGTTTTACCTTACAGGAGATTTGGTTGAGCTATCTGACAGTGAAGAGGAAGAGGTGGTCATTCTCCAGCCAGAGACACCGAACAAAACTCCTAAGTAAGTGCACCGCTCTTCTTTTTCTGTAAATAGGAGATTGTAGTTAGCGACTGAAAAAGCGTAAACTTTTACAACAAACAAGGTCTGGTCTTTAACATTTGTCTTTCTTTTAGAAATACAGGTTCTGCTACACACAAACAAAAGGGGGCAGCAAAGTCCAAAAAAAGAGAGAAAAAATGATGCATTTGCTTGAGCTCAACTGCAGTCAGAGATGTTTTATCTGCAGCAGGACCCGACACTGCAGCACCTCCTCGAGATACAGACTGTGCAGAGACTGTCCTGGTTACACATGATTCCTGTCTGCTGTAGCAGAGAGATGGGATCAAATAGAAACACTTTTGCAAATGTTGAGAAAATGGTTTATTACAGTGTATTTTTACAGCATGGTAATGTAAAATGTAATGTTTGGGAATAATTGTGATTAAACAAAATCTTCTTAACTACTGTTGGGTTCTTTAGCAAACTTGTATATTTCAGGTAAACATTTTGTTGATATAATCCATATTACATTGTTAGGCTTCTGTTTCAAATGAAAAACAAACAAATATATATATACCTTTTATGAAGAGCCCTTTTTAACTCTGTTTAGTCCTAGAAAGTCCAAATCTCTTCAGAGGACTTCAGAGGAAAATTTTAATGGATTTTCAAGCTTGTTATTGATTGTTAGCTCACTGTCAATATAGTAAACAGGGTTGTTAATTTGGAAGTTAAAGCACAATTCTTTAAATCCTTTGTAAGAAAAAATGTTATTTGTTTGTTATAAAAGTTGGACTACAGTAAGTTTTCTTACTGTGATGTGTGATTATGTCAGACAACAAATAGAATTAAGTCCTAAACGTAAATTTAAAAAAAAAAAAACAGGTTCCACCGAGATTTGAACTCGGATCGCTGGATTCAGAGTCCAGAGTGCTAACCATTACACCATGGAACCAGATATGCCCAAGTGGTATTAATCACAGAATTTATTTCATAACAGGCCATGTTTGTACCGATTTGTACCGATTTGCATGTTAGTCCGTCGCGCGTTTCTGTGAATCATCGATTTCCTTCATTAATTCAATTCAATTCAACTTTATTTATATAGCGCCAGTTTACAACAAGGTCATCTCAGGGCACTTTACATAATAAAGTCAAGCCTATACAAACATTTAGAGAAAACCCAACAAATTCCCCTTGAGCAGCTATAGGCAACAGTGGAGAGGACAAACATTGAGCAGGTTAGTAGGACCAGTAGCTGCGCACTGGAGGACACACAGCGCCAAATCCGGGGACACCTGAGGACAGGGACAAAGAGAGGGAGAATGACGACTACGGGACAAAGAAGACACAGAGTTAATGTCATACAGTGGTGACATTATAGATGCGGGGTGAGAGGAGAGAATGAAGAGAAGAGGAAGTGGCTCAGTCCCCCAGCAGTCTGATACAATAATCAATGTCTGTTTTGTTGCTGCCTTACTAGCTAAGTCAAAGTAACTGACGTTGAAAGCTGCGAGGAAACTTTTATCATTAGATGTTGATAAAGACAAAAAAATAGGCATCATGCAGCTAATTACGAAAACGAGTGGCCCGTACGGGGATCGAACCCGCGACCTTGGC
The DNA here is from genome assembly GCA_033026295.1 of Channa striata. Classification (NCBI taxonomy): domain Eukaryota; kingdom Metazoa; phylum Chordata; class Actinopteri; order Anabantiformes; family Channidae; genus Channa; species Channa striata. The sequence continues at coordinate 8,224,754 of CM065189.1, read as the reverse complement.
GTTATTAGCACCACGCTCTAACCAACTGAGCTAACCGGCCATGTTAACGGTTTCCTTTAAATTCAGTTTTATACGTACATAGAAACAAACAAAGGTCACGGTTTATGTGGAGGCGCGTGTTCGTCAGAATACCGCGTTACAGTCATAGAACCTGAAAACTGAAAAGTGACATTTGGCTTCACAAAGCGGATTAGAGAATCCTGGTTCCCCATTGAGAAAACGCTGAGTAACCAGGTTTGTAATGATTTTGTCTAGAGAGAAGAGAAATCATATTAGCCTGGAAAAGTGAGACAGGTAACCCACCAGCAGTGGAAAAAGATGGACAGGCAATGTTTATTTAGTTACATTATATTGTATTATAAGTTACAAAAACTGCATATTGATTTATTGGTATACATTTACCAACAACAAAAATCACTCCTGTTCCTCACATACTGCTGCCCTGTTCGTTTCCCTGCACCTACTGCTGATTGGCTGAATACACCTGATCCACATAAACAGAGATCCTCCTCACCACGTTTTTCGAAATAAAATATATATATGAAAAGGAACTTTTTGTCTCTTTGAACTTTTCCATAGTTTGCAGGTATCAGGTCATCACATGTAAATGTCAGTGTGCAGTGTGACGAATTCAATGCAACAACTTTTTGAAAAAGTCACTTTTACAACAATTGTCACAGTTTGTAGCGTTTTGTTTCTAACATAACGTTCTTGTCCCGTTTTTGTCTGTATGTAAAGTCGTTTCTGTGGCGTCAAAACGTGACGTCCGACGTGCACCTGCAGCCTCCATCACTGAACCGTTGATTTCCATGGAAACGGTGATAGTAGAACGCGAAGGTTCTAGAAAACGATCTGGACACAGACATTTCCTCAACTGCAGCCACAGAAAGTTAACTTTTCTGTTTTTCTGTCGTGTTTCATTTGTATTTCTACAAATATTCAACATGAAATCGAAGAACGCATCAGGTAAGATTTATGTTGGAAAAAAGTCGGATATTTTTGACAAAAACAAAACAAAAAACAACAACAAATAAAAAAAAACACATAAACATATAACACGAAAATTAGGTCTTTAACAATAAGTAAATCTTTACATTTTTCTAATGAAACGAACTAATTAGAAAAAGTACAACTGTGAAGATTTTCATTAAAATCAACCACTAGCATAAAGCTAATGTGTCTGAGCCACTTAAAACAACAGGGACAGTAACAAAACTTTGAGGCTTTAGATCTTCATGAATCTAATGGGACTGTAAATATTAATTGTGTGCTCTGTTCACCTCATCCTCCACAGACAACGTCCTGATACAGACAGGGACCCTGCTGGGCCTGCAGTACAAGGTGCAGGCCTTTCTCGGGGAGGGGAGCTTTGGAAAGGTCGCCAAGTGTGTGGACACTGTGACCAACGAGGAGCTGGCCATCAAAATAACCAAGGACAACCCGTTTTTCAACAAACAAGCCCTGAAAGAGGCAGGGACTGTTTGTCAGAAGAGTTTTTTCATGCAGTTGAGCGACAGTAAAAAGTAACAATCAAACACTTCTTCTACAGATTGAAATTCTCAAAAGGCTGCAAATTCTGGACCATGACATGTGTCATCTGGTGAGATGGGATGGCTCGTTCCTCCATCAGTCATTCATCTGTCTGCGGTTTGAGCTGCTGGACCTGAGTCTGTTTCACTACATGCAGCAGAGAAACTTCCAGCCTCTGATCATGGCTGAGATCCGCCCACTTCTGCGTCAGGTATGTTTCCTGCTTTAGCCCACTTTCCAAACCTCTGCACATTTTCTGGACCCGAGAATGACCAGTGTTTGCGTTTTCTCAGCTGACCACGTCACTGCTGCACCTCGACAGCCTGGGAATCATCCACGCAGACTTAAAGCCTGAAAATATAATGATTGTGGATTGCGGGCAGCAGCCGCTTCAAGTCAAGATCATTGACTTTGGCCTTGCTTGCCATTCGTCTGACGCGGCTCTAGGCACATGCGTGCAGACTCTGTGCTTCAGGTAAGTACAGCACGTGAAGAGATAAAACACGTGGCTCGGTGTCTCAAGTCCCCTGAGCTGGAAAAAATAAAGGTTTGCTGTAACCGCATGTCAGAGGTGAGAGTTGACGTCTGAATGTTTTTCTTGTTCTTTCTTTGCTCAGGGCCCCAGAGGTCATGCTGGGTCTGGTCTACGCACAGCCAATAGACATGTGGTCTCTGGGTCTGGTTGCAGCAGAACTTGCTCTTGGCCGCCCAGCCTTTCCTGCAGCAAATGACCATGAACAGGTAAATATGTTTTTCTGAGAGTGAAAAAAAAAAATCATTGAATTCTGATTCGGTGTCCAGACGATGAAACTGTGTGTTTGTTGTGTTTAGATGAAGTTTCATTGTAGACACTCTGGGACAGCCACCAGACTGTCAGCTGAACCGGGGATTATTCACCACCTGCTTCTTTGACTTTGACGACAGCTTTAGCCAGACCTGGACAATGAAGGTATCTGTCTGTCTGCTCGTCTGTCTGTCCTCCTGTCTGCCTGCCCGTCCATCTAACTTACACTCTCTTTCTTTGCAGACTCCAGACGAGTTTCCCCCGCGCTATGAGTACAAATTTAAAGACACCAGAGGTTTTCGCTCCCTGAATGACTTGGAGAGGGTGGGTGCTCTTTTTTGATCAGTCACTCTTTATTGTAATTTTCCTACCAGAGTATTTTCAATAAAAAATGTATTTCTTATGAGCCCTTTCTTTCCCCAAATCACTTGTCATTGCAGAAGTTGTACTATCGAAACAAGGCCGATAGGAACGAGGTGCAACAACTTGTGGACCTGCTACAAAAGATGCTGGAGGTGGATCAAAATGAGCGAATACTACCTGTGAAAGCGCTTGAGCATCCATTCTTCTCTGTGCAGCAGGAAATCATCTGTGTGTAGTCTGTCATTGTTTACTACTCTACATTTACTTTGTTTTTATTCCTCATTTTTGTATATATATATATAACTTGTGATTAAACGTTTTAAAAACTGCACAAATGTGTTTGTGATGTGTAGAGAAAAGCACCAGACAAAATTGTTTTGTTTTTTACAAAAAAGCTTGAAGATATGAGAGGTCAAAGATGACTTTAAGTCAACATGACTAACAAGTCAAACTGTCATAAAAAGTCTGCGTTCTATTTAATTAAATATACACAATAAATGTACAATTGGTTAAACTCACAGTCATTTTTCTTTTAGCTGTGTTTTATGACGAGCATCTGCATAATGTAAACTGAGGAGATTTCCAAGAGATTCAGGTTATTTTATAAATATATTTAAAAGAAGCACAATGTACCTGGTTGATCTAAGAGTTTCCTGTCTTTCTATTGATTGAGTAAAGTAGGTGATTGACAGGAAAAACGTGAACAATAGTGTCATGAGAGCCTCAGTGAATTGACACAGAAGCTGGAAGATGAAACAAACTAAGTGCACAGTCAGTAAGAGTCTTACATCATAATTCAGTAGCTTTCAAAATTATTATTTTAATTCAGTGAGGATCCCTCTTCAGGCAACAATTCACACTCAAATTTTCTCCATCCGATTTTATTACAGAAACACAAAAGACACCAGGTGGTGCTGCTTTCAAACTACAACCAGAAAACGGTGATGACAGTTTTGCTCATTTGCTCGGACACAAAACAGAAGCTCACTGCCCAAAATGACACTTAAACGATTAAAAACATGCAATAAAATCAGATTTTTCTCAACTTGTGGTTAAAATTGAACACTTTGAATCCGTCTTTACATGGTAAACATGGTAAACTGCATCATTCCACATCCCGTGGTGATTTGAATAGAAATAAAAAATAACAAACTGCACTTTTTGAGACGGTCTAAAAGTGAGATTTCCTAAGTATGTTTTTCCTGTTTCTGTCCAGCTGTCTTGGACGTGCTGGACCTACAGTGAACGTCCAGTACCATACCATACTTGTCCTGCATTCTTTCTTCAGCTCAATTTCCTGATTATGATTTTATAATTAGTCTGTTTTCCATTACATAGTCAATAAAAGGAAAACAAATTTGAAGTGAACATGAATATGAGTGAGCGAGTGATTTCTTTTAGAAATGCTATTCGATTAAATCCTTCTGATGCTCCTTCTGAGAAATTGTTTAATTGTTGATTAAAGCTTTAAGTGGTGAAAGCAGCAGGTTTTGAGCAAGTTCATGGAACGTTTTGCTGAGTACTTGTGTGGACCTTTCACATTGCTGGTGTGAGGAGACGGTAAAATGAAGGATGTTGGTAGAAAGTGATGAACTAAAAAAAATTTACGTTTTCTTCACAAATTTAACTGTCCATCAGTACACAGATATCAGAAACAGGACATGTAAACTCCATCAGGGACCTTCCCGCTGTGAGGTGGCAGCACTGACCCTTAACCAGGGTTAGTGTTCACCTCGACCATAAACTGGACCGGACTGACGACACTGATGCTTTATACAAGAAAGGTCAAAGTCGCCTCCATCTTCTGAGGTCCTTCGGCGTGTGCAGGCCCATGTTAAGGACATTCTATGACAACAGCTCTCAGCTGCTGCGGCAGACAGTGGAGTCTCTGTGCCGACTGGTCCACCCTCAGTGTAGGACAGTGTAGGACTCCACAGTCTAATCGTCATGAACTAATATTGTATGTATTCTGTAGTTCCTTTGTACACACTACACATGTAAATTGATTTTGATTTTATTAAGTTTTAATTTTTTGCACATGACATTGCACATTACATTACATTAGTGATTGCATTACTCTTGTTGTTTTCATGCTTTTATTGCCTTGCCTTCTTGTGAGCTGTGTAACAAGTACATTTCCCCGATGTGAGATCAATAAAGATTTACCTTACCATCTTTGGCTGTGGGAATGTTGTCCTCTCCTCATAGGCAAAATTTTTATTCTTGCCACATATACAAGTGCAAATCATAATCAAATATTACAACTTTGGTCTGAACACACAATCTTGTTCCAAACCTCACTTGGCCTTTTCACATACTCCACAAAGATGTGAGATCTGAGATGTGTGTAAAAGTGTTGACAGGACACCTCTAACTGTGAACTCAGTCGGCTTTAATCTTTCTGTTATGGAGGATCTTTAAAACATCTTTAAAACTTTACCAGAGCCCTTAAAAAAGTGACTTGATTTTTATGACGTCATCACAATCTGAAGTATGTGGAATGACGAACGATGGGTGTGGTCAGTAGGTCTATAAAAGTGCCTCAAATTTCCCAGAGGCATAAGGAGAAGGTACTTCAGCCAGTCAACATGTCAGTTATGGGTTTTACATTTAACTGTTGCCCGGAACTCAGCGTGGTGATTTATGGAGTAAAATTAAGTTTATCATGGCGGCGTCTCATCTGGGCAATTCTTCAGCAAATTAAGATAAATGATGAGATGATTCACATACAGCTTTGGAAACTTGTACGCAAATGTGGTTTTTGGTTCCAGACAAAGTTTATGGGTATTATTTACAAGGTAAAATGGGCAAAGTGTGACACTGCTGAGCCCAGAGCACAAGGAAAAATAGTATGGACAGTGTAGGTAGACAAGGCGGAAATTCAAAGTGTGTGATTTACATCTACTTCATACACAAAATGTATATACTGTATAATTGTAAAAAAGCTAGACTTGATCAGAGGAGGATTAGGAAAGCTCACTTGAAACTTATCCACATGAATTACTTATTTGAAGACGGAGACCTGAGGCGATTTTGCCAAAAAGAAACGAGCAGCAAGCGAGTTGCACAGTTCACAGTAATAAAACGCCGTTCTTGGGGGACCACACACTGAAGTCACGCTGAGCTTCTCCCTGGAAAACGCTTCGGACTCGGAGGATCTCCCCCCGCACGTTACACGTGTCAAACAACTCCAGATATTGTTCGAAGTTCACATATGGAACACGCCAAAAACGGTGATGCCAATGGGACCAAAAAGGAAGCTTGAGATCAACTGTTGTATGTGCCAATATGATTTAATAAAGATAATTAAAAAAACGACCTGTATGTCTGGGGTCTTTTTATCAAATAAGCCTTCAATCATTTTATTGACAGTCGGTCTTCCTCGAGTCCCCCTGCCTGGCAGCTCCAAACCCAGCATCTCTCTACCGATCTCTCCTCTGAACATGTCCAAACCACCTTAATCTGGCCTGTCTGACTTTGTCTCCAAAACATTTAACGTGAGCTGTCCCTCGGATGTCCTCACTCGTGATCTAAGAAGGGGCTCCGAACGATCCACCTCACCTCACCACTGTCTCACAGCTCTCATACATGTCCTGCTCTAACATACTTCTCTGCCGCTCCAGACCACAGCTCCTGTCTCGGCACCGTTTCGTACAATATCTCTGAATCTACAAAGACACGATTCAAGTCCACATGTCCTTCTCTGTACTTCTCCATCAGCATCCTCAAAGCAAACGCTGCATGTGTTGAGCTCTTTCTAGGCACCAATGCTCACCTCTGCCGTTGGCCAAGCTTCCACAGTTTCATGGTGTGGCTCACCCCCTTTATTCCTCTGTAGCTGCCACAGATCTGCACATCACCCTTGTTCTTAAAAATCGGCACCAGTACACGTCTCTGTTCCTCGGGCAATCCTCTTACTCTCGAAGATCCTGTTAAACAAATTGTTAGAAACTCTGCCACCTCTCCCAGACACTTCCATTGCCAAAGTGAACATGTAGTAGATAGCAATACTCACGGTCTTGTTATTCGGACCACACCTCATGATGAGTCAGAGCAAAGGAAAGTCCCAGTGCAACAGCTGATTTCCCGTAAAGACGCTATACAGAACTTAAGACTTAAGAAAGACAGGGAGAGATCCTGCAAAGCACCGTGGTCCAATAATGTCTTTTGTGTCCTGTCATCACGCACACGAAACACTGTATGTGAACATGCTTTATTCACAGTTATTAAAATGGATCCTTTCCTGGGAAATTACTCTTTCTCACAGACTGTCAGTTTATTAGCTCCACCTAATGTGTGACACTACATCACCTATTATTTAGAGAAGGATCCAGACTAAGATGCAGGCAGCAAATGAACGGAAAAGCAGTTTATTACAGTAGTATGTGGTAAGGCAACAGGTGGACATGGGGAACAATGAGTGAACCTGGGGAGAAGATGACAGGTGAGCAACAAATAGAACTGGCCAGGCTCTTACTGTGATGAAGTAGAGATGTGAAACAGTAGCAGAACTCAACGTGAACCGGTACACAGTAATTTTACTATTTGACATGTTGTGCTGAGTTTCATAAAATTATCATTGTAAAATGTGCCTTCAAATCAGCATCATTGAACAAGACTTTTTTGTTATTCCTGAAGGAAGCAGCCACAGGCGCTAGTGCGCAGTGGGCTTACGACGACCGTCCACTGGGTTTACTTGGATTAAATCAGGTGCAAACAACAAAATAATGCTACAAGAGAACCACAGATCACGATCCAATATTACAACTTTACATAATCTTGTTCCAAACATCATTGGCTCTTTTCACATACTCCACAAATGAGATGTGTGTAAAAGTGTTGACAGGAGACCACTAACTGTGAACTCAGTCGGCTTTAATCTTTCTGTTATGGAGGATCTTTAAAACATCTTTAAAACTTTACCAGAGCCCTTAAAAAAGTGACTTGATTTTTATGACGTCATCACATTCTTAAGTATAAAGGAATGTGGAACGATGGGTGTGGTCAGTAGGTTTATAAAAGTGCCTCACGTTTTAGCTGAGGCATAAGGAGAAGGTACTTCAGCCAGTGAACTTGTCAGTTATGCGTTTTACATTTAACTGTTGCCCAGAAGTCAGCATGATGATTTATGGAGTAAAATTAAGTTTATCATGGCTGAGACTCATCTGGGAAATTCTTCAGCAAGTTAAGATAAATGGTGAGACGCCACACACACAGCTTTGGAAACCTGTACGCAAATGTAGTTTGTGGTTCCAGACGAAGTTTATGGGTATTATTTACAAGGTAAAATGGGCGAAATGTGACACTGCTGATCCCGGAAGACAAGGAAAAAAAGAATGTCAAGTGTTGAAAGAGCAGTTGGAAATTCAAATTGTGTGATTTACATCTTCATACACTCATTTGATCACTACTGCTGGAGAAAATGGACCTTTGGAAGAGTTGTATGAAACCAATGGAGAAAGTGTAAATATGATTATAAAAGAGACGACTTCTTGGCGGCATCTCATTTGGCGAATTCTTTATCATTTTAAGATAAATGATGAAACTTGTTCGCGAATGTAGTTTGTGGTTCCAGACGAAGTTCATGGGTATTATTTACAAGGTAAAATGGGCGAAATGTGACACTGCTGATCCCGGAAGACAAGGAAAAATAGAATGTCAAGTGTGGAAAGAGGAGTTGGAAATTCAAAGTGTGTGATTTACATCTGGTGATGAAACACAATAAAAAAGTTGATGCAAATGGGACCAAAAAGGAACTTTGAGAACAACTGTTGTATGTGCCAATATGATTTAATAAAGATAATTAAAAAACTGACGTGTGTGTGTCTGTGTTCTTTTTATCTAATAAGCCTTCAATCATTTTATTCTCTGTACTTCTCCATCAGCATCCTTAAAGCAAACGCTGCATGTGTTGGGCTCTATCCAGGCATGAAACCATATTACTGCTCACTAACGCTCACCTCTGCAGTTAGACAAGCTTCCACAACTTCATGGTATGACTCATCCTCTTTATTCCCTTGCAGCTGCCACAGATCTGCACATCACCCTAGTTCTTAAAAATCGGCACCAGTACACGTCTCTGTTCCTCCGGCAATCCTCTTACTCTTGAAGATCCTGTTAAACAAACTAGTTAGAAACTGTGCCACTTCTCCTAGACATTTCCATTGCCAAAGTGAACATGTAGTAGCATTACTAAACTCATGTTCTTGTTATTCGGATTAGACACCATGATGAGTCAGAGCAAAGGAAAGTCCCAGTGCAACAGCTGATTTCCCGTAAACACGCTATACAGAACTTTGCCTCAGGTCATGAAACCAAACAAAAAAGTCAGGCATGTAATTTCCCAGGATCATCTCGTCCTTATCTCAGCTCATTAATACAGACAGGGAGAGATCCTGCAAAGCACCGTGGTCCAATAATGTCTTTTGTGTCCTGTCATCACGCACACGAAACACTGTATGTGAACATGCTTTATTCACAGTTATTAAAATGGATCCTTTCCTGGGAAATTACTCTTTCTCACAGACTGTCAGTTTATTAGCTCCACCTAATGTGTGACACTACATCACCTATTATTTAGAGAAGGATCCAGACTTAGATGCAGGCAGCAAATGAACGGAAAAGCAGTTTATTACAGTAGTATGTGGTAAGGCAACAGGTGGACATGGGGAACAATGAGTGAACCTGGGGAGAAGATGACAGGTGAGTAACGAACAGAACTGGCCAGGCTCTTACTGTGATGAAGTAGAGATGTGAAACAGTAGCAGAACTCAACGTGAACCGGTACACAGTAATTTTACTATTTGACATGTTGTGCTGAGTTTCATAAAATTATCATTGTAAAATGTGCCTTCAAATCAGCATCATTGAACAAGACTTTTTTGTTATTCCTGAAGGAAGCAGCCACAGGCGCTAGTGCGCAGTGGGCTTACGCACGACCGTCCACTGGGTTTACTTGGATTAAATCAGGTGCAAACAACAAAATAATGCTACAAGAGAACCACAGATCACGATCCAATATTACAACTTTACATAATCTTGTTCCAAACATCATTGGCTCTTTTCACGTACTCCACAAATGAGATGTGTGTAAAAGTGTTGACAAGAGACCACTAACTGTGAACTCAGTCGGCTTTAATCTTTCTGTTATGGAGGATCTTTAAAACATCTTTAAAACTTTACCAGAGCCCTTAAAAAAGTGACTTGATTTTTATGACGTCATCACATTCTTAAGTATTAAGGAATGTGGAACGATGGGTGTGGTCAGTAGGTTTATAAAAGTGCCTCACGTTTTAGCTGAGGCATAAGGAGAAGGTACTTCAGCCAGTGAACTTGTCAGTTATGGGTTTTACATTTAACTGTTGGCCAGAAGTCAGCATGATGATTTATGGAGTAAAATTAAGTTTATCATGGCTGAGACTCATCTGGGAAATTCTTCAGCAAGTTAAGATAAATGGTGAGACGCCACACACACAGCTTTGGAAACCTGTACGCAAATGTAGTTTGTGGTTCCAGACGAAGTTTATGGGTATTATTTACAAGGTAAAATGGGCGAAATGTGACACTGCTGATCCCGGAAGACAAGGAAAAATAGAATGTCAAGTGTGGAAAGAGCAGTTGGAAATTCAAATTGTGTGATTTACATCTTCATACACTCATTTGATCACTACTGCTGGAGAAAATGGACCTTTGGAAGAGTTGTATGAAACCAATGGGGAAAGTGTAAATATGATTATAAAAGAGACGACTTCTTGGCGGCATCTCATTTGGCGAATTCTTCATGAATATAAGATAAATGATGAAACTTGTACGCAAATGTAGTTTGTGGTTCCAGACGAAGTTTATGGGTATTATTTACAAGGTAAAATGGGCGAAATGTGACACTGCTGATCCCGGAAGACAAGGAAAAATAGAATGTCAAGTGTGGAAAGAGCAGTTGGAAATTCAAAGTGTGTGATTTACATCTGGTGATGAAACACGATAAAAAAGTTGATGCAAATGGGACCAAAAAGGAACTTTGTGAACAACTGTTGTATGTGCCAATATGATTTAATAAAGATAATTAAAAAACTGACGTGTGTGTGTCTGTGTTCTTTTTATCTAATAAGCCTTCAATCATTTTATTCTCTGTACTTCTCCATCAGCATCCTTAAAGCAAACGCTGCATGTGTTGGGCTCTATCCAGGCATGAAACCATATTACTGCTCACTAATGCTCACCTCTGCAGTTAGACAAGCTTCCACAACTTCATGGTATGACTCATCCTCTTTATTCCCTTGCAGCTGCCACAGATCTGCACATCACCCTAGTTCTTAAAAATCGGCACCAGTACACGTCTCTGTTCCTCGGGCAATCCTCTTACTCTTGAAGATCCTGTTAAACAAACTAGTTAGAAACTGTGCCACTTCTCCTAGACATTTCCATTGCCAAAGTGAACATGTAGTAGCATTACTAAACTCATGTTCTTGTTATTCGGATTAGACACCATGATGAGTCAGAGCAAAGGAAAGTCCCGCTATAACAGCTGATTTCCCGTAAACGCGCTATACAGAACTTTGCCTCAGGTCATGAAACCAAACAAAAAAGTCAGGCATGTAATTTCCCAGGATCATCTCGTCCTTATCTCAGCTCATTAATACAGACAGGGAGAGATCCTGCAAAGCACCGTGGTCCAATAATGTCTTTTGTGTCCTGTCATCACGCACACGAAACACTGTATGTGAACATGCTTTATTCACAGTTATTAAAATGGATCCTTTCCTGGGAAATTACTCTTTCTCACAGACTGTCAGTTTATTAGCTCCACCTAATGTGTGACACTACATCACCTATTATTTAGAGAAGGATCCAGACTAAGATGCAGGCAGCAAATGAACGGAAAAGCAGTTTATTACGGTAGTATGTGGTAAGGCAACAGGTGGACATGGGGAACAATGAGTGAACCTGGGGAGAAGATGACAGGTGAGCAACAAATAGAACTGGCCAGGCTCTTACTGTGATGAAGTAGAGATGTGAAACAGTAGCAGAACTCAACGTGAACCGGTACACAGTAATTTTACTATTTGACATGTTGTGCTGAGTTTCATAAAATTATCATTGTAAAATGTGCCTTCAAATCAGCATCATTGAACAAGACTTTTTTCTTATTCCTGAAGGAAGCAGCCACAGGCACTAGTGCGCAGTGGGCTTACGCACGACCGTCCACTGGGTTCACTTGGATTAAATCAGGTGCAAACAACAAAATAATGCTACAAGAGAACCACAGATCATGATCAAATATTACAACTTTACATAATCTTGTTCCAAACATCATTGGCTCTTTTCACATACTCCACAAATGAGATGTGTGTAAAAGTGTTGACAGGAGACCACTAACTGTGAACTCAGTCTACTTTAATCTTTCTGTTATGGAGGATCTTTAAAACATCTTTAAAACTTTACCAGAGCCCTTAAAAAAGTGACTTGATTTTTATGACGTCACCACATTCTTAAGTATAAAGGAATGTGGAACGATGGGTGTGGTCAGTAGGTTTATAAAAGTGCCTCACGTTTTAGCTGAGGCATAAGGAGAAGGTACTTCAGCCAGTGAACTTGTCAGTTATGCGTTTTACATTTAACTGTTGCCCAGAAGTCAGCATGATGATTTATGGAGTAAAATTAAGTTTATCATGGCTGAGACTCATCTGGGAAATTCTTCAGCAAGTTAAGATAAATGGTGAGACGCCACACACACAGCTTTGGAAACTTGTACGCAAATGTGGTTTGTGGTTCCAGACAAAGTTTATGGGTATTATTTACAAGGTAAAATGGGCGAAATGTGACACTGCTGATCCCGGAAGACAAGGAAAAATAGAATGGACAGTGTAGGTAGACAAGGCGGAAATTCAAAGTGTGTGATTTACATCTCCTTCATACACTCATTTGATCACTACTGCTGGAGAAAATGGACCTTTGGAAGAGTTGTATGAAACCAATGGGGAAAGTGTAAATATGATTATAAAAGAGACGACTTCTTGGCGGCATCTCATTTGGCGAATTCTTTATCATTTTAAGATAAATGATGAAACTTGTTCGCAAATGTAGTTTGTGGTTCCAGACGAAGTTCATGGGTATTATTTACAAGGTAAAATGGGCGAAATGTGACACTGCTGATCCCGGAAGACAAGGAAAAATAGAATGTCAAGTGTGGAAAGAGGAGTTGGAAATTCAAAGTGTGTGATTTACATCTGGCGATGAAACACGATAAAAAAGTTGATGCAAATGGGACCAAAAAGGAACTTTGAGAACAACTGTTGTATGTGCCAATATGATTTCATAAAGATAATTAAAAAACTGACGTGTGTGTGTCTGTGTTCTTTTTATCTAATAAGCCTTCAATCATTTTATTCTCTGTACTTCTCCATCCGCATCCTTAAAGCAAACGCTGCATGTGTTGGGCTCTATCCAGGCATGAAACCATATTACTGCTCACTAACGCTCACCTCTGCAGTTAGACAAGCTTCCACAACTTCATGGTATGACTCATCCTCTTTATTCCCTTGCAGCTGCCACAGATCTGCACATCACCCTAGTTCTTAAAAATCGGCACCAGTACACGTCTCTGTTCCTCCGGCAATCCTCTTACTCTTGAAGATCCTGTTAAACAAACTAGTTAGAAACTGTGCCACTTCTCCTAGACATTTCCATTGCCAAAGTGAACATGTAGTAGCATTACTAAACTCATGTTCTTGTTATTCGGATTAGACACCATGATGAGTCAGAGCAAAGGAAAGTCCCGCTATAACAGCTGATTTCCATGAAACCAAACAAAAAACGCGCTATACAGAACTTAAGACTTAAGAAAGACAGGGAGAGATCCTGCAAAGCACCGTGGTCCAATAATGTCTTTTGTGTCCTGTCATCACGCACACGAAACACTGTATGTGAACATGCTTTATTCACAGTTATTAAAATGGATCCTTTCCTGGGAAATTACTCTTTCTCACAGACTGTCAGTTTATTAGCTCCACCTAATGTGTGACACTACATCACCTATTATTTAGAGAAGGATCCAGACTAAGATGCAGGCAGCAAATGAACGGAAAAGCAGTTTATTACAGTAGTATGTGGTAAGGCAACAGGTGGACATGGGGAACAATGAGTGAACCTGGGGAGAAGATGACAGGTGAGCAACGAACAGAACTGGCCAGGCTCTTACTGTGATGAAGTAGAGATGTGACGCAGTAGCAGAACTCAACGTGAACCGGTACACAGTAATTTTACTATTTGACATGTTGTGCTGAGTTTCATAAAATTATCATTGTAAAATGTGCCTTCAAATCAGCATCATTGAACAAGACTTTTTTGTTATTCCTGAAGGAAGCAGCCACAGGCGCTAGTGCGCAGTGGGCTTACGCACGACCGTCCACTGGGTTTACTTGGATTAAATCAGGTGCAAACAACAAAATAATGCTACAAGAGAACCACAGATCATGATCCAATATTACAACTTTACATAATCTTGTTCCAAACATCATTGGCTCTTTTCACATACTCCACAAATGAGATGTGTGTAAAAGTGTTGACAGGAGACCACTAACTGTGAACTCAGTCGGCTTTAATCTTTCTGTTATGGAGGATCTTTAAAACATCTTTAAAACTTTACCAGAGCCCTTAAAAAAGTGACTTGATTTTTATGACGTCACCACATTCTTAAGTATAAAGGAATGTGGAACGATGGGTGTGGTCAGTAGGTTTATAAAAGTGCCTCACGTTTTAGCTGAGGCATAAGGAGAAGGTACTTCAGCCAGTGAACTTGTCAGTTATGGGTTTTACATTTAACTGTTGGCCAGAAGTCAGCATGATGATTTATGGAGTAAAATTAAGTTTATCATGGCTGAGACTCATCTGGGAAATTCTTCAGCAAGTTAAGATAAATGGTGAGACGCCACACACACAGCTTTGGAAACTTGTACGCAAATGTGGTTTGTGGTTCCAGACGAAGTTTATGGGTATTATTTACAAGGTAAAATGGGCGAAATGTGACACTGCTGATCCCGGAAGACAAGGAAAAATAGAATGTCAAGTGTGGAAAGAGGAGTTGGAAATTCAAATTGTGTGATTTACATCTTCATACACTCATTTGATCACTACTGCTGGAGAAAATGGACCTTTGGAAGAGTTGTATGAAACCAATGGGGAAAGTGTAAATATGATTATAAAAGAGACGACTTCTTGGCGGCATCTCATTTGGCGAATTCTTCATGAATATAAGATAAATGATGAAACTTGTACGCAAATGTAGTTTGTGGTTTCAGACGAAGTTTATGGGTATTATTTACAAGGTAAAATGGGCGAAATGTGACACTGCTGATCCCGGAAGACAAGGAAAAATAGAATGTCAAGTGTGGAAAGAGCAGTTGGAAATTCAAATTGTGTGATTTACATCTGGTGATGAAACACGATAAAAAAGTTGATGCAAATGGGACCAAAAAGGAACTTTGAGAACAACTGTTGTATGTGCCAATATGATTTAATAAAGATAATTAAAAAACTGACGTGTGTGTGTCTGTGTTCTTTTTATCTAATAAGCCTTCAATCATTTTATTCTCTGTACTTCTCCATCCGCATCCTTAAAGCAAACGCTGCATGTGTTGGGCTCTATCCAGGCATGAAACCATATTACTGCTCACTAACGCTCACCTCTGCAGTTAGACAAGCTTCCACAACTTCATGGTATGACTCATCCTCTTTATTCCCTTGCAGCTGCCACAGATCTGCACATCACCCTAGTTCTTAAAAATCGGCACCAGTACACGTCTCTGTTCCTCGGGCAATCCTCTTACTCTTGAAGATCCTGTTAAACAAACTAGTTAGAAACTGTGCCACTTCTCCTAGACATTTCCATTGCCAAAGTGAACATGTAGTAGCATTACTAAACTCATGTTCTTGTTATTCGGATTAGACACCATGATGAGTCAGAGCAAAGGAAAGTCCCGCTATAACAGCTGATTTCCCGTAAACACGCTATACAGAACTTAAGACTTAAGAAAGACAGGGAGAGATCCTGCAAAGCACCGTGGTCCAATAATGTCTTTTGTGTCCTGTCATCACGCACACGAAACACTGTATGTGAACATGCTTTATTCACAGTTATTAAAATGGATCCTTTCCTGGGAAATTACTCTTTCTCACAGACTGTCAGTTTATTAGCTCCACCTAATGTGTGACACTACATAACCTATTATTTAGAGAAGGATCCAGACTAAGATGCAGGCAGCAAATGAATGGAAACGCAGTTTATTACAGTAGTATGTGGTAAGGCAACAGGTGAACATGGGGAACAATGAGTGAACCTGGGGAGAAGATGACAGGTGAGCAACGAACAGAACTGGCCAGGCTCTTGCTGTGATGAAGTAGAGATGTGACACAGTAGCAGAACTCAACGTGAACCGGTACACAGTAATTTTACTATTTGACATGTTGTGCTGAGTTTCATAAAATTATCATTGTAAAATGTGCCTTCAAATCAGCATCATTGAACAAGACTTTTTTCTTCTTGAAAGAAGCAGCCACAGGCGCTAGTGCGCAGTGGGCTTACGCACGACCGTCCACTGGGTTTACTTGGATTAAATCAGGTGCAAACAACAAAATAATGCTACAAGAGAACCACAGATCACGATCGAAGATTACAACTTTACATAATCTTGTTCCAAACATCATTGGCTCTTTTCACATACTCCACAAATGAGATGTGTGTAAAAGTGTTGACAGGAGACCACTAACTGTGAACTCAGTCGGCTTTAATCTTTCTGTTATGGAGGATCTTTAAAACATCTTTAAAACTTTACCAGAGCCCTTAAAAAAGTGACTTGATTTTTATGACGTCATCATATTCTTAAGTATAAAGGAATGTGGAACGATGGGTGTGGTCAGTAGGTTTATAAAAGTGCCTCACGTTTTAGCTGAGGCATAAGGAGAAGGTACTTCAGCCAGTGAACTTGTCAGTTATGCGTTTTACATTTAACTGTTGGCCAGAAGTCAGCATGATTTATGGAGTAAAATTAAGTTTATCATGGCGGAGTCTCATCTGGGAAATTCTTCAGCAAGTTAAGATAAATGGTGAGACGCCACACACACAGCTTTGGAAACTTATACGCAAATGTGGTTTGTGGTTCCAGACAAAGTTTATGGGTATTATTTACAAGGTAAAATGGGTGAAATGTGACACTGCTGATCCCGGAAGACAAGGAAAAATAGAATGTCAAGTGTGGAAAGAGGAGTTGGAAATTCAAAGTGTGTGATTTACATCTTCATACACTCATTTGATCACTACTGCTGGAGAAAATGGACCTTTGGAAGAGTTGTATGAAACCAATGGGGAAAGTGTAAATATGATTATAAAAGAGACGACTTCTTGGCGGCATCTCGTTTGGCGAATTCTTCATGATTTTAAGATAAATGATGAAACTTGTTCGCGAATGTAGTTTGTGGTTCCAGACGAAGTTCATGGGTATTATTTACAAGGTAAAATGGGTGAAATGTGACACTGCTGATCCCGGAAGACAAGGAAAAATAGAATGTCAAGTGTGGAAAGAGCAGTTGGAAATTCAAAGTGTGTGATTTACATCTGGCGATGAAACACGATAAAAAAGTTGATGCAAATGGGACCAAAAAGGAACTTTGAGAACAACTGTTGTATGTGCCAATATGATTTCATAAAGATAATTAAAAAACTGACGTGTGTGTGTCTGTGTTCTTTTTATCTAATAAGCCTTCAATCATTTTATTCTCTGTACTTCTCCATCCGCATCCTTAAAGCAAACGCTGCATGTGTTGGGCTCTATCCAGGCATGAAACCATATTACTGCTCACTAACGCTCACCTCTGCAGTTAGACAAGCTTCCACAACTTCATGGTATGACTCATCCTCTTTATTCCCTTGCAGCTGCCACAGATTTGCACATCACCCTAGTTCTTAAAAATCGGCACCAGTACACGTCTCTGTTCCTCCGGCAATCCTCTTACTCTTGAAGATCCTGTTAAACAAACTAGTTAGAAACTGTGCCACTTCTCCTAGACATTTCCATTGCCAAAGTGAACATGTAGTAGCATTACTAAACTCATGTTCTTGTTATTCGGATTAGACACCATGATGAGTCAGAGCAAAGGAAAGTCCCGCTATAACAGCTGATTTCCCGTAAACGCGCTATACAGAACTTAAGACTTAAGAAAGACAGGGAGAGATCCTGCAAAGCACCGTGGTCCAATAATGTCTTTTGTGTCCTGTCATCACGCACACGAAACACTGTATGTGAACATGCTTTATTCACAGTTATTAAAATGGATCCTTTCCTGGGAAATTACTCTTTCTCACAGACTGTCAGTTTATTAGCTCCACCTAATGTGTGACACTACATCACCTATTATTTAGAGAAGGATCCAGACTAAGATGCAGGCAGCAAATGAACGGAAAAGCAGTTTATTACAGTAGTATGTGGTAAGGCAACAGGTGAACATGGGGAACAATGAGTGAACCTGGGGAGAAGATGACAGGTGAGCAACGAATAGAACTGGCCAGGCTCTTACTGTGATGAAGTAGAGATGTGACACAGTAGCAGAACTCAACGTGAACCGGTACACAGTAATTTTACTATTTGACATGTTGTGCTGAGTTTCATAAAATTATCATTGTAAAATGTGCCTTCAAATCAGCATCATTGAACAAGACTTTTTTCTTATTCCTGAAGGAAGCAGCCACAGGCGCTAGTGCGCAGTGGGCTTACGCACGACCGTCCACTGGGTTCACTTGGATTAAATCAGGTGCAAACAACAAAATAATGCTACAAGAGAACCACAGATCACAAAGTGCTACAGATATCAGAGATCACCTGCAAGTGTAAAGTGCAGGACCAACACCTGGTGCCGACCATGAATCTTGTGTTGAGAAGCTCAAGGGGGATGCAAACTGTTGTGGGTGATGTGATGTGGATTAAATATTATGTTAATCAAAAAACATTCAATAAACCTTTTTTTCTTTCTCCATTTTAACATAAAGGGTTGCAAACATTTTCCCTCAACTGTTTTAGAAACATAGAAGAACAAGCATTGAAAAGTATGAAACTTTTGAAAACTATTGTCAAACTATTAGCAATCAGCCATTTCATTCAAGACAATGACGATAGGATATTAAACTGAAGCACTTAAATGTGAGATAACTTCCACAGTGAGTTGTGTTAACAGCCAACAAGCCTAATATCTCACATAAACATGATGTGATGTAAAAAGAGCCATATGATGTTTCAGTGTTGGGGAGGAATGGATTTATATCATATTCACTGATGCTGGTTTGTTTGACATCTGTCACCTCGGCTTGGTCTTCTGGGTAAGTCTGTCTGCTCTTCTTCTCTTCTCTTTATATTAAAGTCCTCCAAACCGTGACAACTGTACAAACACTTTTCAATGTGAATGCCATTGCGTACAAAGACACATGGACATGAAAAAAATGTAACATTAAACATTTTATTTATACTGAGAAAATAGCTAAGCTGATAATACAATAATAGAGAATATTCTCAATGCATGGCCTACATACAGCTATCGTCTTTGGTAAATTAAAATTCTTATATCTTTATTTGGCAACAAACACTTGTGTATTTCTCAACAAAAGCATTTAAAAATTATAGTGCATTTAGTGCATGAAGCACATTAGGAACAGAACAAAATAATCATCTGTTCTTGTATTGCTACTACTACTACTTACCCTATGTAAGTACAGCAATATTCACAAGGGCTGACTAAAATATCTTAAAATCAATCTCAATAATTGTTTAGCCCTTAGACAACAACAAACCAATATTAAAATATTACAGATATCATTTTACAAAGACTCTCTATTACTGCACCATGGAGCTGTAATGTCAGTATTTATATAAATATCCCTACTAAAATTAGAACTTCACTTGGTGCAGAATGTAAACATATCCAAACTCTTCCATTTTTCAACCGTACCTGAACTACTGCTACCGAAAAATGCAGCACTCTTAGGGCTTTTTGTCGTGATGTGGGTGGAATGTTTGAACGCTGCGGCAAACACGACACATCTGAAGAGCTTCATCAAAGGAGCATTTTACCTCATTGCAAGGAATAAAAGCAGTGTATAAAGTGCTGACATAAAAAATATGACATCCGCTTTTGCTACGGCTAAACGTGCCTGATGTAGTCACACAGTTTATAGAACCAGTACCACACAAGCGTCCTCGGTATTTCCCATTAATGAGCCCAACTAAAACCTTAATCATTTGCATTTCAGGTCTGCTTGGTCCCCCAAAAATATCAGGGAATCTTTGGTTTGACCAAAGTGTCACCTTGATTACTTAAGATTTAGCAATAAAGACTGAAAACTAATGTGTTGATCCTCTCATAATACAAAGTGATTTGGTGTTACAGTAATAAAAAAGCTTGAAGCTAACAGACCTGACAAACATTAGTCTGCATGTCAGCTTTGTGTCAGCGGAGGAATCATTTCAGCAGCAAGACGAGGAAGTCACTGAGGAAGATTCCACCGACAAGAATGACGATCATGAGCAGCAAAGTGAGGCCCCGCCGTAGAACCAGCTGTGTTACGGAGAGAACGCGTCCCACAGTAGCGGCTGTAGATTTATTCTGGTCTGAGATGTGACTCTCCAGGTCTGTGGGATTCTCCCCATTACTCTCACATTTGGATGCAGTAGTAAAGACCTGAATCTGATTCTGACTTGAGTCTAAAAGTTAGAGGAAGAAATGTTTAGTATCAACATTTAATAAATCATAAGAAATTATGTAGTAACTGCATCTGCACTTACCCAGATTTTCCATCCCCACCGTTTCTTTTTCGTCTTTCACTTGTACCCCTGCTCTCACACGTGCCTGATCAGAAACATTAGGAACAGATCATTTTCACTTCAAAGTCAGCTCAAGGCCAAATATAACCGGAAGGTGACCTGTTTGATTGGTCAAAGGGGAAGCACAGTAGGTACGCACCTCTTCAGAAGCTTTTTTCCAGTCCAGTTTGCACAAATACACAACGAAGAAAATTGACTGCATTAGCACGCCAACGGTGAGGCCCGTCCACAGTCCTGTTAGAGAGATAAAACAGACATTTATTGGCTCCAAGCAGGAGAAAAGGCTGCAGTCATTTCCTGACAGTGGCTGTTTTTCTTTCTCTTACCTACGATGCCCATGTTTGCTGGGAACATCAGGGAAACACCAATGGGAAAGCCGATGAAGTAGTATCCCACCAGGTTACACAGAGCACCAACAAACTGTTTCCCTGTTCCTCTGAGGACGCCTCCAGTCACACCCTGTTCATGCCAAGCAGATTTGTCAAAAACAGCCTGTGCTTGTCATATTTCATATCTGAAATTCATGAAGATGGAGTTGAAGTAGTATCTTACCGCAATGCCATCAGCAAGATGCAAGAATCCAAATATAAACATGACATCAGAAACCCTCTCTAAAATGTCTCTGAAAACATGAAATTAGATTTAGCACATTCACTTTTTTTTTGTAAAAATTTGTAAAGAAACGTGATAAGTCAGAACAAAAAGGAACAAACTTGGCAACAGTACGGCATGTTAAAGAAAATAAGAGAAATTATTGTCTCAGCAGTTATGGGTTTGGTATCACTAGTAAGAGTTTTTTTCGTGCTCTGGCAAAAAAAATAACCTTAGTCAATGTAAAACAGAAATGTGGAAGTGAGCTGACTGGGTTAAAAGTGAAGACTTTACTCACTGTTCTGCCGTGAAAATGTATCCAACAATATTCCTAGAAAGGCTGAAACCAGCTCCAACAAAACATGAAGTTATGACTGCAACAAGAAAAAGACACAAAGAGAGGGACATTGTGTTTAAAAAGATGAACAATGAATGGACGGACATTTAAAATATCAAAATCGGAGGGGAAACAAAGAGCGACAGATTTCAATTGTTGCTTCTACTTTGTAAATCGAGAAATGTAAATCGATTTTACCAGGTGAAACACAGACACCAGGATATAAAGAGGAAATAATGGCAGATGTGCATCAAGGGTAAAAAAAGTCCTTTAAAGTTTTTTCAGTTTTCAAGTAAAAAAATATTTGTTATATTGTGATAATCATCAGTATCCACTGAAACAAAAAAAAATCGAAATAAAAAAATTCTGTGCATATCAAACAGGCATAGTGACGACTCCCCTTAAATTAGTTTAAAATCTCCAACAAGATGCTGCTGTTGTAAATATTCCTCTGAGGAATATCTTTGGAATCAAAACAGAACCAAAGTAACACCGGCAAAAAATTCTGTGTGTAGTGCCGAGCATTAAACCAAACCCCACTAGCAAAGTGGTTGGTATCATGTGTCTTGTTAAAATATTAAAAAGAGAGAATGTTGGCTTCGGTTTACAGCAGCAAACAGAATAATTAAGAGTGTTTTTGGTGCTTTCTTTTCTAGTAGCACCACAAATGTGATAGTGTCAATTAAAATATAAAATGTGATATGAGTTAAAAAAAAGACTCTCTGGCCTTTTTGTATGAAAAAAGTTTAAGAAGGAATTACAGGGAAGTCGTAAAAAAGCGAATGATAAAATAACATTTCATGATAATGAGTTGAGATGCGTCACTTGTATTCTGTCTGTACTGTGTGTGCTGGCTCTCACATGCGCAGATGATGGGGACTTTACACGAAAGCTTGGCCTGCTCTATGTTTCCCGCACCAAGAGCGTTCCCAACACGTACACTTGCAGCAACCGACATCCCGAGGGGTAACTGTGGGGAAAAACAAATACGTCACACACACGACTGCATCAAATTCACGTGCCGTTAACTACTGTCACAAATAGCTTTACCATGTAAGCTATGATGGTCAGCTGATATGCCACCGACTGAGCTCCCAGCTCAGCCTCACTAATGACCCCAGCCAGGAATCCCCCCACCTCAAACAACCACCACTCCAGACACAGCATGAGCATACTGGGAATGGCCAGCTGGACAAAGGACCCCCACTCTTGCAGACAATGGATTGACCAACCTGGGGATCAGAGGGGAGTGTAGGATTATACAGTAGCAAGAAATAGCAATATTTGCATAAATCGGCATAAATTGGTCACGAAATATAATTTGATCTACACATATTATAAGACACAATATATTTGAGCTGATAAAAGCGAAACAGCCATGATCCTTCTCGTCTTCATTAAAAACACCCATCTTTGGAAAAAGTAATGCTAACATTACATAACTTTGGATGTTACTAAATGTCAGCTGGAGTCAGCTGTTAGCGTCGGGTGCGAACTTTTGCACCCAAGTGCAAACGAGTTACTGTGCTACTATTCTGAATTATTGCTGGAATGTGTAACCTGCCAAATGATGAAACTGCATCAATGAATAAAAAGCCACTAAAACCGGTCTGCATCACTACTGTCACATCTTGTCTCTCTTGGATTACACAGTTATGGAGATGTAATCATTTTGTCAAACATTAAACAAGTGGAAATTTACAAAGGGGCACCTATTCTGGATGGGAAGAATGAAATTAACAGACAAAATCAGAGACATAAGATAGTCTAAATAAAAAAAATTAACTAAAAACAAAGATCATGTTGTGTTTCGGGAGAGCTCACCCCCCCACGTGGCCTTGTGCAGACCCTTCCAGCAGATGAAAATGAATAAGACCACAGCCAGCAAATACTGAGAGATGGCGTTGGCGGCTGCAGATCCACTAAGAGAAAAAAACATCAGCATCATAAATGTGTCTCTAGATACATGTTGTGTAGTCGACGACTGTATAATCATAGTGCAAAGACTGAAATGAAACTTTTAAGCCTGAACATTGTAATTTAAAACAAAAAAATAATCATTATGTTCTCATCTCACTCCTGTGACTGGCAACGCTTACAAGGCATATACTGTAATAATAATGTATAAAAACTTACGGAACACCCAAATCCAGATAAAAGAGGCAGATGTAGTTAATGATTGCATTAAGGACATTTCCGATTGCTCCGGTGATAACCTGAGGCCATATAATTCCCTGCAAAGCACAGAACAACCCATGATTAATATTACTTACAGTGATTGTGTTTACCTCATTATTTGCTTCCATGGTAAAATTTTAAAAAGTATAAGAAAGTGAGGGGTGTCACCTGATTTTGAAGATATCTCGCTTGTAGCTGGTACATAAAAGATGCCTGCAGGAGGAAAATATGATATTGCAACAATGCCGTTTGGGCAAATGTCAATAGGCATTTTGGGCATCAGAATAAATCCATGTGTTTATTAACTGTTGCTACAGTGGGTGAAATGTCCATTGAATGCATCACAGTGCTTTATGCTTTAAAAATAACCCAACTCGACTAACCATGATTCATGTACCTCTGTACAAAATGTAACGCAAATCCATCAAGTGGCTGCAGATATAATTTTAATCCCGACCAACATACTACTGACAATTTCACAACGCTCTGAACCTCAGAATCAACAATGTGCCAAACTCACCGGCAGAGCAGGCATGAAGATCTTCACGTACAGCTGAGAGAGACTTCATGCGGAAAAGACATAAAAAACAAACACAACAAATAAACTTGTGCAGCTGAGACATGTGATTGTGAATATATACTTGTATAATTGGTTTGTTTGAGTTCATTTTGATAGATGAATGAGGTTGTTTGAGTCAATAGGGTTTGTGCTTAGATCAATAAAGGAATAATTCATACCCTAAAACGACTTTACCGAAGTGCATGGGGGCGTTTAACGAAAAGTCAAGGTACCGTAGTCCAATCACAGTGTGCGCTGACCAGCACAGGGATGCTGCCAGCTGTTTCACAACTGGATCTGCATCAGTAAAATACCCACATGGAGGCTTAACTGTGATGGAGCTAAATTTTCCAGCAGAATAGAAACTGTGATTAGTCTGGATTTCACAGTTTAGTTAGTCAGAACCCTCTGGTGAAAAGATGGGCCTGGAATTATTATCTGGGACTCTTACGCATAAGGTGATGACCATAATGTCATCAGATAGGTGAGAGCACAATTCCGGTTAAGCTGAATTTCTGTGGATCAAATTTGCACTAGGCTCAAGCTACTGTGCAGATACCACTTTAATATGCTTTCATCACCATTTAGTGGACATAGTGCCAGATATGAAATGAATGATAATGCTGCTCTCTACCTGCTGGATGGTCTAACAGTCTGTCAGTGATATTTTAACATACAGTGCATGTTGACCCCTTGTGGCTGAACTGAGTTATTGCAGGTTGGATTCAGAGACGATGATATATTTGCAAAAAGGAACAGGGCCAAGTTATTGCATCCACTCAAGATGCAGGTGTCTGTTGTTGGGGTAATAAATACTGACTGACCTGGCGACCTCTGGGCTCTGTCTGACAGCGAGTAGTAGGGGCTCAGTGTTTATAAGGATGGCCCAGCAGGGAAAACAGGCCAGCAGCAGAATCAGAATCCCCCTTTGGAGAATCACACCCACTCGCTTCAAGTTACCGCTCCCATACGTCTGCATGGAAGAAGTGGACAGATACTCAAATAAGCAGAGTGGGAGAACACACCAGATCACAGCAGCATCCAAGGGTGTGAAAACGAACTTGATACAGAGGGACGCTGTTGAATTGTGGGAACCCAAACGCTATTGGTCGTGTTTATCTTGATTAGACAAATATAGGAAAAGAACAAACTTTGGTGAAGACACTACCTGAGATATGAGGGTATCACAGGTTAACGACAGTCCCGTTCCAATGGAAATACCCGTCACGTTAACCACCTGAAACGAATCACAACCTCACAGAAATTAAGGAAAATATATACACTAAAAAGCCCTTTTTTTTTTGTTGTTGTTGATTATCTCCTTACCGCAATTGCTAATGATACTCCTGCAAGTTCGGTTTTTCCCAAGTGACCACAGAACACGGTGCTGATGAAACTGACCATGAAGGTCATGGCCTGGGAAAGAATCTGGAGAGCAGAAAAAAACACAGTCCCCACAGTAAAACTATTTCAGCACACACATAGAAATTCAGACTAAAGCTAAATAAATATCAAATTCAGCATTTTATTTAATGCTTCTGCATTTTTGAGGTTTTGATCCTCCTTCACATACTTCTGGGGGCCGTGTTAAGGTCAAAGACGGGTTTTATTCAGCGATAGCGCGGTGTTCCTACTGAATGTGGGCAGCAACACGCTATCACAGATACTAAGGTATTAACAATATAAAATATTTTTAGTACTTTCCAACTTTATCGTGCGCATTTTAAAACATGGTGAAGTGATAAGTTAGATAAGTAATGGGAATGTAGTCAAATTTAATAAACTATGGCATTTTGTTGAGGTAATTAGTTACATTATTTAGATGTTTACATGTTACATTATTATTATTACAGACATTTCGAACAGTACATGTAACTACTAATCTTTAACCTATGACCTTTTTTAACATAAGGAGATGACTTGTATGAAAATCCAAGACAGTCCAGTGAGAGCGTCCATCAAGCGGGACTGATATTAAAAAACAGTCCAACTGATAAAGTTAATGTGCCAGTATAATTTTCTCCATCAGGTTAAGCACAATATGTGTCATCCCTGTTTTTTTCAATAATCTATTCAGCAACATTAATTGTTCAAAATGTGAAAATGACTATTCAAACAACTTATTGCAACTACTGTAATAAACAGACAAGTGGCTTGTACGAGCTAAACATAGAATATCATCAGTAATACTGTATGTATTATGTAACACAAGCACCAACAAATTATTAGAAAACAAATATAAAGTATCATATTACAAAATACCAACACAAGTAAGTATTTGTCACAAATGGATGTGATTCTAAGGGGACGTGATTCTTTAATTTGTTTAGACATTTAGTCCCGCCTGGTCCAGCGGGACCGGGACTCTGGCTCTGGCTCTTACCACCGGTCCTGCCAGTCCGAACAGCTGCACCAGTTCCTCCCAGTACTGTGCGGGGAACAGCCTCCTCAGACACGAGCCGCACCGCTGCGCGGCTCCCGGCGCATCGGCAGCTGCCTCCGCTGCTTTCCCGTCTCCCTTCGCCGCATCCAGGCAGGGAAACGGCGCTTTGTCCAAACCCTCCATGGCTCCGCTCGGCTCGGCTCGGATGCTCCTGACGGACGCGCCGCGGCGCCGCCGCGAAGCAGCGGAGCCGCCGTGGGCGGGGTCACGCAAGTGCTGCGCGTTGGGGGGGCTGCCGCACAGCCAATCGCTTCAGGGGCGTCAATGTGGACGTGACGTCAACCCCGGACCCGCCACGACGGTGTGTGTGGTAATGAAATGACGTGAGTGCCGATGCTAATTATGGACCATGTGTGAAAGACATTAATGTGCGTCTCATGTTGTAGTACAAAAACAGTGTTGCAATACATTAAGGTATTAACATTATGGTAATATGATAATGTTCACTGATAAAAATAGAAATAATCAGCATATTTATGTATAGGATTAAATATATATATATATATATATATATCTATGCCATTTTTGCAAATTAGGGCAAATTATGTCAAATTCATGCTTGACAAACTTAAAGTTAATCCTGTTCCAATTAAGTCCAGCTTTTCTGAGCCATCAGGCTACTCAGTCTAATTAAAATGTTCTGGCAAAAGGATCAAAAGGTTTCCAGCTTCAGTCTCTAGCTAACAATCAGTTCAGATCAGATTGCTGAATCATAAATGGTATCTTGGCATAACTGTTGGAAAGATATTGAATCGCTTGAGGTCAACATGTCCAGTCGTGGAGATTGTCTCAGGGTCAGAAGATAGGCTTTTTGGTAAACTGTTCCCCACTACAATGTGTTAAGAAGAGATAATGGGGACATTGTGTCACTAAGAGATCACAACCGCATTTATTTGACATAGAACCTCACAGGTCTGTAAGAAAACAATGTAATAAGGTCATTGTGTCTCTGGAAGTTCATGCTGCCTTAAGCTATGTCACAAGTGATGTCACTTGATGTCACCTGGTTGAGGCAGAAAAATGAAATGAGACGGGAAAGAAATGCACAGAGGTAGAAAGAAGAGGGCTTCATGGGCCTCTGCAGCTACACAGCTCCTTGTTTTAGTACAGTAGTAAAACAACACAAGCAAATCTCAAATGGAGCTGTCTTCAGAAAAGTGGACTGAACGTCACACTCATGTGCAACAGTTAGTGTATTTCCACCAGTTGAATGTAAAAATTTATGTTGCTAGGTTTTTGACACTATATGTTGGGGCATGGAAACTAAACCCTTAATTCAATTAAGAAAATGAGAAATCATTTAAACGTTACATTTAATTAATTTCAGAAGGTTTTGTCAACTTTGACAACATTAAGTCCATGCTGTTGCCCCTGAAACATCAAGCTTCTATTGGCACTTGTGTAGTTTGTTCTGCTGGCTACTTCACCGCATCATTTCCACTTTTCCACTCAATTTTGACATTAAATATTGTCATCACTGTCAACAAGTCGCTGCATATGGTTGCAGTGACAAACATAACAACCATGGTTATCCATATCAGCCACGCTGCTTTAGTGAAATGACATCTCCCACTGGGGTGAAGAGAGCTGTTGTGAATTCACTGGACTCTGGACTTGTTCACCCTCCTCCTGACCCTGTTGACATTTGTGTATAGAAGTCTGAAGCAGAACTGTCATATGAGACTTTCCTCGAGGCAGAAGTGTTTCATTTATGTAACAAGGGAACACAGTGAAGATTAGTCATATGTAAATCTTTGTGTATCTTTCCTAAGTGTCTGATTGGAGACACAGGTGCTGATTTTGCATTTTTTGAGAGAGGCCCTCTGACGTTAGTGATGTGGCTGCAAAATGATCTGTTGTGTTTATGCAATCAGGCTTTTGCTGGTTGTCATGTCTTCAGCACTAATAAATGAGTAAACAGACCTGTTAAACTATCACAGTCCAGTGTTAGCAAGTCCACATAACAGTGATGAACTTGTTTAATATTCAACTGCGAGGATGGAATTATAAAACTAGCAGAAAAAGAGCTTTTTTACTCAGGTTATTGATTAAAGGATTAGTTATACTCACTGCTCTTTAGTGAAAACTTATGCAGGCGTTTTTTCTGGTTATGCTACGGTGAGGTTGGAATTAACACAGCTGAACAATGTTCGGACCTTCAACTGCTCCTGCTGAAATCTCAAAACATTATGCTCTTGTGTAAGATATTGTATAAATTAAAGTTAATAGGTTACTTTCCTTGTGAATTTAAGTTTGAAAATCTATGTTCATTAAAGCCTTGGATGACATAAATGTGCCATGTGAGAGAATCTGTAGACGTGTCTCTGGTGATGTCGAGGCCAGAGTATTTGGGATGCTGCATGTGCAAGTTCTTGGTGACTTAAATAAAGTTTGGACTAAAGAATAAAGTTTTGACTAAAGAATAAACTCTGACATGCCACAGTCAGAGAAGCCCTACAGCTCTGGACTTAATGTGCTCTAGACTTAAAACATAGTGACGCCCTCGATAACAAGAACAAATCCAATACGTACTTATCCATAAAAGGAATTTTATTTACATAGTTGCTATGGCACAGCAAGCTGAGACCATGGCTGGCTTGCTCTGTGTGACATCAGAATTAGTAGATCTTCAGTGTAGAGGGGAAGGAGGCCAGGAAACAGAACCAGGATCCCTCCGGAGAGTCACATGCTTCGAGTTACAGTTCCCATACCTCCGCACGATACAGATAAACAGATGATGAGCTGGAAAAAAAAAAAACATCTAAAAACAAAGTCAGAACTGGGTCAAGACAACAAACTTGATACTAAAGCTTATAGCTGAGCTGAGGGATATGAGGGCATCAAGAAGCTGACAGCAAGCCAGTGCCAGGTGAAACATCAGCGATGTAAACCAACTAAAGCAAATATTAGCCCAGAATAAACGTGTTTGGCACCAGCATCAGGTCACCAGCGCCCGCACGTCGAGATCAGGCCCTGGTTTAGAATACTAGTAATGTTTGTCAGCCTCATGCAATGTAAAACGATTTAACAAAGATTTAACGTCTGCTTGAATGTTAAATGTTGTAATAGAACCATACAGACACACAATGTCATCATCAAATGCATCCATCAGATTTTTTAAAAGGATTGCATTTAGCTATAAAGGATAAACCAACATACATTTCTTAACCTCTCTGTTGAGTAGTGTGGCTTACTGTAATTGCATTTTACCCTCTGGTGGCCAAATCATCAAGGGCATCGTACACCCCCCCTTTGATGATTTATACAAAATGCCAAGAGGGAAGAGAATTACGTAACGCTGCAGTTTTACTAAAGTAAAAAAAAAAATGTGACAGATGTTTCAGTGATTCACCATGACCTATGTTTGCACCATCTTCAGGCTCAAGCTTAACATTGCATGTTGTGGAATCTTTTTATTAATACTGATTCCCAAGTTTAAAAAATCCATGTCAAGCTTGTCATATGTAGATGACGGCCTTATCTATTTCAATTACTGTCGAACCCTCGGACACTTCGGCATGTAGGAACTGAACCACCAATAACTTTTCTATATTATGCATAAAGAATGGGTCTGACTTTGCTCATGTTGGTTAGTTTGACATTTGGTCAAATCACTGAAAGTACAGTAATGTACAGAGCTGGTGCTGTGTACCATGTCACCGCTATTTATTTATGTATTTATTTGAGTGTCTGTTTAATAAATGAACAGAGATAGATCTCTCAGGATAGCTTGCTGATATCTGAATTCTCTTTATATTTCACTTTTCCAGCTGCATTTGGCACAAGACTTCCTGTGCTGAGAGACAAAGGTGATTAAACATGTCCTGCTGTCCTCATGTCTCTTTGGCTGAATGGGCAGAGAAGGTGCGTGTGGAGAAGGGACGAGCAGCAAAACAATCCTAAAACACAGACGTTGCTTTTAATGGTGGGAGTTGAACATTACAAAGCAAAAACAGATATCATGAGTCAGTCATTCCCGCATAAAATCCCTGATGAAGCAACAATGCATTTTAGAGCTTAATCCAAGTCTTGCTTCATGAGCACAGATGATGGCCAAAAAATGATTTGATCGGGTAATTTACTTATGAACATCGCCATTAAAATTATTTCATTTCCTCTTTTGCAAACTGTTGTTAATATACAGAAAATTATATTGTTGCAACCCAAAGGAAGGATCAACTTGTCAGAAGTTAAAAATGTCACTTTTTAACTTGCAAATAAAAAAGAAAAACAGAAATACATGTTGTGTTTGTCAATACTGCAGTGGTGAAACTTCTGACGCTTTCAGAACTTGCAGGTCCAATGAAGGTGAATGAGGTTTATCCAAAAAGCATTCAAAGTAAAAATGTTTCCACAATTACTAAGCATCAGGTAAATCAGTGTTCCAAGTCGATCAGCCATAACATTGATACCACCTGATGGTTTTAATATAAAAGTTATATGATTTTTAGAAAAATATTATAAGCTAATAAATGCTGATGTATTATTACGGGTTAACCACCTGCCAGCTTTACCAGCAATGATCTTTGACTGTTATTTAATGAATTACTGTGCATGTTTTAGCATAAATAACATAATCACAATTGTTTAAAATACAGTGTTTTTTTTGTGTGTAGTACATTTACATTTGTTCTGCAAATAAAATGTTGATAATCTAGTTATTACTTTTACTTGAATTGGAAAATATTTTCTTTTACTGGAGCACCAACTTGTTTAATAATGAATACTACTGTGTGTACTTCGCCCCCTTTCTGCACACAGTGCATCACATTTAGTTGTGCTGACCCTTGTCCTCTGTGAAATTTTTTAAGACCACCAGTGGAAATGTTGTGGCTGATCGAAGTTTGTGATCGTGGTGATTTATTTTAAGATAGTTGAGTTCATGAACTCAGACAATGTCTGGATCCGACTGAACGATGATGTAACATTCTCCCATTCGATAAACCAATCAAAGGCTAAAAACACATACACATAGGCAACACTTCAACAGACTGCATATTCTATAATCTGTGTCTGTATTCAGTCACTACTATTTGTTTTCCATACTGGGAAATTTGTAGTAATAATGCACTTAGTGTGAGGGACTGTTCACTCTAAGCATAAAAGGCCTTTCTGCTGACTGCTCCCAAAGCTCAGAGTACAGGTTTGTATAATCTAAAAAGCTTGCAGAAAAACTGAAATAGAAGATCTTAAAATCCTCATACAACTATATTCTCCCATAAATACCTTTTGAGAACTCACCAAGCACTGGGATTCTTGATCTCAGTGGATATAATACTAAATAGAAAAGAAATTAACCAGTGACAGACTAGTGATTGACAGCCAGAGCACTATGCACTGGAGGCTCAGTGTTTCAACAGTAGACAGAGAACGCAAGTGCTGAGTAATCATTAGCAGAGAAGTCAGTAAATGTATTACACTTCCATAAATCATACCAACTGTCTGTGCAAAATAAAAACAAACTGAATTTGCACTGAAGTACTGTACTCCATCCACACTATTGTTTACTAAAGTTGCATAATGCACATACATCAGCATTCTTCTAGTAGATATATAAAATGGCAAAAACCATTTTAGGCTTGATTTGTGAAATTTCTTTAAATCACGCTCTAGTTTTTGGTTTTGTAAACAGGAACATCCAAAGAACTTCTAACAACCTATACAATATAAATATAAAGCATTAATAAACTGCAGTGTTTTTTACCACAACGTTCAGAGCAAACAAAAGCTCAACAATGTCATTTGTTTCAACTAAATGAGCATGAACGGATAAATCAAAGAGTGATTCACCTTTTGTGTTGTGTATGAGTGAGTGTGCTTGTGGCTACTCTCACAAATCACTACTGCTTTATCTTTACAGTTAGTCCCGTAAACACTTTATTATTTTCCATTCCTAGTCATCATATTCCTTACTTGCTCATTTACTGTAGTAATTCAACAGTTAAATAAATTAATAAATAATTGAACTTAACAAAAAAAAAAAGAAAAAACATTCAAGTACATCAGTTGCTCAATCAAGGAATGCAAGCAGCTTTTGGTTTTACAGCTTGTTCCTGTCTGCAGTCTGCTTGTTGGCTGACTGGTTTGTGGGTTACAGTACGTGCACAGCATATACTCAGTCATCACATGCTCCCCAGTGCCCACATGCCCATCTCTGCTATGGCAGAGAAAACTGACTTGGATTATTTTTTGCTATCAATTGAGCCCTCGTGGAGTTCCCATCTCGCTTCTTTTACTGCTCACTGTAAACACAGTGACATCTATGGGCTCAGTGGTGACCGCCTTTGTCTGATCTTAAACCACACAGGCAGCTTTTCAGTCTTCAGAACGTATGGCCCGCTCATAGTGCAGTGAGGGTGCGGAATAGCTGAGTGAGGCAAAAAACAGAAGCAGTGAGTGCGGTGCACTGCTTGGCCAGAAGCTTGGTGCTCAGATCCTGGCAGCTGCGCTTGCTGCTGGCTCGCTCTGCTGCCAGACAGAAATCCCTGAATGAACGGGCCACATCTGCCAGACCTGCAACTGCCTCTGCATTTCTTCGGTCACACCTGTCGCAACCAGAGAACCAAAGGCATATGCCAGCCAACTCCACCAAGGTACGGAAACTATCTGCCAGGGAGTGAAGCATTTCCTCTGGGCTCTGTCCAGTCCCCACCACCTTCTGGCAGCCTGTCATCAGCCGTCGCGCCTCTATCTGCAGCACTCGCTTGTTCTCTGTGAAGTGGGCAGGACAGGTGTCCCTTGGGTGACGTCCACCATGGTATGCTGCAGATCGGTCAGGTCCGCTACTTTCCAGAATCGAAAGGAGCTGGTCCACATCTACACGAAGTACCTGGAAACCTGTTGGCGGTTCTGGGTACCGCTGCTGACCCAGTCGACTCATGGTGTCTTTGTGTGTTTGAGACAGGAAACAGTCTGAGGTATCAGACAGTGGTGAGAGGAGAGGGCTGAGCTCAGAGGTAGCAGATGAGAAAACTATGGAGTGCGGGAAGGAGGGAGAGGGGGTAGTGGAGGCGCAGAGAAAGGACGGGACAGGTGGAGAGGTCATGTGAGGAAGACCTGTTCCAGAAGTCTGAGCCACACTGCCACTCCGTGTACGACAAGAAAACTCGTAGATTGTCAGCTCATCATCAAAGCTAACCCCTCTGCTGAAGCAGTTGGTATAGACCGCCGGGCAACCACAAGCATCAAGTGGCACCTGCACACCCTCCATAACGGACTCACATCCAGATGCCAATACAGAACTGCAGCCAAACTCAGACTTTAAGGGTGGGGTAGTTCTAACATCAGCAGCAGTATTTGTCTGGGATGGATCCTCACAAATGGTAAATACCCTGCAGCGTGAAAAAGGTGTTTCTGCTGAGTCTGAATTCTGCTCCGAGGGTCTACAAAAACCCATCAAAGGCCTGTCGCTGCTGGTCTGTCCTACCCTCTGTGACTGATCATGATAGGAAAGTACAGGCCCATTTAGATTCTGAGTGGTCACCACTATCGGAGTGGGAATGGAAGATGACTGGCTGTTCATAGTATAGCCAGGAATGTCTTCACCTGGGGTTGCGACCCTCTTTGATTGTGGAGCATCTTTTATTGGCCCAGGACAGTCCATCTTCAGGCCTAAAGAATCTCTTTGGGGATTATTTACTATGGAAGTTGGAGGCTCTGTAACTGGTCCTGGTGTGTTCTGGATAGGTCCACTCCAGTATGGAAAATGGTTTTGCTGTTGAGGTTTGGGTCCAGTCTGTGTCGGCAACGGAGAGTTAAACTCTTTAACGTCTGACACTAACTGAAAACTCTTTGCTGAGGTAGTCTCCACAGAAATCTCCCCATCCACCTCAGACCCTGTAACTGTTGTATCAGAATCATCCGACTCCACTGATTCAGCAGCTGTGCTCATTTCAAGATCTACAGTTTGTGTGACATCATGAACATCTGTAACTTTGATGGTGATATCGGTGTCCCTGCTGTTGTGCTCAGAGGGACTCTGGGCTACATTGACCATATCAGCTTGGTTGGGGGTTTCATGGGAGCGTGACAAATACAGGGGCAAGTTTTGAATCTTGCCTCTAATTGTTGAGGCAGATAATCGACCCATGATGCTAGGTGAACAGGGCTGGAAGAGGAAGTGAGTTGGAGAGGGGGGGTATTTGGAGAGGTCTTGGAAAGTTTTTGCTGAGCTAGGACCAGTGCAACTGTCCTGAGCTTCAGCACTTGGCATGGAGGAATCATCTTTGTGTTTTTCTCCATTTGGATTTGATATAGAGACATTTTCATGTGAAATTTCACTAGCACTTGAATTAAATGTGGGGGATGTGACACTTGCGGCAGCTCCAAGTTTTGCTGTGATTGAGTTTATAGCATGAGTAAAATCACAACTGACAGAATGGATGCTTAGATGGATTTCAGTATCGGTTGCAGACTTAATAATCATTTGAGAGTCATCTTTACCTTCTGTGGCTGGCTTGGAAGCCAGAATCCAGTCTGCTCTCTTGTCACTTGAGCCAGAATTTAAGGAATTACTTACCTCATCATCCTCAAAAACATTGTCTGAATTAGTGCTGTCAGTTATTTCATCACTAACAGTCACAACAGAACTACCAACAAAGATTGCTTCTTCATCATTGACACTGGTTGAGACTTCTACATGGAACTGGGCTTTGTTGGTGAGGTTTCGTTTGTAAAAATTAGACAGAGAACCTGTAGTTGAGATTCCTGGGTTCACGCTGCCTTCTTCTTCCCTCTCCAAACAATCACTCAGATCTGCTATTGGAGGCAGAGGGGATGGAGGTGGAGGGAGCGGTGGTGAGAATGATGGAGAGTTTGACCTGTCATTAAAGTTTTTCAAGTTTTTCGCTGGGTCAGTTGGATGCAATTCCAAAAGGTTGCTGCTACCTTTTGTAATCGCATCAATCCTCAAATCTTCTGGCTCCTGTTCAGCACTAATAAGTCTTTTCTTTGTACTGTCCTCTCTGATCTCTTCAGTCCTCTCCTCTTGTTTTTCTTCTCCTTTACCTTCTTCATTAGCACCATCTGGGATAATCATAAGACTAGTAAAGGGTCCGTTCCCAGACAAACCTGTTATATCCTCGTTCTCTTTCGCCTCGTTCCCCTCACCCATCTCCTCCTCTTTTCCGTCACCCTGTCGATCAGCACTCTCTTTTCCATCTGGCTCTACCCGGCAGCGAACAATGGTTATAGTAGGAGGGGAAGTCTTCACCAAATCTGTGACCGATTTGGATTCCATTGCATCTGGTTCCATCTCCATTTCTTGTTTCCTGGTAAGTGAGGGGGCTTGTGGGTCTCGCAGTTGCTCATTGGACCCCAAACCAGAAGGAGAGCCATGTCCATGAGTGCGGGGGTTTGACAGGATGGGTTTAGACTCAAGCTGAGCTGGTTCCCCTTCAGAGTGATTAAGCCAGGAGACAGTAGGGCTGGGATTCTGGGTTTGTACTGAGGGCTCTGGATCTAATATGAGCACAGGAGCATCACTGGCCTGTGCCGAAAGGTTTTTATGTAAGCTATTGTAAACCAGGTCCTGCTTTGGTTCTACATGTGGTTCTGGATATGACACCATAGAGGTATAATCCGTTTCCATGAAGGAACGTCGCTTACGAGATCTTCTTCGAAGCTGGAACAATGTTTCCCTTCCTCCTCCTTCCGCCATTCTTTGTTTTTGGTCCTCTTCTGCCTTTCCATCTTTGTGTCCACCCATGACAGAGACACTGATATCACTGAGGCTGAGTGTGCTGAGGAAGTCCAGTTTCATCTCAGTAGAAACATCTAAAACAAAATAAAATAATGCTCAAATTAGAAACAAAGTGTATGTCAAAATAAGCTTTCTAAGTTTCAGAAAACCAACAAGTTCTTCTTTTGTACTATGTACAGAAAAGCACAAACCAAGTAGGTAGGTAACCCAGTGAAGCAAATTACGTTTTTTTCTACTTAAGTAGTTACTTTTGGTTAAAGGCTTTTTATCATGAGTTAGCATGTTTAATTATGTTTAAATTATTTTAACAGAATTTCTAACAGCTACTTGCAACATCACTGTAGTACAAGGTAGGCAATTTCTCAAAACCATGTTCATGTACAACGTTCTATTAACTAAATATATAATCTAGTGTCTCTGTATTGGCCCAGGGAGAGACTGGTGTCCTGTTTGAGAGAGACTTACGTGGTCAGGAATGACATTACAGTATATCTGCCTACTTCCCTAGCCAGTGGTAGGGTACCAATTCTTAACCGAGCACATAAACACCTCTGCCCTCTCTGTAAATTCATATATATATGGTTCGGTGAAGCAATCTTCCCTAATTTTACTTCTATTGTTCTTCGATAATCATTAAGAGTTATTTTAGAATATATGTATTATACTAGAGATTATCCAATCTTTTTTACTGCATTTTCCTCTGTCAGCTCTTCTGTGTTATGGAAATAAAATATTATCAGTCATAAGCAATTAGGTCTCAAACAGAGAAACAAAATAAAATTAGTTAAGGTTTAAATTAGGGTGCAGTGATAATTTAGTAAAAAATCCAGGGTGAGAATTGCTTGTAATATTTTGTTTTGTGGCTGACACATAGTTTATATATTGATGATATTTCTGTAGCTTTTTAGCTTTGAAGTCTACCACCATGAAGATTTCATCAATGTAATTTTCTGTAATGAATGAGAAATTAACACTGAACTTTATAGGCTGAATTGTCATTGTCAGTGGACCACATCCAACGTCATTCTTAGCTGTATTCACAATTGTGGGTTATTTCTTTCATAGCTCATATCTCAGACTGCTTTTTAATGGGATGCTCATTTGTCCTCAGCCACTAGATGGAAGCAAAAGCATAATTCACACCATGTGTTTCTATCATACTCTACACGCCTGAATATGGCCAATGACCAGCCAGACAATGAAAAATAATCACCTCTTGGAATGGCACCTGAGGTTGGGTCTTCAGGTGAGGTAAGTCGATCTCTGGCATCAAAGAACTCTTCATCAGAGCTGCTGTCTCCAAAGCCAGGTGGTGGCTGGAGGATGGGGTTTGGGTCCACATCTTCTAGGTCATCTTCTTCCACTTCCTTCACATCTTCTCCCTCG
Organism: Channa striata; assembly: GCA_033026295.1. Classification (NCBI taxonomy): domain Eukaryota; kingdom Metazoa; phylum Chordata; class Actinopteri; order Anabantiformes; family Channidae; genus Channa; species Channa striata. Next base: position 8,187,022 of record CM065189.1, on the reverse strand, counting down.
TTGGGAGGCAGGGGGCGCGACAGGCTGCGAGCGCTGTCAGGGGTGATGTTGGAGCATAAGTTGTAGTAGCAGCGTGCGTCACTCTGGTCGAAGTTAAAAACAAACTCTGTGTGGGAGGAGGGGGAGGAAGCGGTTGGGGATAATGGATGTTCTTTAAAACCACCATCACCGCTTACACTTCTTTCTTCACATGCTTTTCTCCCAGACCCATCTATTAGTTTCAACATCTTTGTCCTCCTCCTTCTGAGCTCCTCTTCCTCATCCTCCTCTTCCTCACTGGCCTCGGGTGGGCTCGGCAGGAAATCCACAAGGCGGGAGAGCTCAGCAAAACAGAGGGAGCTGTCATTGGGACAGGCTTCATCTGAACATTTCCGGACACGGCGGATGTTCTGAGAAGGGGGCGCTGTTGCAAGGATTTGAGGATCTGTTCCACTGTCTGATCCTTTGTAGCCCCCTTCTCCACTGACAGGATGTGTTAAGTGCATGATGGGATGGGAATGAGCTGGTGGTGGTCCAAGGAGGTGAGGCTGAATATCCCTATGAGAATATGGGTGAAGTTGAATGGGGGAGTGGGTGTGCAGATGAGTTTGTGAGAGAGACGTGGGGTGGATGGAGAAAGAAGAACATGAGAGTAAATCATCCTCCTCCAGAGCGTCCAGAGAATCACTGGAGGGGCTGGTGAGGACACGAGAGTCAGTATGACAAGAATCTGACGCTTCTGATACAGTCGGCTGTTCCTCTGCTGCTCGCCTGTCTTCTCTACATCTAGTCTTCCTTTCTTGACCCCTGTATCCCCCTTGTTCCCCAGAGTCCTTGTCCATTACCTTAATCTGGATTTGTCCACTGTCCTGCACTCTCTCTGTCTCCTCCTTGTGCTCTGCATCTTTTTTTATTTCAGTGTCAGCAACCTTTTCTTCTCTTTTGTCCTTAAAAGACGTTTCTCCTTTTTCTTTGCTGTCTTTGCTTCTCCTTCGGTCTCTGTCTTTTCGTTTTCTTCCCTCTGGATTGGATGAGGATCTGACCGGGGGGCAGTGCCTCTCATTGTGAGACACCATGGCGACCAGTGGCTCCATGTCCAGGTCTGAGGAGCTGTCTGAGTCACTCCCACACCGGGACACGTAACCTGTCAAAATAAATAAATGTAAAATGACTAGAATTTGAAACCCACTTATTGATGTATGCATCAGTTTATGGCTATACAGTGCATTACTGTATAAGTGCAGTGTCTTTGTACCTTCCTCAGCAGAAACTCTGTGCTTCTTGGAGTCATCTGTCCAGGAAAAGATGTTGAGGCTGGGCTCAACAAAAACTCGACAGTATCCTGCTATCAGACAAGACATATCTTTGGCGGCCACTGACTCCAACAGTAATGTGATGGGCTTTGTGCAAGACAGAGGAGACAAGAAGAGATCAGATTAAACAAAGAATGAGAGGGGTCTTGTTTCAGCAGTGAAACAATCCTTTATATCCAGTATAAAAGGGTCCCAATACTGATAACTCTAACCTTAATATACCCCCGGTGTTTAAGTGTTTGTAAAGCTGATTAAGTTACTTGTAAAAGTTTTATAACTAGTTTGTCTGTATTTCGATGTCTTGATTTATGTTGTATATGTGTATATGTATGTAGTCCTGGTCTTACCTTAATGTCCTGCAGGTATATTTTGACCAGGCTGACTTTCTCAGATTCAGGCAGCAGCTCGATGCGTGTGATGCCGGTGAACTCAGTGAGGGTGGACAGGATGCTGAGTTTGTGGTTGACTACCTGGCTCACTCCATAGCGTGCCCCCACCAACAGGGTCACTGTTGACTCCCTGTCCTGCAGCTGAAGTTGGGTGAGCAAGGGAAGGATTGAGCATAGAGGAAATAAAGAAAATGGAGGTTAAAATGCTCAAAACTCAAGAGAAAGACTGATACACACAACAGTGGGGAAAGCCTTACCATCATGGTGGCACTAAAGGATTTCCCTCCAAATGACTTGAGGTCGCCTAGCTCCTCCAGGTAGTTAATCCGCGCCTGATTGATTGAGAAGCCCTTTTGCCTTGGATCATGCTGTGATTGGCTCTTCTTCATGTGGTAACCAATGGCCTTCCTTAGATCCTTCTCTCGCATGTTCCTTAACAAGGTGGATGACACAAAGTTCTCTATCCCCCACATCTTCCTGAAGCAAACAAAGACACACATTCAGTAGGTCTGGTTGTATGCACAAGTACACAGAATGTCATACGAGTGTCAGAGAGATAAACTGACATGTGTATGTACAGAACAGAAATCTCCATAATAAAAATTGTCATTGGAGAAAGTATAATAAATTCAAAATCTTGCAATTCATTACTGTTGCCCAACTTGTGTGACAGTGAGAATGGAACCCATCATTTATTTCCGTGTACAGTGTATTGCATGCAGTGCATATGTGAAAAGCAGTTGCCTAATACTTCCACTATATATCTGGACTGTGTTTTATGTCAGCACTAAGACTAGCTAACAGACCTTATTCCTATTACTTCCAAGAAAAATCTGCAATATTTGATTGTGGACAGTTTGTTTGTGGACCTTCTTAAAATCACTAAGTTGATACCACTAGAGCAAAAATTTATATTATAAATATAAATTTATGACCTTGATGAAACTAATAGTTTTCTTTATATTTAAGGCAGAGTCAGCTTGAGGTCACCAGTAGCCTGTATACAAAATCACAAAAATACAAGGTAAAGTTATGGGATAGTTACAGTTTCTTTATGCCCTCCCATTGTAAGACCCCACTTTTCTGTGATGCTAATAAATAATTACAGCTAGTTTATGTATGTAAATATTATTTACAATGATTATGTATGTCTTACGTGATTGTCTTCAGGTTAGTTTTTGGCGACTGTCCACAGCTTGCCAACCTCTCCTGGATGTGCAGGGCAGCAAGTCGGAGGGCAGTGTTACACCTCATCTCTACAGCAAAGCGCTCCTGCAGCACATCATTTACTCCCTAACATAAATATATGCTTGGTTAAAAATTTGGTAAAGTCTTGACTTATAAATAAGTAAAATAAGTAACATGTAATATCAGTTAAAAAAACAAATCATGTAAACGTAACATTTAATACACCTTTCAGTAAGAAGTGGAAGATTCTTTTAAAACAGTGACTCACAAGTGACATGTCAGCTGAGTAAAAATAGCTGCAACAACAAAGGGAAATGATTTAAAAAGTAACATGAATTGTTACTTTTTAAGCCACATAAAAGAAAAAATTGATCAATGGAATATGTGGGGGGCATTGTTGCTGCACATTCAGTCTGATGATTTACATATCCAAGATAAACTTTATAACAATAGGTTGCTGACTTTTTGGAAATGCTGAAAATTTAATTATTCATTCTACAGAATCTGAGCAGGTACAAATTTGAAATGATAAAAATAAAGAAAGCATCTATTTCTTAACACAATTATGCAAATTGGGTATGAAAAGTGGTAAAACCTGAGACTAAAGGCTAGTAGAGTAGAAGTAACTACTGTACCTGCAGGTAAAGATACTCAAACGCTGTAGGATCTTCCAGGAGCAGAGTTTGGAGGCTTTTGGGCATGAAACAAACACGGAAGAGACACCTGTAGTCATGGGCCTCTTTCCTCTGAACCACCTGGAGATTCGCACATGCATATAACTGGATGCTAGTAAAATAGAGCTGTGACGTATTATTGTGTGTGTGAGTGTGTTTGTACTGTACTGTATGTACCTGCTGTATCTTCTCTTCATCATGTAACAGCAGTAGTTTGCTAACACTGTGCTGCTGTTCCAGGACCAGGGAGAAGTGTTCAATACGGCTCAGAGAAAGTTTTTCCTTCACTGTCATCACAATGTCCTGATACGCAAAGAAAATTACATCCTGACAATGTGTCATAACATCAGAAAACACATTTGCTAAGATGAGCTGAGGTGATTTGTTTAGAATAAGAGAAACCGTTTCCATTTCATAAGCAAGGAAACTGTGCGTTATGAACTGTTACGAGATGTCTGTAAAGATTCTCAGTTATCCCAAGTGTGTTTTTCAGTGGCAGCCAGACTTCTGCTTGTAGTTATTAAAGTAATTTCATCCCTCGTCTCTATAGGGTCATCAGTTTTGAGCAACTAGCTCAGAGAAGTTGCCACATACACTGTGTGGAGGTTGTGACACTTCGATGTTCCCCCAGGGTCGACACATCCCGGTACATAAAAACCTAGTAACATACTGGGGCAAAAACTGGTTCCCCCCACGTACAAAACACCCTGACATACAACAAGCAGAGCAATGTCGTCTTTGCAGTCTAATGGAGGAAGTAATGTAAAGATTTGAACCCCAGAGAAACTAAACAACCAATTCAAAAATGCTTGGCACAAAAAACAGCTCTTTAGTGTAACACTCAGCAGTCCATCTGCATCTGAAAGACAAGGTTCACTCCTTTGAAGACAATGACATCCATATTCTGAACAAGGAAGACAGATGGTTTGAATGAGTCTTCAAGAAAGCGATTGATGCGAGACTCAAACAATTCTCTCAACAGAGCAGGTGTCCTATGACACCACTTATCACACACTTATAATGCAGTTAACTAATTACGCCCAAGGTGGTTCTACCTGTGTAACAACACCCGTGAAAACCAGTTTGAAAAAACAACCTTCAGGTGACCATAGTATTGTCACTGACTCAACTGTCTGCTTCTTTGGTCAGAACTGATGAGAGGGGAACGTCTTCAAGAATTTCAAGCAAACACTAATTTGCCACTTTATTAAGTACACCTGTTCAATGTATTGAAATCCAATACAGCTTCTCTGCCATAAATTCATTTAAAATAGGGTAGTGAAAACATCAGAACCACCTTTTCCTATAATGCACTCTAGTATAACTTGACTAACCACGTCCACCTCAATAATACACAGAGTACAATTCTCACCAATGTGACAGTCTGAACTTAAAAACTGAAAGATATTAACATTGTAAAAGTAGAATTCATGGTAGTTTCTGTGTTGAATTGCATTAGGTTGTACAGGTGTACCTACTGAAGTGGCCAGTGTGTGTGTTATTGAACCTGAAGTTCACATTTGAGCCACCAAACCTAAGGTAGGAATATACGGTAGTATAGTGACCTGCACTGTACTTTACCTTTACTGTGGTGCTGGGTTCAAATTTGAAGGCCTTGGTCTGCCCGTTCTCCAGATACACCTTTAGAACATTTGGCAGGAAGAGCAGCGAGTTGCCCTGCAAAACCACAGATTTCATTTGAACATGTAAGAATTACACACAAGCGGAGGGTACATAAGAAAGTGACAAGATACTTTGCATGGTAAAATATTCTGAAGCCTCAAATGCAGCATTCTTTAAATCATATCATCTAGCCTGTTTCTTTCTGGCAGGCAGTTGGTGACTCATCTTTCCCTGCCTCATTCCTCTTTTCATATGATTGTACAAAGTGTTTTTTTTTGTATTGACACTGTACTGTAATGCAACATTTATGTCTGTGTGTTGTGGACTTCAAATGGATTGCTTTCAAATTTTAGACAACCCCTCCCTTGTCATCCTCCCGTCTCCCATTTCTCTGTTTTTCTCTGTCCTTTAACAACACAACATACCCATCCCCACATCTTGCTCTCTTTCTTTCTCTCTGTCTGTATCCTTCTCTCTCTCTCTCTCTGTGTAATCTGGTGCTTATTGTCCTGTAATCACAGGCATTAGGACGGGAGGATGAGGGAGATATCGATCTGTGTATTCTCTGTGATTAGTAATGGCCACTCCAGCCTCTGTGGTTTTCATCATCCAGCTAATTTCACATCCGCTGGCAGGATAGGAGCTACGATCATAAAGGTCTATAGAAGATAAACTGCATACACCACGGAATAAAACTAACCAATCATAAAGCACCACTACTAGTTACATGAAAAGTAAACCTAAGTCTATCTACATAAAAAAACAAATATAAATTAAATATTAATAATCATAAAAATATAATAATCAGATGTTTGTTTTGGTTGACCTCCTTTCCACGTTTACTTGCCCTCCTAATTTCCAAGGTTTTGATTAATTAAAACCCTAGTAAAATGGCAAAGAAGAAAAAAAGGAAATTGTTCCACATCTGTTATCACAGAGGTTCCGTATTCTTTGTGAAGGTTCTGTAACCTTTAAGAAGGATATGATGTATATCCACAGGAATCAGATTTGTAATGTCCATGTGACTGTATGGACGTGACTGGTTTGTATGTAAAAAGTAACTAAAACACCACATTTCATTTCCTTTTACACCTTGAATTAATATGTGATCTGTACAAGTTTATCTCCTATAAAGATTATGATAATTGCAAGTTGATGCAAAATAGCAATCCACACAATGCAATCCAACTGTTGTTGGATCCAGTAGTGGCTTGATTTGTGGTTTTCCATTAGGTCTGAGGTATTGCAGTCTGGGCAAGGCCTCAGAAAAAAAGCTGTCCAACAAATTCAAAAGTCACTAAACTTTTCTTGGCAAAAAAATACAAATGGCTGTTTTCCCAGCAAAAACAAAAAGAACCCATTGAGCAAAGTTTTTCCCTTGATCTGGGATGAGGATGGGACAGTGTTTTTTGACAGATGTATCTCTTGAAGAATGTTGTACATTTATGGAGAACTTGAGGGAGCATGCTGCCCAAAAAATTGGCAATTTATTGTGACTGAGCTGAATTATTGCACAACTTTAAACCTGTTCACAGTAATAAATGTTTCAAGACTGTAAGAGGGTTGGGAATATGAAGTCAAACAAATGTTCCAAATTAGGAATCAAGACACTGTTCTAAAAACAGTCATAGTTGCCCCTTCACCCCATCTGGCACTATTTTTTTTATCTCCCCACTTCCAAAATGAATCAGATAGCTGAAGGTATTTTACTTCGAGTAACCAGGTTCTGCCACAGTCTTTGTGAGTTAATCAATACTAACCTGTTACAGTAAATCTCTTATCTCTATGCTTCTACACTTCAACACCTTATTTACCTCCAGATATTACCCCATCAGTTTTCTCTTCTTCTCTGCCTTATCCATATCTTGTGGCATCATCATAGCATGTTTTTTTTTGCTCTTGCTCAGTCTACATTGACTCCAACCACATCTGCAACTTCCTCTTCACCATTGCCATCATAGGATATTTCTGTTCTCTTTAGAAACTGACCTCCCCTTTACATAAAAACCCTAGTTCCGATGGCAACTAATGGCCATGGACTTTAATCACAAAAAATTAATCTAAGCTATTCCTCACATTGTGGCGATAAATTACAATGAAGCACTTTCTGAACATTTCCTCTTTTTTGCCTCTTCTGATAAATTTAATTATAATAGTTTATGAGTGATGATGATAAGTATTTTTAGCATTAAGAGACTAAGTAATATCTGCTAAAAAAAAAGCCAATCTTCATACTAACCTGAGAGTGTCCATTGACTTCCACCTCCTCAGCAAAGTGAACTTTTACAGGGTTGGACCTGAGCTTGGCCCTCTTCTCTGGTGTGATGAATGATGACTTTGGGCCCTGAAAGGAGTACAAGTCAGTAAACATAATAAAATAATAATGTCATAATTGTAATTTTTTAATATTTTTTATCAGCACTTAATCTGACACTGACAAGTGTTTGCCAATAGGAGTCTAGGGTTAGGGTCTTTTTTTAAACTGTTGAAAGTTCAAAACATGAATGATATTTCAGAAGGATTATATAACATAACAACAATTTTATTTTATACCTGTTCCTTATCTTATGTTTCAAATGCATCTACAATAGCTCAATGCCCTATGTTTGTGTTAAGGTGTATTATTTAATTAAATGAATTTTGTGTTTCCAATCCAATCCAATCCAAATTTATATATAAAGCACCTTAAAGTCAACACAGATGGCCAAAGTGCTGTACACAAACAAAACACACAAAAGAATTGTAGATATAAGATATTTAAAGGAGCAGACATAAAAAACTAATGTAAAACAACAAAAACAGTTAAAACCCAAATCTCAAACTGAGTTAAAATGCCAAGGAAAAGTAATGTGTTTTAAGAAAAGACTTACACATCAGGCAGGTAAACTCACTTCCTGTTTTTAAGGGCTACTCATTTCATACTCTGGGAAAACAACTGAATAATAGTTTAATAATAGGTGCTGTCAGGCACCAGTAGGCTTACTGGAGATTGGATAGCATCAAATATTGCAGGGGGGGCAGACAGTAGTAAACAAAGAAACAGGACAACTGATTGTTATAGATATGTGCATCAATATGATCTCATTGTTTATACAACACAAAAATCTAAATATATTTGGACATTTTTCTGTCAAGTTCTGTTACCTTTAATTGATATCCATTATGCATTTATGTTTACCTTAAGTACAGTGCACTTGTTAAAAACATAAGCACATTATTGCCCTAATTACTTCTCATCCAGGAAAAGATAAACAGAAACACCTGAAGAGACTGTCAACAGTTTTCATTCTCTGATTATAATACTGATCACATATCATCACCTAAGAAACTCTTAACTGAGAACTCTTTTGATCTTTTGTTGCCATATCAACGCATGACAGAGATTAATTTTCTCTGGGAACTGCTACTAATCCCTAAATCTCTGTAATGATTTTTTAGTGAAGCTGTGAGCTATGAATCAGATGCTAAGGGTGCCTTCATCAGCACAACTGCTGGGAGGGAGCCATCTATTTACTGATCTACTTCACCTTAGTGGAAACACATACGTCAACTTCACGGATACAGATTGAGCTGAACGACCTACACACACACACACACACACATATATAGATTAAGCAGTCTGAGCTTGTGCAAGGACTATCAGGGGTGTGACATATTGTCACAGTTAACGGTGATGTAGTGGTGGGACCTTGGTGACGGGATTGTTGTTAGTGATGACCCTCTCCATAGGCCTCATTGCTGTGCTGATTAATGGGTTTGTTGACAACAGCATTTTTTAAATCCTACATTTTTACAAACACTTTGCATATCTATTATGTGATCATTTTATATTTTCAAATACTGCACATACACTGTATTTCTGTGTGTGTGTCTTTACAACCTAATGAAAACAGGAAACAAGAAACACATTAAGTTCATCCAAAGTGCTGCTGGAAGATAACCAACCATTATACAGCTAAGTGTCCATCAGTGTAACTTTGTGTGTAAGTGTGTGTGAGTGTGTGTGTTAGACACAATAGACTCACCAGCATTATTCTGAGAACTGTCATTGTCAACGTATCCTGACACTCCCTGAAAAAACACAAAATGAAAATCATGTGCATAACTTAATTTTCGATGCTATCTGGTTGTGCACCTACCAATAATGATGCCCTTGTGTGCATGTGTGCAGCTGTTTGTGCAGACCTGATTATTTCAACAGCTTGCTCTGGGGTCAGGTCATCGGCAGAGACATTATTGATCTTCACAAGCTGGTCGCCAGGGACGAGCAGACCATCTGCAGGACCACCTGCACACACAAAATGCCCTTGTGTTGTCATGCCTGAGAGTGTTCAATGGGCCTGTATTCATATTGCAACTAGGGCTGATGACAGGCAGTAGCTTGTATTCTAGTCATCACCCTTTCATCTCACGCTGATGAATAATTCTTTGCACTGCTCTTAAAAGCAAGACCTGAAATGCGATCATTAAAGATTAAATGTATACAGTAGCTTACATCTCTTTATCTTTATCGAGAATGTCCACAGTCTCCCTAAATCCATGGCAATTTTTTACATCAAAATCCTGTCATGTCATCATGTGACATGACCTGAGTGGTGTCCTAGGAAATTGTTTTATTTGAGGGAAAATACCAGTGTTTTCATTTGTTTTGTATTAATTCACTGAACACTGCATTTTCTGCATGTGCTAAAGCAAACATAACCATTAATTTAGAATGCACAAGTGTTTTCATTATCAGCCCAAAGATGTTTTTTATTCTTAATGTGCCATTTTATTTCTGTGCTTGCAGTAATATCTCTTTACCAGTAATAGTAATAATATCCCTTATCCCATAGGTATTTGTAACAACTAGAGATATACGGGAAAGGAATTACATGTTTGTCAGAGAAGGAAAGTCTCTGAAAGCCATAATTTTCGACAAAAAAGTCTGAGAACGGACAAGGCTGCACTCAGGTTCAATGTGGATGTCAGGAACTACAGCCTAGCTCCAGTGTAAGGCTATAATGAACAGCAGTAAACTTCATCGTGATGAGTAACTTCACCATGACCATACGTACATGATTAGCCAAGTTAAATCATTCTGATTACTTATAACTTAATATTTCCACCTACAAAATCATGGATAGATCCTAATGACAAGAAGAACTGAAGAAAATGATTTTTAAAAATCATTCATATCTCACTTTCAAGATGTTGCTGCAAATGCCACAGACAGGGACAGGGAATTTTAAGCAAAGGCTCAGTTGGCCCACTGGAGACATGAGCAACAGAGTGTGTGTATTTGTGTGTACGTGTAGGACAAGCTGAAGCAGATGGTGACAGAACAGACTGAGCCAGGCAGAAGAAAGCGAGGTAATCTGCCTTCAGGCCTCAGTGGGATTCAGGTTGTTATTGCTCTGCAGCAACTAACTGCACTACAGTACAAACATTGATCGATAATAATAAACAATATTGCTTAACTACTTCTACATGATTTTTAAATACAGTATTGTCAGATGTCAACTATACATCTAGGTTTATAAATGTTTGTATTTGCATGTATTTTTAAAATCATGTTTTCTATTTGTTTTATGGTTTATAAATACAGTTATGGGCATTTTCATTAGCTACTACACATTCACTATTGCAGTATCTGACCATGTTTATTCAAATTGGAAAAAAATTTTGACCTAAACATGTCTACATTTTCTTATGGCTAATGAAAATGACTTAGTTTCTAAATCTATGAATCAAGAGAATTGCAAATTTTATTAATGTGAAAAAGTTTTTTGTTCTTGATAAAACATACAGTCAATTAAAATGTAAAAAAACAGTAATATTTAACAAAATACAGTTTCTAAAATACGGTTTTTACTTTGTCATTATGGGGTACTGAGTGTAGATTAATGAAAAAAAACACAATAGTATCAGGGCACAACACGTACAAAATAGAATAGAAGTGAAGGAGGTCTGAAAACTTTCTGAATGCAATGTATATAGCAGAGAATAAAATTGTTCATTTTTCAACAAAGGAAGCCCTTTAAGGTTTTGCGACAGGTATTAGTTTGATTGCAAAATTTAGAAAAACAGACATGACAGAATCTTATACAATATAGCAGTAAATTACCGTTTTTCCCCACTGAGTCAAGCGTCCTAACCTAACCTCCAAACAGTAGGCACATTAGGCATTTGACAAGGTTCTAGCTGACATTTTAAACAGCCTTAGAGGAAGTGCACTGAGAGCCACAATTACAGGCAAAATGTATTTTGCTTTTCTCCTCATTATAGCGAAAGTGATTCTCTCTCTCTCTCACACACACACACACAGACAGAGAGAGAGAGAGGAAGAGTGAGAGCAACCATTCACACAGTATCACAATATTTTGTGTACAGCACTAGGTTTTATAGACTGGTCTGAGGTCTGCAGTGGTCTGTCACAGTTGTACTATTGCTGAGCATGTATGCATTAAAACATGACAACATGAGTACATAGGATAATCACAATATGATAAAATATTTGGGTGGTTTATAAATACACTGAAATTAATAAGTAAAAACAAAAAATCAGAGTTTTCATCTACTGTCCAGAAATACATCCTTGAGTCTATTTATGTGATTAGAATAAATGAGAAATGTCCTGATTCTGGTATATGTCCAGAATATTATCAGTATTGTTGGCTAAATAAAGCTGATACAATTCAGACTCGTATTAAGTTTTACTTTCCTGTATTTGAGCACTTTAAAGGTCAGAGGATTTCTGAAAATGGCTGACCTGTGCTCTACATGGGTCCATAAATGCTTCTCCATGTACTGATGGTCTGCTCACACTGTCCACACAGAAGCAAGTTAAAGGTCTGCTTAAACAAACATAGGAACTATTTGACTTCTGGCATGTTGTATATGATTTGCAGGCAACGGGGACTCACTATGATATGGGACTCACTGATTTGCAAAAGTGGAACTTATAGAAGACATGTGATAAGCAGAGTTCTGTGGTTTGTTGCTGCCTCATGGGGTATTTAGACCAATGAAATGACCTAGCAAATATGAAAAAAGTTCAGATGACTGGATGTCCAGCTTGGACTGGAATAACATTTTAGCTTGTTGTTTACGAGGGCATCAATGCAGCATCAGCCGCAATCACTAACAAAAGGCAGCACATTTCTAAAGGATATGTGCTACTGAAGCTTGCTGCAACAAACCAACAACCATTTTTGGATAACTAAATTGTAACTAAATTTTCCGGAGAGAGGAGATTCAATAATGACGATATTATTATTATTATTATTATTGGTATTATTATTATTATTATTGTGTTTAATCCAAATCTAATTTTATTTACACATTTTCAGGGGCAACACAACTTCATCATTGTTAATAGTTTATTAATGAGCAGGGTAGCATTAAATCTGAGAAATGATTCTGTGTGATGGCAGAAGCTGCCAGTGGTTATTCCAGACTATTTTCACAGGGATGGCCATACAGGGGCTATTACGTTCAAATCATGTTTATAAATAAATAATGCTATACACACAGTACACACTGCACAGTCAAATGCACATAATCACATTGTGCAGAATGAGAAGCTCCCATTCACATAATTTAAGGGCTGCATTTATTTTTCCTTTATAATCAAACTTCTTTCCTTTATAATAAAACTGCACAGTATAATTCTTGGAATTATCTATTAATGGCAATGCATTTACTAGTAATACATTTAAGATTGAACAAATAACAAATATGTTGATTTAGGTGGTGCACGAGCAAGATGCACAGGAACAGCAGTTACCATACGGTGATTTATCAGAGGCCAGTGTGGAAAACAAGGAGCAGCAGCCTTCACATATAGCATGTGCTGAGGTTTGCATCCCGAAAGGCATCCAGTGTAAAAACAGAAACATGCCAAATAAACATGCAAACTGCATATTCAGCAATGATGACTCAGAATAAACAGGATAAGCAAATATAAGAGTAAAAAGAAAGATCCTAAAAAAGCAGTGTTTTAAATAGTGTTAGAGGTTAGACACACTTACTGTACAGTTGGTAAATATCAGTAGCTGATTGGAACAGATACCTCATCCTAAAGATACTGGATTCAAAACAACTGGATCAACTGGACATCCCTAGAAATTACTCCTCTGTATGTTCTGCATGTCTGTAGGTATAGCATGTGGGTTTTACATGTTTGCTGAGCTCCTTGTGTGTTACATAAATGTTTACCGTTAGGTTGTAATGGAGAGACTGCTGCTACTCTCTATTATTGTTCATGTGAACAGTTGCAGCTGTGTCTGTTGTGCAGGAAGCAAAGCAGATGAAAACACTGCAGACACTGGCAATGGGAACTGGCTCTTGGCGCAGAGAATGCAATCTTTGTTAGGGGGAAGGAGCCTGAGCTGGTGTAGGGAAGCTGAGATGCAGCAATATAGCAGTTGGTCTCACCTAAGCTTGCATTGTCAGCATTGAAATCAAACTCCCTGATACTCAGTAATACTTTAATCCTTCTGTTTATGAGTTGTCCAGGCTGGAAAGTGCTGCATTAGTTTTATAGCTCCGAGCATTACATGTCTGTATATAGAAGAACTATTAATAAACACAACAATGCAGATGTTATAATGTGGATATATATTACCTTGATTTACAGTTCAATAATCATTTTAGATGATACGATCAATCAATATGACTGCAGATCGTTCTTTGTAAGGCCACTTCTATTGGTGCACTATACTGCAGATCTTGTCATACCTGGGGTGACATCTTGCACCAGGATGGGAGTCTGGCAGGACAAAGTTAGGCCATGAGAGTTGAGGTTTGGGTCCCTTTGGATCTGAACGTTGAGACGAAAGGGGTAATTCCTCTGATCAGAGCCACTGGACTCTGAAATCTTTCCATCTGCTGCAACCCGATCTCTGAGTTAGAGCGGGTGGACAGTAACAAAAAACAGAAATTCCATTATGACAAAACAACTATTGGACTTTATCTCTATATTTTCACACAGGTTCAAACTGGAGAATCAAACTGAGGAAATAAAAAAAGACATAAACAGAAGTATACCTGCTCACAGAGTGAGATCGACTGCCCAAGTCCCGGGAACGTCTCAGCCATCGTCCCACCACCTGCTCTACCCGGCTGGTCTTACGGGATGGGGAGCGACTTCTGTCCTGCACCTCCATTTACCTAGCAAGGGAGGGGGGTAAAAGGAATAATACATATAGTATAATTAGTTTATTGGCTCCCCATTTACAACAAAGTACAATGTAATGAAATGTTTTGTGAAAAATACAAACATGGAATACAGGCTAATCATACAGGCCACATGATTGCATTCACAGTGTAACATACACCTTGAAAAAAACTGAAAATAAATAGCAGATGCACACACGTGTGCAAAATGTCAACCCACCCACCAGGCTTGAAAATGTTACTTCTGGGTATCAGACATGGGCTGAGACCAGTCACTTGAGGCTTCATGTAGGCTAATAGGCTCTTAGTCTGAATTATGAGCCAATTGGTTGCATTTTGTACCCAAGCTTCAATAAACATCATTATCAGTAGATAGTTTCCAATAATGATGGTGTATCCTTTAAAGGCAGGTGGTCATTATAAATGACTGCTGACAGACCATGGTGGTTGGTGAAATGAATGTAATGGACATGGGTTACTTCTGGTGTCTGCGAGGTTTAGTCGGGCTAATGCATGAGTGAGTAAATGAGTCCTTGTGGAACACTGAAATGTCTTAGGTAATGCCGTATCAGCTTACATGCACATTCATAAAGGTCCACAAACTTTAGCAAATGTTGGCACTTAACTGTGGTTTTTATCACTTGCCTGCACTGGTCATGACGTGATTACAACAAAGCATAATTACACTCTACGTGGGACAAAACCCATATTATCATGCCAAAATATGTTCAAAATGATAATAATAATAGTAATAAAAACTACAGCAAAAAAACACAACATCTGTGTTATAATAGGAGTAACCACTGAGTGGGGAAATTTGCATACAAAAGACAGAATTTCAGTAGCTACTTCATTTAGTAGTAGCTTAGGTTAATTGTTGGAATGCATTTCTTCACAAAACAGGAACTGTGGATCTTGTCCCTCATCTTTTACAGTATCGTTGCGCCACACAGATACTGAATCATGGACAATATGTACAAAAAGCAACCAATAACTCCTTAAGTGTGCGTGTGTGTGGGCAAGCACACACACACATGTATGTTCAGTATTTACTTGTGAGGACACTCATTGACATGATGCAATCCCTAACCCTTCCCCTACTCCTAACCAAAACCCAATTCTAACCCTGGCCCTAAGACCCAGTCCCTCAAAAAGCCTTTTAAAGTTATGTGGACCAGTCAAAATGTCCTCATAACAATGGCACTGAAAGAAAATTTGTCCACAGAAAACCATAAAGACATGCCCACACACACCCACACAAAAGCAGTCCTCCTGCATAACTAATGCAGTCCACCACAGGCCATTGGCCAAACACAGGTCATTAGTTTAAGACCAACTCTAATACCCTCTTCACATCAAAGGGAAACAGATACTAAGTACTGAAAGTGACAGTATGCATTCATAGAAAAACATTTAATGATAAACGATAATGAAAAAGACTGAGTGAGTAAGTGAAGAAAAGAAGTAATGACAAGTATTTCAGCAAAACATTAAGATAACAATTACTAAACAGTGGGCAAAAGGTCTGACTTTAAATTCATCAGGCATAAATTGACAGATCATGGAGGATTTGCCAGCACATAAATTAAAAATAACTAAATAAAAGTATGCACACCAATGGGAAAATGAAAGTATGTTGTCAAAAGATGTAAGCAAAGGCACAAAGGAATCCATGAACACATGTATGGATCGCTAGGTGGAATAAATGAGTAAATGATCTCTGGAGTTGGGTGGGGGGGTGTTGTATCCCTCAGTGAGCAGCTGCAGGAAGGAATCTCCCCTGGACGGATGTTACTGATGATGAGCATTAGCACCATCCATTAGAAGAAACAAGAGGGGAGGGAGTGAGGAGGAGAGAAAAGGAGAGGAGAGAGGGGAGGAGGGGTCAGTAAGATGTCAGAACAAAGAAAAGTAAGGTGTCCGGTGCATCACTGGGCTGGTACAACAGGACCTGATAGTGCAGACAAGTGGCAAATGATTGGAGGAAAACTACACAGAAAAGTAAGAAGTGTGATAGAAAGTGAGAACGGAGGAGGACTTACTGATGAAAGTGGGGAGTGACACAGCCAGACAACATTGTCTCCTGGGGGATCTTGAGTCATAAGCACATTATCCACCCATCTGTCTGCGAATACTCCTCCCTGCTTCTCTCTCTTTTCATCCCTTCTACCCCTCACGTCTTGCTCCTATATACTGTATCTCACTCTTCCTGTTCCTTTGACTCGCACTACCTCACTTCTCAGGTTACAGAGACACAAAGCAGAAGTGTCCTACTATCTTACCAGAAGGACGACCTCTAAAGAGAAATGGATACAAACACAAATAAAAAGAACGAAAATGCCCTAAAGCTGGAATCATGGGTTTTCAGTAAAGTTCCTTCCTTTGAAAAAGTGGATAATCTTCAATGGATTGCAGCCAAATGTCTGCATTTCAAATGTCAAACATGGGGCCAGAAACCTTCATACAAATCCAATCCTTCCTAATCCTATAAACACATTCTTTTTCCTAGTAAGTGGCTTTGATTTACTATCCTGATGAAGTGCAAGCCAAGCAGTCTGATCAAATCCACAGCATTGAGTATAGCAATTCTTGTTTTGTGTTTCCCAGTTTTCAAGACAGGAGACTGGAAAGGTCGGCTGATTTTTCAAGCACCTAACAACAGGCTACAGGCATTAGTCCCTGTTGCAGTACTCACAACAGGGATTTGGAACATCCTCTACTCCTGCACTCCTGTTTATGAGAATTATCTGCAACTGCAAATCACGGAATCAAACTCAAAAGAGAATTACCTTAAAAGTTCCCACATTTAACACTAAAATCTATTTTGCCATGAGCAGTTCAGTTTGATTTCATGCTCCAATCAAAAACGTCTGTCTCCATCACACCATCCTTTGAAACTAGATTATCAGGCAGCGTGCACACAGTTGCTGTTTCACTCCACGCACGTACTTGGTCAACACAAACCCTTCCCAAAATCTTCTACCTGGTTCCAACCTGGAGCTGGAAAGTGGAAGTCAGGCGACCTGAAAAAACTCAACCTCAGTCAACCACCAGGACAATTTGGAGTGAGCAGGTTGTTTCTATTCCTCTTTGTGAGATTTTACCCGGATTTTGTTGTTTAGTTGACAGTTAGCGTTTGCCTAGTGAAAGTGTTTGAAACAGTGTCAATTTAGTAACATTTAACTGTTACGTGTGAGTCTGTTGTTAGGCATCTCTAGGCTTTTTTAAAAAGTTTTTGTTTATTATTTTATTTAGGACATGATTGTTCAAAGTGAAAAGGTTTCTGCTTCCAGAATGAGTAGGAACGTCCAAAGTCACATTTATATTCTTTTTTCTTATGGGACAGAAAATGTTGTGTTACTCTATTCAAGTTACTGAGCACTAAGGTGTCTCCTGCAATCTGTTGCGTTAGATTGTTAAAAATGTAATACCTTCCTTTTAATACTGGTCCTTCCTTGAATTTCATATTCCATTTTTGTGTCCGCCTCCATCTCTTTCAATCCAGTTACATTTTAACTATGAGAGCAAACAGTTTCCCAAATTAGTTTCTTTCTTATTGCATTTTTGATGTGAAAGACCTGATGAGCTTCTACATATTTTGTTATCTTTCATTGTGCTTTGCCTATAATGTAGATTGTGTCACACCAAGCTAAGATGGCTAGATAGTGATGCCAACAGTAGATAAAAGTCAGTTACCAAAAGGGTAATATTTCAGTAAAACAGAGAGAAAAAATTTATTTATTAACTGTAATGTGCTGCAGAAATGCCAATAAACCTTATTTTTCTGCTTTTATTTTTGTGCAAGGTGAGTAATCAAAAGAACAAAAACATCTCCTGCACACTGTCTTACCTATGGTTGCAGTATTTATCAATTTACTTCTTCAGGAAATGTTGGGCTTTTCCTTTAATGCTGAAAATGTAGCTAGCCAGTATCACTAATGCAGCACACACACACACACACACAAAATGACTAATGGGGCTAATGGGCCCCACTTACAGCTTATCGTTCACTGCCAGCACTTGTGTTTTGCATGTCCTACAGCCATTATTTCACATTGTCATCTGTTCTCCTGCTGTCCATATTGTTGTACATGCATTTTGATTTCACACATATTTATACAGTCAGCAGCAAAACTGCTGCCTCTCAGTTAGAAGGTCCCTGGTTCGAATCCCTGTCTGGCTGTAGCTTTTCTGTGTAGCTGTTTGAGGTTAGCATGTTATCC
This sequence comes from Channa striata, assembly GCA_033026295.1. Taxonomy (NCBI): domain Eukaryota; kingdom Metazoa; phylum Chordata; class Actinopteri; order Anabantiformes; family Channidae; genus Channa; species Channa striata. The sequence continues at coordinate 8,168,474 of CM065189.1, read as the reverse complement.
TGGGGCTTGTGTGGATTACCTCCCACAATTTGAAGACATACATCTTCAATTAACTGGTAACTCTAAATTGCTACTAGGTGGTACTTGGCCCTGAGATAGACTGGAGACCTGTCCAGGGTGTACCCCAACCATTTCAGGTGACGACCGCATGAAGCTCATCGGCGGAATGCCAAGAGTGTGCAAAGCAGAGATCAAAGCAAAGTGTGGCTATTTTGAAGAATCTAAAATATAAAACATGAGTTAATTCACACTTTTTTCTTCACTACATAATTTTATATGTGTTCATTCATAGTTTTGATGCCATCATCATTATGGTGTACAGATGTACAACAGTTATGTGATGTATGATGAAGTAAAAATAGGGTTAAAAGTAGTATCTAATGTTAGATGCATGTTTGCACTGTCATAGTGACAGTAGTCACAGAGCTTGGCTGTACGCTTTTAGTTTTAGGACGAGGTAATGTTTTGTTTGTAATGCTCATTGCATCAAAACCAAAAAGTCCACATTATGACAAAATAAGCAAAACATTCATACCTTCCGTTCACAGCCACTTAAAGCAGCAACAACCAAGTTCAGCTGGCTGCAGAGAAAAATGATGGACTACCAACTTTAGCAGGAAGTAGCTGATATTAGCCAGAAGTTGGTAATCTTGGCAGAAGACGGACCATAGGATTAGGATGGTTTGGATTATCCAATGAGATTGAGTGGTTAGACTTAGGGAAAGTCATTGGTCAAAGCGATAAGCTACAAACCCACTCCAAACAGACTTCTAGCCAAGGTTAAAAGTCCATCTCGTCAGCAGTCTGATCTTTGTCTGCAGACATATCGCTTTCACCAGAACAATTCCTTTAGGGTTTTGATAGTTACACTTAGGCTTCTCAAAACACATATAAGATTGGATAAAGCTTGTGGTATTGGAAAAATGTAACATGTAAAATGCATGTAGCATATACTGTTGCTACAATATAATTTCTATTGCTTTGTACACATTAACTGTATTGTATTGTACTGTAATATACTGTAGGTTGTAACTAGCAACTTGAAACAACTTTTACATATTGGTATGACACTCACACGAACATAAAGTGCAGACAAATGGGATTACTGAGTGTGTCTGCAGGCTGTCACAAGGAGTTTGTGCGTCACTCCTGCTGAGCCAGATTAGACTGAGCGTCACCTTAACCTTACAGGTCTGTTCAACAGACTGAGTAGAATTGTAACACAGATCCTACTTGACTACACATTTCTCTCCCACTGAAATTATGCCCCCCCCAAAAAAAATATACGACAATAATAATATAAGATTTTCATACTTGTTTCTTCTTTGGTGCGGCCTTGAATTTTTGCTTTCATTCGGCACATCAACTTACATGTATATCCAGTCAAATTCATAAATGTCCCACCCCCTTCTAATACAAAATGGTTATTTGATAATCAGTTGTCAATTAAACAGTGCATCAAGTTTGATAAGCCAGTGGTGATCAGCATTGCCAAGAAATTTTATCACTATATTTAGTATTCAGTCCTCTCTATCGACTCTTTTCGACTGTCTATCTAGCTATCGACTTTTTCTGGATTTATTGGAGACTTTCAGTCAGTTTGTTTGGGTTGAAATAAGCTATGAGAATAAATATTACAAAACATAAGTAGCTCTTGGCCATTTTCATTTTGTGAAATTAGTTCTCAGAAGGAAAAAAGGTTGCAGACCCCTGATATATATACATGTTCTGTGAATTTGAAAGACAGCCACACACAAAACACACACACACAGACCTGCTCTCTGTCCTCCTGTGTATCAGTGCACCACGAAGGTGACAATTACAGTCCCTCTCTGCCTTTGGTCCATCCATCGTTGTGCTGAAGACGACCAGGGAGACGTATCTTCATGTCCTGAGGACAAGCAGAATGTCACAATGAAGAGTTTGGTTATGCCTGTTTGTACTTGAAAATGTTTCAGTCTAAATCACAAATTCAAAATTGTTTGGATCAATTGTTTTAGCTGAAAATAGCCAGAGTCATTCAGCATCAAGTACATACACAGGCACAGACAGACAGGGGCCTGAGTATTAGGATCCCACTCTCCTGACCAGATGCTTGACACAGGGATTTTCATCTGAAAGCAAGGAAAAGCTACATTTACAGTATAATGAACACAGCAACTAATAGAGAGGAGCTTCACTCTCCATGCACAAGTCAAACAACTTGTTAAATGTTAATTATCGAAAACAGAAAAAAAACTAAAGGGAAGGAAGGAAACCGCATAAAAAACATGGAGGGAAAGGACAAGGAATAAAAGCAGGAAGCACAGAGGAAGAAGAGTGAAAGTGTGCAGAGGAAGAAGACAAGAATGACAAGACAAGATGATTTCCCATCAAAAAGTTTGAAACACTCTCTAATGACAGAACAAGTAGTTGAAAAAAGTAACAGGAAATTATTGATGAATGAAAAAGCGGGAAGTAGTAGGAGTAGAGGAGTTACAGACGAGGTGAATAAAACAGCTTGACTTTATCACAGCCTGCCTAGGCCTGCCTTGCTGACTGCTCTACTCTTGCTGTTTGTGAAGTCCCACTTGCCCCTGGTCTGCCCAAACACCATCCATATTTAATGAAGCCCTTGCAAAGCCCTGGGAAAAGCAATGCTGAAAACTCTTTTTTCCCCCACCTCCTATCCATCTCCACCACCCCTCAGTACTTTTTCATATTAATCCTCCCGCCTCTAACTGTTTGCTGTTGTCTCTCTTTGCTTTTTAGATCCCTTGGTATTAGTAAAAGTGTTACCTAGCTCACCTTCATCCCCAAGTCCTCCTAGTACAGGATGTAAAGCAACAACATAATGCTAAGCTATTAGCTCATCACTGGGCTGTAAGTGGAATGTTTGATCCATTTTAGGCAGTGCATTTCAATCATGATGACTGATTTATCTTTTCTTGATATAAGAAGGTTGGATAGAATCAGCTGTGTTGTTTTGTAACAAAGTGAGTTACATCATTTTTTTGTGTGCATCTACATGCAATGATGTATCTGACTGCAAGCTCGTATGTTGCAGTTGGGTACAAAAGTTTGCATCCCCTTCTATAAAATGTCAAAATAATTGATGCACACCAAGCTTGTAGAAATGTTCCTTTATCAGAAATTAGATTACATTTTTAATAATTTAGGGTGTGCAAAACCTTTGCATTAATATAATAACAACATTAAAATAATAATTTAACTGTAACAATATTGTAATGAACATTTGTATGAGTATTGTTATTATGTTTAAGTTAAGTTTTGCATCCCCTTGCACTAAAATTGCAACATTTCATTATCAGAAGTAACAAAATTGGAAAAGAAGTACACAAAAAATGTACAAGTAAAATTATGAAAATTAGATCATTGCAAATGTTGCCACTTCCCTTGACAAATTAAATCAAATAAACATTAATCAACCTCTAATGAAGGAACATTTCTACTAGCTCAGAGTGCAACAAATATCTTGATTAAAAAAATATTTGTATAACTCCTTTTACTATTTCAATATAAGGCGATGCAAACTGTCCAGTCCAACAACTTATGCCTATACGTTTAATAATCAAGGAAAGGAAATATATATATGCATATATAAATTATTTTTGTATAAGGGTTACAAAAGTAGTTTATAGTAGAGTATTTGCACTCTTGCTTCTTTCATTCTTGGAGGTTAATAAATGGTTAAATGTTTTAGTGCATACTTGAAACTAAAAATTGGTTCTCAAACCGATAACTCAATTATCATACTGTACAAGTGATGACATTAGTAAAGATAGGGCTTTAGTAACTAATTGTTCGCTACTATCCAACATAAAATTTTAATCATTTCAACATCATAAATGTGTAAAAATGATGCCGTAGGTGCTCTAATATGTACCTTATACCAACTATATATTTCAAATACTGTATATGTTCAAACTATTTTCTTGGCAGATTGTCCAAAATGGCGCCGGTGTAGTTTGCTGACGTGACGAGCTCCCTTTCTTGTTTTAAGTAAGTTTAAGTAACTTTTCACGAACCAAACCTGCAGTATAGTCTTCATGACCTACATTACATACAATAGGAACACTTTTGTTTCTATATGTCTACAATGCACGCGGAACGCAACATTTTAGGCTTTGATTCAAGCTGGCCAAGACAGATCTTGAGGGAGAACAAGGGACACGACCCAAAGCAGCACCCGGGGAAACGAGGAGGCACTCCAAACAGGTTCACACCTCGGGCACACTGCACGCCTCTGCACGTCACCTGTCCTACCAAGGGCAATACAGGACACATTGGAAGACACAGACTGGGACATGTTCTACCGCAGCACTAATGATATCAACTTGTTTACAGAAGGGGTGGTCGAATTCATCGGGAAACTAGTGGATCAGAACGTTTCCCAGTCAGAAGCTGTGGGTGGATAAAACTATCCGCGATGCTCTGAAAGCTCACACTGCCACCTATAACATAGGACTAGCGTTGGGAGACATGGACTTTAGCAACTTATATGCTGGCAGACGAGCTGAACATCTTCACCACCATCATTATGTTTGCTGACAACACTGTTGTGGTGGCCTGATAACTGAACTACTTGGAGGAGATTAGGAACCTGGACATCTGGTGCCAGAGGAACAACCTCCTCCTGAACATCAGTAAGACTAAGAATTTGATAGTCGACTGACAGCACAAAGCAGGAGAGGAACTTTCAGACCCCCATCATTAACAAGGAACCAGTGGAGAGAGTGGACTGCTTCCAGTACCTCTGTGTTCACATCACGCAAGACCTGTCATTGTCCCATCACATCACCCCAATGGTTAAAAAGGCCCAGCAGCATCTGTACTACCTCAGATGCTTGAAAGACTTTAGACTGCCTTCCAGGATGCTTAGGAACCTTTACACCTGCACTATAGAGAGCATCCTGATGGGTAACATCACAACCTGGTTTGGGAAAAGCACCAAAGCTCTTCAGAGGGTTTTGCGATCAGCTGGACTCACCATTCACTCCCAGTTCCCAGACCTGCACTCAATCTACACCAAGGGGTGCTGGACCAAGGCCAGAAACATAGAGAAGGACCTCAGCCACCCCAATAATGGACTGTTGCATTTTGTTGCAGTCCGGAAATCGCTTCCACTCACTGAAGTACAAGACAGAGAGACTGACGAAAGGCTTCTTTCCTCAAGCAAATCGGGCCATTAGAGCAGAACAATGTGACAAAGTGAATTAAACTAAGCCCACTCATACACATTTCCTTCCACACTGCACACTTGTCTGTACATACTGTACATTTTGAGGTTTGGGTTGTATATTTTTACTGCATATTTGCTTCATTCTACTTTTTTAACATTTTTTAACTTTTATTTGAAGTATTGCATTTGAGGATTTTTTCCACACTTCATTATAATGTTCATCATAACCATTATGAATGTCATTCTGTCATCACTGTCCATTGCACTGTGCAATGTACTACCAATGTCGCTGCTATTGTATATTTGTAATTATCTCTATGTTCTCTTTGTTTTTACTAATGGATGGATGCCAAAGTTTGGTTTTTATCCTGGGTTTGATTCTTTATTTTCCATTGGAAGAGAGAGTCATTTTTTGTTTGCCACTGATAAAATTCTTTGAATCCATAAGTATATGAGGGGGACAATTAAATGGCATGTCAGATAGCATCTCAACACAGAGGAAAGGAGAAAGAAATTTACAAAAAGAACAGAACAGAAACAGAAAACTCAAAATGTTCTCTAATACAGGTTTAACAAACTCAGTGCTTTCACTAAACTCACCTGCTACAATAGGCCCCACCGTATCATTATAATGATATAGTCTAGAATATAGTAGATAAATTTAAGAAAGTATGAAGTCAGAGCATTATCACCACTTCTTACAAAGATGACCATCTAAGAGAGTTGTTTTAACTCCAATGTACTAAAAATTACCCCTTGATCCAAGTTTTTGGTTTATCTGTTAGTGTTGTTGCACAAATGAAATATGACTCTGTGAATGGTAAAAGTATGCCAGCTTTTTTAACAATCCATGCATTAAATCAAGTTTTATTTGTATATCACATCTCCTCTCTAATCCAAAAGAATTGTGTTCACACTTCTAAGAGCAGAAGAGGGGACACAATCCAATTACCGGCTTACTCCTACATATAAATATGCCTGCACACACACACAAACACACCATAGTTTAACTGACACTGACAGTGGGTTACATGTGTGAGTGTCTCCTTTTAGTTGCACATGCAAGTGATGCACATGGCATGTAATCAACATACCTCAGGACAAACTGTACGGACATTTCTAAAGAATACTGGTTTTGTACACAGAGCCAAATGTGTGCCTGTTTAGATGATATGTTACATTTCTCATTAGTTGAGTATCATTTCATTGCGATTTATAAAGCGTGTAGAGTCAAAAGCTTGGCTTAAATTCAGAGGGCGCATTTATCTTCGATCTCTAGTCCGTCAATAATGTAAATGTGGGTTTATGGCAAATATGAAAATAGAATACAAGGTAACAGTGGTGCTATCATATTCATTCATGTGTATTTTTGTCTATTGAAGCCTTTACTATTTTAAGTACTTTAGTTCACAAGTGAAATAGTGAAATAGCTTGCTACTAAAAGTGAGAGAGAGGAAACTGACGAAAAGAAAACCCACTTTAGGCTTCAAGTCCTGAGATTTTCTCAATGAGACACAGACACAAAGCCTCTGGCTTTGCTGTTTAGTAGGGTAATTAATGCCTGGTTCTGGTAATTTAAGTCCATTAATGGGGTAATGTTTTCTTTGCTGGATCACTTGATATGTCAATATAAAATGTACAATTAAACCTGTCAATCTGGTAAAAATTGGAAAGAATGTGACTTTTTTTAAATTAACCTTTTCAAACCAATCCTATTCAGAATATAAGTTCCGTTTCAGTCACAATTTGGCACAGTGTAGATTTTCTACGAAAAAGGGAAATATATACAGTAGACAATTAATTATGCTGATTATTTAAAGTATAAGGACATTTTTGAGTTTTAGAGTGGTTTTTTCTGGTTGTTTTTTTTCTGTGAAGGTGTTTTCTGATCCCTATTTGTCAATTTATATTAAAACAATTATAACTGTTTTGACATAATTTAAGTTTTTTTTATTCATTTTTAATATATATTTCTTACCATCTAGACAGTAATTTATAATAATGAAGCATTACTTACATATTGACATTGGTGTTTATTTTAATTACCAGCAACTTTACAACATGAATGACTAAATGACAAGAGAAATGATCTTCTGCATGTCTTTTATTTTGCTAATCTAAACATATCATACTGGAACTAAAAACAGACGTATGAACTTTTCCATAGCATATTTAGCTTTACAGAATTCCATTGTTTAGCTGCACATAACAGAATGTATGGAGGTAAATCTGAAATCACTGAATCAGCAGGCAGTATATCATCTGTCTCCTTCCAAATGGAAGTGACTGATGGGCCAACTGTGCTAAAAGCGCTTAAGGAACTATTTGTGCTGTTGTCGGGAAACCCTTTAATCAGGAGTTTGAGACTAAAGCCAAACTTGGCTGAGAGTGTTGTCTATATGGCATAGGAGATTAGAGTTGACCTAAAACCTTTTAGACCTCATCAGAGCAGATCCTCATAACCCTCTTTACTTTGTGATTCACTCCTTTGGTGTAATAAGTCAGAGAAAGTTGGATTTACGTGGCAGTACCATTTTGTCACTCTCTGAGAGAAGCGTTTTAAAGAATTTACCTTGTTGAATATTCAGGTTTCAAAAGCAGCCCAAGAACAGCCCAATGTGAAGTTGAGTTTTGGGTTCAAATGTTGAAATATATATTGTTTAACACCATTTTAGTCTGCTTCCTGTTTTACCTATAAGTGAAAAGCTTTGGGGCTCTGATGGTAAAGACCGAGCTGAGCGACTTTAATTACATCATAGACTAAAGCTGAACAATGTCCTTGTGCACAGTTATGAACAAGTTGAGGAAGAGTTTCCGCTCTGTATTAAAGATGACAAATACAAAGCATCAAAAATGTAGCCATGCCTAAAAATAACATCATAAATTAGTAAACCCTTTGGTGGGCCTCGTGTTATTCTTCTGTTTCAGTCCTGTGCTGGGTGTCAGGGCTTTCTTTGTATTAAGGTGTCCCTTCGTGTATACACAGCACACGCCCACAGCTGGGATACAATGAACATGCAAATAGAGAGGATCACACTGTGGCACTTATTGACATGTTACTGTGGCATTAACATTGTTTGAGGAGGCTGAAGCAGGAAGCAGCTGACAGTCTGGAGTAACACCTCACTGTGAAACATCCAGTAACGTGTGTGTGTGTGTGTGTGCAGGCAGTCTAAATGTTATTAGTCCATTCATCAATTCTTTAGCAGTAGGTGAATGCAGAAAATGACTGAGTCATACGCTTTGAACAGACCCGGGAAAGCCTCTCTCTGATCAAACATGTAGAGCACTAGGACCACCTTCTCCTCTGCGCGCTGTTAGCTTAACACCCCTCGTATCGGTTTGCCTGCACCCCTCCTTCGCCATCCATCCATCCATCCATTCATCCATCCACCCATCCATCCCACTGTGGCCACATCTCAACAGATTTAAACGACTAATACTGAAGCTTCCGGCTGGAGAGTTCCTGGTGAACTCGTGAACCGCAGTGTGTAACACACGCGTTAAGGGTTTATTGATGGCTGGTACACACTCATTTAGGGAAAACTCTACATTTGAAAGCTAAACCTAGGAAGTTGTGAACTGGTGAAATAATGCAGACTTTAAAGGACATGTGTTAAGTTTTAGTTTTTTTTTTTAATTGGTTCAGGCGTTAACGAGAAAAGGCGCCATCACTTGCTAGCTAGCTTGCAGCGCACTTAAATAAAACAAATGCAACGGCTACAGTGAGACAACTCGTTCCAGCATTTTATGTGCGGCGTGTAGACCTCACCGAACAGCGACTGTCTCCTCTCTAATCCGCCGCTGAGTCCCCGGCGGGCCCGTCCCGGCTCCTCTGGATGTGGGACAACTTCAAAAAAGCTCCGCAAAAAGCCGCACCTTTCTCCGACTGTGATCAAGTCAGTTAATCCGCGTCACCTGGTGCGGCGGCAGCGCGCGGAGCCCCGGCTCGAGCTGCCCGCGAACCAAAAGGTGAAGCTGAAAGTCCCGGAGCAGGTGAGCGCGAGGGATGCGGACGGCGAGGCGCAGGAGGCTTAAGCAAAGGTGATACCCTCCACCCTCCACCCCTCCACCCTCCTCTCTCTCTCTCTCTCGCTCTCTCTCTCTGTCTCTCTCTCTCGCTCTCTCTCTCTCAGGCACACACGCGCTCGCCCTTAAACTTTTACTTGTGATGACGGAATCACGGAGCGTCCTCGCCGTGGCGGCGGACGGAAACCTGCCGCGGTCCCTCCGCTGTTCACACGCTCTTGTCCGCCTCTTGTGCACATTGATAAACTGTGAACTCGGCCAAAGCCGGTGTCACCGAATAAATGTGGAGCCAATGCGGATTCAGGCTCGAGCCGTAGACAGATACAGAGCACGGGACTGTGTGTCCCTCTACTGGTCACAAAGGGGGACTGACACACACAGCCGCCTGTGAACACACCGTCAGCCTATTAATATAAAGCTGAAACATTTTTAATACTTTTCCAAATGTGCCACCATATTTTGAGCATGTGCCACTCCAATGTAAAACCTTTTAGATCAGTGTTGACAGTTTGGGAAGAAAATACAACTTTTTATATTGGATCTGTGTATTTTAAACACGAATCATAGTTTTGCAGTAACAAATGAATTTAACAGAGCATCCTCATTTTGTTTCCTCTCATATACCAGTAAAGATTCTGTGATAGATTTTGGAATTGATGATGTAATTCCACTGACTGCCTCCACACCTGTGTAAATGTTCAAAAGGCCCAAGTGAAGGGAATGAAGGGATCCAGCTGTTTCTTAAGCTGTAGCCTTTAGATTTCAGAGCAGGTTGAAACCCACTCAGATCCAAACAGACACTCTGCTGTTTAATATTCACTTTCCTCTCATTAAAAACACATAGGCTCCATAAAGTGCACCTGTCTCAGCTCAGCTTCACGTGGGGAGTTCCCATGAAACAGCAGGAGCACGTGGCTAATTGACATTTTGACAATCCGAACTCCACACACCACTTCAGACCAGCAGTCCCTCGGACCGGTTTAATGTCAGACAATATTTCAAAACATTTCTTAACTACGACAAAATAAAATGATACGACCGGCATAAAAACTGGTATTTTCTAAATATAATAATAAACGTAAATCCACTGTGTGTGCAACTTTATTAGCCTCGTGCCAGTAACGGCCTCTCAGCTCCCATCTCTCGGCTTAGAGTTAAAAGGGCGGCTCGCAGGTTAAAGGAAGGTCTCTGCTCCTGTGTGTGTGTGTGTCGGTTTAACCGGGTCGCTTGTTACCGTCAGGTCATGGTTAGGGACCAGAGGCTGACAAAGGGTAACACATGTGACCGAGGGCCAGCATCTTGGTCCCCTGGGACCGGGACCCCTGCTTTAGACAACTGAATGTACCTTAAATCAATAATTACACAAATTGAATGTGCTGATCCCTGTTCTCTCTTCCCATCTCAGCCATTAAAAAGCAGCTTTAAATGTCCCCAGCTGGTCCGATGGTCCTACAGATGGACAACCACATTGATTCCAGAACTTTTGCTCATGTTCTCATGTGTTGTCCATCAACCCTCAACATTTTTTTCTTATCTATATTTTTCTTTTGTTATATTTATTTATCATTTCTGCTGTTGGAAATCACACCACAGTGTGTGAATACAGAGTGACCTTTATGTTTAGTGTGATGCACACCATGACTGGGGCTGTAAGTGACACACTATAAGTTTATTAAGTAATAACTAATTCATATTTAAACAGAGCCTTCAGCTGTGAGAGGAATCCTGGTTTGGAAGAACTGCCTCTTACCACTGTAGATCTGACAGATCTATGCTACATGACGCTACAAGACATTATTGCATCTGTGATATAGCTCCCAAACTTACTCACAAGCATAACATTGTTACAATGAACCCTGTCTTCTATCCCAAATTAGCAGCTAAACTCTCTAAACTGTAGACATAAAAAAAATGAAAGCAAATGAGGAACAAGAGAAAATAAAATGGACTTCTTTTTCAATCTCACCTAAATTAAAAGCAAAATCTTTTCTCCCCAGACAGACCAGTAAATAGGCCTGTTTCTATAGCTAAATATGATGTACCAGAACAAAACTGTGCACACAAGGATCTCTGCCTTCAAGTTATTCTGCTTCACACAAAGCTACTCACTGTAGAGGTTCTTTTTTAAAACAAATATATCAATTTGATGAAATAAATCAAATAAATCATCAACCATATGGAACAAATCTATGGATGTTCGTGTCAAAGCTACCAGTTAAAGTTCTTTTGAGTGGGTTGGTACTGAGACCTGTTGACACATCTGTTCATAAGTCAGCTCACATAGCTGACATTTGAATCAATTAAGAAGATAATTCTTTAAATAATATTTAAAACATATTTCACAAAAGTGATTTTGTGCTAGTAATACTAGAAATGTAGTCATAATGAAATTGTGTCCTGACTGTGTAGTCAATTTCTGACTGTATATTATGTATTTAAAATCTGTTCCATACAATATCCTTGAACATTATTATATTAGAAAGTTCTTTTTAAAGAACAGAACAGCATAGAATATTTATATTATGGACACTATATAACATGCAAAGATTTGCAGATGATTTTAATATTTTTTCATTATAAACTTGATGACAGCAAAAAACATAAAAAAGTGTCAGGGGCATGTTGACCACTGTGTTGCCTAATTTTTTTCTTATGACACTCACTGAGATTCTAGCAACTCAATTAATTTAGTTTTAAAAGTGATTTTTATCCATTTTATGTCACACATTTATTACACAGGTCTGGACTGTGGAGACAGGCCAGTGTAGCATCCAGACTCTTAAACAACACAGACACACTTTTGTGATATATGTAAATATGTTGCCTTCTGTAAAAAAAAATCATTGTCTGGGTGGCAGCATATATTGCTCAAAAACCTCCATTTCTAAAATTCAGCATTAATAGAGCCTCCCAAACATAATTTCGACCACAGACCACATGGCAGTTTTAGATTTTAAAAGAGCTCAGGCTCAGGAGGTGCCTGCATTTCTGGATCTTGTTGATATATTTCTTCTTCACCTTTTAAACTTGCATTTGTGGATAAAGTATCTAACTGTGCAGTGATCAGTTTTTATTACAGTTGCCCCCGAGGACCCTGAAATCACAGGCTTTTAGTACAAAGATTTCTCCAGATTCTGTGAATCTGTTAATTATATTATATAATATTATATTATTTTTCATTATCTACAATTATGTATGGTAGATAATGACATCCCTCCATTTCATGTTTAATGTATACATAAATATAATTTTTTTTTCATGAATGTACCATGTAACAGGAGCTAGCTGCCTCTTATGTTTCAACTAAAAATTAAACCATCACTTTATTCTTCTGACCACAAGATGTCAGTGGCAGCCAAGTGTTTTGCTCCCTCTGCTTCCTCTGCGTTACACTTGTGCGTCTCCCATTCATCCACCAACATACACAAGCTGGTCCCACATGCAGCCTGAGAACTTGTCCACCCTCCGAGCTGCCTTTATTATTAATATCGAAACCACACAGCCCACTTCCAGTCACTACCCAGGCTCCCCTTTCCTCTTCGGGAAGCCCACACTGCCACCCATGTCTACTGTAATTTATCAGAGACAGCAGGAATGGAAAACCCCTTTGTCGCCCCTTTTTCGAACCGCCTGCTTTGTGGTCAGTTTGATCTCTGTCCGTGGCTGTCAGCTGCATTTGACAGAACTATTTTTAGTGGGTGTAAGCGGATTTTTTCGACCTGTTGGTTGTACTGAGACCTAAGCGCTGGTTCTACTGGTTTACGCTTCAGGGCTCCAGGGAGGGAACTTGTCCTTTTCCACACGTAGGGATGACATCACAAGAAATTGTGAGTGAAAATAAAATTTAACAATTTTAAGTCTAATGAAGCATCAAACATCAAATGAGAAAATGTGACCAACAGTGAAGGTTTGTGAAGACCAGCAGGTAAAGAAAAGTCAGATCTCATTATGTTCCTTGTGGCTCAGGCTTAATAAAAAACTTTCTCTCCTTTTTGATTGAGCACACTATCAAGACTGTAAACCAGAAATACATTTCTTTTCTTGACCGAATGTTCCAAATTTTCAAAGAAAAGTCCAACAAACTATTGTATTGACTACAGAACCAGCTGTATACACATACTCCTTGCTTCCTTTCCCCTTCTCTCTCTATATGGAGATGAAAAGATCTTTCATGTTGTTTCCTCTTGTTGCATTATTTATTGCTGTGTGGCGCTTTATTAGCTGGTTTCATCTCAGATTTCGCAGGCTGTTATTGGGGAAGCCTTTGAAATGTGTTTCTGACTCCAAACAATCCTTTTCCCGCTTTCTCTCACTTGTTCCAGTCGCCTCTTCTCTCATGATAAAAAAAAAAAACTTGATTTTCAAAGCGAACTGAGCTCCCTTCTGAAGCCAAAATCCATTCAATACTGTCCTTAGGAAAGGAGATGTTGTTCTTGTTTCATGGCTGACATAAAAGGAGAACTGAGGATCATCTTTGTCATTAGCCTTATTAGCATCATTAGCGCAGTATGGATGAACTTCAAATGATTGGCTTGGAGTTATTTGTGTTACCATAGTACTACTATTTTATGTTCCGACTTGGAGACTGTTGCATGGCGCACGCGGGTGTACGGTGTAGAAGAAGAGATGTTCTGGGCACAACCACTAGATGGAGGAGCTACTCCTGATTCTAAATGAGACATGATGCAGGAGGAGAAGACAAGGGCTGGAATTAATGGACACAGTTTGATTTTTCTAAACCACATAATCACACAAACAGATCTGTTTTAATCCAGGTTTTTTTTATTCTCAGCATATCTGAGCAACAGCTGATGTATTTTCTGAGTGGAAGAAGGAAAGAGGACACAAGCCAAAAGCTTAAATTAAGCAGGATTATAATGTGCGGAGTTTGGTGCGTGTCGCTCGGACACTGTTAAACATTTGATTGAATAGCTGGATGGCTGTGGTTTGGTGTCAGATATCATCCTGTTAGAGGGAAACCTGTGGCATGCAGAGATCCTCTGTCTTCACATTACAGCAGAAGGCTTCGGTGATTAGCAGGGCTTCAGCCAGAGAGGAGAGTCAAATGTGTTACATCAGAGTATCGACATGTCGGGGAAAGAATGAAAGCCAATGGTTCCAGAGCCCATTTATTAAAGTGGAGTTCAGTCTAAGTAAATTGCACGTGCTTTGTCCATTTAAATTGTCCAAAAAAGGCAGAAGATCTTAAAACCCAGATCCTTAAATGCTGCCCACTAGTGGTAAAACACACATACACAAACACACACACGCACTTAAATTTACACAGATGGATGAAGACGTTACTAAAAATCATGTGATTCTATTCTGTAATTTAATGAATAAACCTTGACACAATTTTCTTTTATTATAAAATTAATACTTGAATATAGCCAGAGAGATATCTTACAGTAAATCACAGGTTACAAGTCCATGGAAACCATGATTGGCTGGTTAAGAGCTCAAAGCACCAGCAGCACTCGAATCAAAGGGCCCATCTCATCGAACGAGAGCTGAGATGAAGGTGAAAGAAGAAAAGAGGTCACAGAGTTTGGATAGCATGCAAACAGTTGGTGGTGGTGATAGTTGATACCTACGTCAACTTAATGGTTCAATGTCTTTTTTTCCTTTCCTTCACCTTCTTCCTGTCAACGTGGTGTCTTGCATCTTTATCTGGACGTTCCAACCACTCTGCCATTGGTGGTGGATAAGCCCAGCATGCCTGATTTGGTTTGAACTCGTCTTTTATTCATTCCATCTCTCCCAGTACCCACACCTCCACCATGGCCCGGTTTCTCCTGGCAGGCCTTAATCTCTCTCCCTAATCGGCTGCAGACGTGAGGCTTTGCCATTTCCCACAGGGCTGCGCTTGGGATATGGGCAGGTTTTCAGCGTGAATGCTGAGGTACTTGGTGCAACAATGGCAAGAGCCGTCGTTTTTTTAGGTTTAGACGACTCTGTGTGCAACATTTCCACTCCTTTTTTGGTTGTGTATTTTCTTATTCTATGTGTGCTGCGATAAGGAAACACACTCAGATGTTTCTGTGGAGAAGCAGAGGTCACACTACATCACACCTAAATGTCATCTGGGCTAATGAAACTGAGCAACCAGCTGATCTCAGCAGGCGAGACCACTTGGGGCCAGCATCAAACGTACACCAGCACTTTGATTCTCCAAGGGAGTCTTTCTTAAGGTTCCTATTGCTAGCCCAAATCATAATAAACACACATAAACAGCTCTGTCTTTCATTTCAGCCCTGTAAGAGAGGAATAAATAAGTACAATCCACTTCAGCGAGAGCCATTGTGCAGAGGAAGCAGCTGGAGATGGCACTGGGCCCTGGTATTGTTTTGCCAGCAGCTCTCTGATCGGTCCATGTTGCCTTGTTGGCGTCTCCCGGAGAAGCCGGCAGGACACGTCACCGACATGAAAGAGACCGTCTCGAGTCTTAGTTGGTCACTACGGGTCACTTTGTTGTCAGAATTCTTTCCATAATGAGAAGCTACATTGTAAAGCGCTTTGGATAAAAGCACTAAATAAGTGGACATTTTGGACGAGCGCTTCCTCAATTCTTTGACATTATTGTTCACATCAGTGATTAATGTTCTCAAGGGACAAAGAGTGTTCTAATTACATTTGAATATTTCTTCAGAATAACAAAGATCAAACACAACTTCTCGTTAAGTGAGGATGGAAATTGCGCAAGGTTTGCTTTGGACTTACCCCTGAAACATCTTGTATGGGACTTGCAGTAGAGGATTTTTGGGCCTGAATATTGAACAATATGGTATTTATCTCTCTCCCTTTCTTTGCCCTGAGTTGGTGTATTCTTGTTAATTCTGTCTCTTCCCTCAGATGTGGTTCACGCTATTTACAAATCCAACTTTTGGAATGAGTGTCCGACTCCCTTTCGTCTGGGATTAGATAGAAAGAGAGGGGGATGAGGGATAGGGAGGGAGCTAGAGATGGATCATAGCACGTACTCATAGCACATACTTTACAGTGCGGCTGAGGACAAACTTGAAAGGATTATGGGGAGAAATACAAAATGTCTCGCAAGTAATAAAAGTGCATGTTATTTGTTGTCGGCTACAAAGGGCGACCAGTGGAACGTCGTCATCAGACACTGTCAGGGAAAAGTGCGGCCAAATAAGGAGAATTTACTGATGCCCAGAGCATGGCTTGTGTTTTCAGACAGCTTCACCAAGCGAACCTATGCCTTAACTCGTTTTTCACAGCAGAGCAGACGTGGAGCTTTTCCCAGAGCAAAGCCAGTAGGTTACTGGATACACTGGACAGGAGGGCTGCTTCAAATGAGCCATAACCACATGCACATTGACTAAACTTGAAGTCAAATAAGCTAAAACCTATAAACAGGTGCAATGAGATTCAGAGAGGCGGCCTGAGCGAGGACGGCAGAGATGTCGTGACACGATGCTAAAGAAGATCAGAGACAAACGTCAACTTTATGTGTCTCTGTAAGTGGAGTTCCATTCTTGTTAACTCCTTGCCAGGATGGGTAATACTTTTCAGAGTGCGTCATCCCACATTGTACAGACCTTTTACACTGGTTAACCTGCTGTCAGGCTACCTGCAGTAAAGCTGCAACACCGTGAGAGGCCACGAGAGACGGACAATGTGTCCGCCGTGCATGCAAGCAGGGTTTGAGCTGGTTACGATGCTGCCTATAGGGGCAGCGCGCCAACATGTGCCGGCCTTATGTTTGTTAGACGGTCTGTCTTCAACGCATATTGTTGGACCTTTTCTCTTTTACACGCAGGAAAAAGAAAGATAGACAAAGGGAAAGAGAGCGAGACAAACCTCGGTTTTCCTTTACATCTGGTCAAGATCTAGCTGGCATGCGGACGGATACAGTAAATCAGAGGCACGACTGTGAGAAAAACCCTGTTAGCAGTGTGCTTTCTGTAGCATCAATTGCTGGTTGTACGAATGTTCTCTGAATGTTTCCTTAAGACTTTCAACAGCACTTGTTATTATTTTTCCATTGATTGGTTATATTGTGAGCAATATTTTCATCCAAACTAGTATCACAGATGCTACTTTACTGTGACAGTGTTTGTGCCATTTGCTGCCGAGGGACTAAAGTCAAAATGCATTGGACTAGGTTACATTAGATTATCTTCTTCAAAGCGTTCCGTAGTTCATTTGTACGTGATTTTTGAACCAGCTGAGTAATGTGAAACAAATGCGTTCAACTGTTCTTTTGAAACGAGTGCCACACGGCTCCGTATGAATACATTAGTCATCTACAGGAAGCTGACACTAATAGCTCCCAAGTTGTGGTTTTGGAAGGACACATGTCGGGACAATTAACCAGGGGCTGGAGGAAGCGGGTTACTGGCAACACAATGCCCCAGAGCAGCCTGATATATGCCTGTCTGATAAACACTTTGGTCAGAGGAAAACCAAGTGTCAGCCGGATGCCCTTTTGAAGTCTTTTTGTATTGTTTTTTGCAGATAAAAGAGACAGGTGCCTTTGTTGAGGCTGAAGGAATGTGAAAAAAGAAGCTGCCATTTAGTGTCATTATATCCTCTTTCATATTGGTTCCCACTGAAAAAGGCACGTACAGTATTTACAGGAAAGGCAAAGCTCCATTACCTGCTAGTTTTATGTTACCTTGAGGTAGTGGAGGTTAAAAAGACTGCTGGCTTTTGATGAAATGGAGCAACACTTAAGCCCCAGAAACCAAGGGTCTTTGATCGCTTAACCTGATCTTCTTATATTTAATAGCAAGACCCAAGGAACGAGCATGGGAACGAGCTGCACCTCCTTTGATGATCTGAACCCCGTTCACATGTGCACCTCCAGCAGAGGCAACATCCCAGCGTAATAGAATAAGTCACAAAGCCAGAACAGGACTGTGTGTGGATAGGTGCAGGGACGCGCATGACTTCACTTTTAACATGTAACTTTGTCTTGATTGTTAAAGAAAAGCTATTTTAATCATTGTGTCATGTAAAGTCGGTCGCTTATGACAAACCCACTGAATCACACAGATCATTATCACCATTGAGCCACAGCTCGACTGAGCCTTTTATGTGGTTTTTTGGTCTCACTCCGTCATTTACCGTCAAACTTACATTGTTTACAGTTACAGTCTGCTGCTGCTTATGGCAAAAGTATGTAAAAACTCTTTGTTACTGTACACGCCAACACCAGAGACAAAGATTAACAGCTACACACATATTTCTTAAGATTTTCTGAAGACCAATTTAGAGCCAGGACAAAAGTGAACATTCAAAAGGTGAACACAAGCATGACTCCAAATAAACACTACTGCTTTATCCTTTCAAATGTCACTGTGGCATCAAATGGTGAATCATCACCTGTTATGAGCCTATAGCTGGGGTTCGACAGGTCACCTACTGCATTCTGCCATAGAAATAAGAAAGAAGGAAGCAGAAGGCTGAAGAAATAAGGTGTGTGGGAACATCCGTAACATAAACAGTACAACCACAGCAGTGACATCTGATCATGTGTTTTAAAGTAGAACTGGTTTTTAAAAAAACATTTTAGCAATATGATCTATATTTTATTATTTTAAAACATAGCTAAGATGAGAGTTTTTTTTTTTGTCTGATTCTTAGAAGGTGCTTCATGCTTTCATCTCATGTTGGCTACACTGATGTAATGCTGTTCCTGCTGGACAGCAGAGACAGACCACAATAAGACTACAGCTACTGTAGGCAAACCTAGAGCTAACATCTTTTCACTGGCTTTCTGTCGATTTCATATTCGACAAATCCTTTTATTGGTCTGTCAGGCAAATACATGGGCTCACTCCTCAATACATTGTTGACTTGTTCACAAATGTCCATCTGTTCCCAGAGTACATTTGAACTGTTTAGAATTTTTTCTATTTTCTTGGTTTTGAATAAATATTTTTTTGTTTATGTACGTGTGTGATTCTGTTTATGTTTAACTTTTTAAATGTTTGATATTTCATTTAGTTTTACAGGATGTCTGTTTAGATTAATATGTTGCTTTACAAGAAATTTACTTCCAACATTATCTTAATGTAGATCCAGACTTATTCAACAGCATCGGTGGCCTGTGCAGGAGAGACATTTACTTCTAATAGTTTTTGAGTGAGGCCCGTTCTCTAAATCAATCAGAGCATTTTAATTATTTTTGCTTGATTACTGGGTTTTGGAGATTTCTTCTTATTATAATTTCCTAATGACATGTACCTGAGGTGCTTGGGGAGGGCTGGAGTGGACTGATGTTAATTCTGAAGACAGTCCTAGTTTAAGTTGCAAATTGGAAAGTGGCTTCAGCATAAGTTTCGAATGTTCTTAAATTCATAAGCCTGAGAAATTCCACATGTTATCAGAGCAGCTGACCTTGACTTAAATGAAGTGTCATTTGAAAGCAGATATTCTGTCTGGGTTAATAATACCTAAAGTACTTGATGGAGCATTATGTATCCTATACAACGTTAACACTTTAACGGACACATGTATAAATGACTGTTCACCTTTGTGGCTTGTAACAATGGGATAAAAAATGACTATATTGTCACATTTGAACATTCAGTATTGTATAAAGCATGAAACTACAGCCAGATAAAGGAAGACACTTGCCCACCTCATCACTTCTCTCCTGGCTTTCTTGTAACTGCTGCGCATATACACAAAGGTTTTACTGGCAAATCTGCAAGATAGAAACGTGTCATATTTGACTCCAAGACAGTAGGTTTATCAGAGCACACCAAAACTTTTTGATTTCACAGTAAAATGTGGAGGAAATGCACAGAGAAACACACCATCACATTCACAGATTAATATTTTAACAAATCTCTATTATGAAGTCATTTCTCTAAGTAATGGCTCAAAAGTGGACTGTCTCTTCAGGCCAGTGCCAAAATTGCCAGATGGCCAGTGTGGGTCTGGCAGCAGCTCTGCATTTTTTTTCCCACTAATACAGTATGTGTTACATCTGATTCACTGACACTGACCTACATGGCAGTGGGAGGAATAGAGGATAAATAATCCTTTTTTCTTTATCCAACACAGAGGGAAAAAAAACAATCTGTGCCCAAGTTTAATGATGATGACAGTTTGTCTTTTATTTGTGCTGAAAAAACAACCCGCTGTTTAAAGTGGCCTTTGATGTAACTCAGCCTTTCTGACTTGTACCATTAAATTTTACACTGACTACAACTTGGCATAAACTCCTTCCTTTTTCTCTCTCTTTCCTGTTAGCACTGGGCTGCGCTCAGTTTGATAAACTTCCATCAACTTGCATATGCTGATCCGTCTGACATCTCATACAATCAACACTGCTCATTAACACTAGTCATTTACTTTTAGTGCGGAAATCAGCTCCTGCTTGTTGTCATCATTGCTGTGTTGGAGTTAAACGGACACCTATGTGTCATGGGCGCCTGTTTGGGTGGGTGCAAAGGATCAAATGATTTGCCTTGAGCAAAGAGTGGGAAACAGAGTCAAAAAGTGAGTCCGACACAGGTTCTGCCGTTTCTTCTCTCCTCTTGCTTCTCTTACTGAGGCTCCGGTTGCACAACCAGCACTTTATTTTCATTCCGTGCTACACACAATGTGTCATTCGTGTACAGAGGAATCAAGCCACATAACAGCCTCCGAAAGCCAAAGTCCTTGGCTTCTCTTGTAACATATATGGTTACTGCACGTTGTTTTTATAGAACAGTAATACTCTAACTAATCGGCCAGTGAAATGACAGATTATTCCTCCCAACATCTTCATTCTATAAATAAAATAAACAATTAAAAATGAAATACTGCAATGCATACACAGTAATTCAAAGTTAGAAATCATAGTACAAATAGACCTTTACTAGTAATGTTTTCCAGCTCCTCTTGGGGGAACCCGAGGCATTCCTGACTAAAACATATATAGTATATAATAAATAAATACTATGTTCTCACCACCATAAAACTTCCAGTGGAAGCATCCTGATCAGAAACCCGATCCACCTCAACTGGCTCCTCTCAACGTCAAGGAGCAGCAGCTCTAATCTCTCAAGTTCCCTCTGGACATCTGAACCCCTTATCCCATCTTTAAGGGTGAATCCATCCACCCCATGGAGGAAATTAATTTCAGCTGCTTGTATTTGCAATTTTATTAATTTGGCCAGCGTCCAAAGCTCATGACCAGCTCATGAGAGCTGGAGCATACTCTGTTTTATCTAGTGATCCACCCTCGCTCCCAAGCCAAAGTGAGCAACTACTTCTAATTTTTTTAAATTTCTCCTGAGGCTTTTATTCACTGTGCAGAATGAGATAAATGATAATCATAATAATAATAATAATAAGGGAATATGGTGAGAAGATTCAACAATATTTTTTATTCTAAAACAAATATTGAAATGGAAGTAAACCAGAACAATATTTTAACCTGATTTTAGGAACAATTACAACTCTTTCTTTCTTTAGTTAGAAGGACTTTTCTTCTTTTAATTATGATCTCTGCTGCACTGTCGGCTGAGCTAATGAGTCACAGGAGGTTTGTACCATTCCATATTATGATATGTTTTTCAGTATGTTTCTAGGACCATAAACACACAGTGTGACATGCCATAGCTGTACAGTACCAGCCACGAGTCCTCTTATGGAAATTGTTGTTTCATGTCGGCTGATGGGCAAACTCCCGTCCACACAACCACTGCATTCTGCATCGCTGCATGACGTTCTCCCTGCGTCTATGTTTGACATAAGTCAAAACCTCTTTCCCACCTCCGTTGCATGGCATCTGTTTTAACATGGAGACTGAGCTGTGTGAGACCCTGATAATTGGAGCACATCCTACTCCATTCCCATGTCAACCAAGCTCAACAATATCCAGAGCCTTCAGCATCTCAGACTGAATCACATCTGGTGCCTGAGGAGCTTTTCAACTGCCTCAGAGACCTCTGCCGTGGATATCGGTATGGTTTTCCCCTGAAATTCGTCCTCCTCCACGGAGGACGTGTCAGCTGGGTTGAGTTCTTTTCACTCCCAAGCGTTCCCCTTCAGCCTTCTGCTTCCTTCTTCTTCTTCCTTCACAGCCTGGGCCAAACCGTGAGAATATTGTGCATTGCTATTTTTGGGAGTCACTCTTTTCGCTGCTGTTTTGAAATATGACAGGCGGACAGTTTCATCAAAATATTTTACACTATAGCCCTGACATAGACTTGCAACCTGTTCATGGTGCACCCCGCCTCTCAACCAATGACAGCTGGGACAAGCTCCAGCCCCCCGTGACCCAAATAGGATAAGAGGTTACAGATAATGGATGGAAGTTACAATATTATACAATATAAAACAACTTTACGTGCCCAGCGCTGCATATCAGATAGACAATGTTAGCTAATGGACACAAGGAGCTGTTAGATTTGAGTCCAAAAGTCAAATTTTTCCCTCAACATAATATTTACTGCGGTACAAAATTTTTATAAATTTATAAGGGGCATCCAAACTTGCATTGATCTAATTTTCATCTTTCATCATCATTTTATTAATCATGATGAAGAAGCATTTATACTAGCTGAATTATCATTTTAATTATGTTTAGTTTTGAATCAAGTTGGCTTACTTCAGAAAACTGAATTGACATGTAAGCAAAGAAAATGCTAACATGACTTTTTACAGTTCACAGTCAGAAATTCACACAAAAAGTTGGCTTATCTTCTTTTTAACCTAAATACAATTGTACTAGGTGAACAAGGATTAAATATTATGTTGATCAAAAAATCTCAATTTTACTTTTTTGTTAAATTATAAAACAATTTTTGAAATGCACCTTCTCCCAATAAATACTGGGCTTCTATTTGCCAGTTGGCCGGAACACATCTGAGTTCAAATGAAAACTAATATTAATCTGTGTCTGCTGAAAGTGTAAATAGGCAAGTGTTTGCCAAAAAGCTATGCCCAGGTATAAATAATAGAAAATATGTTATGTATTAAATACCCAGAAAATATTCATTTAATACAAAATCTTTTGACAGTCTTATTTAAGTCTGAAAGTTTTCCCATTATTTTACCATTGGGGACTAAAACATTTCACAGTAACAGTTCACAATTATTCTTTATTAATTCCTAGTTTCAGGCAAGTCACGGCACAGTGTGGCAAGGCTTTGCAAGCAGCTTCCATTCTAAAGCGGGCACAGTCACAAAGTGCCATTGTGGGATCTTTAAAGAGTTGCCCGACATTAAAGGGAGGTAGTGGTAGCAGGTGGCGTGCTTGAGGAAGAGAATCTCCCTGTGGTCTCATTCAGGCCTGAGAGAGAGTACTGGGACAGGTGGTCAACCCCTTTAATGTTGCTAGGCTCTTAATCTGTGCATGGGCGCAGTGACCAATGGCTCTTTACTGGCCGACCTGTGATACGGTTTCTGCTGCTGCTGGATGTTTCATGTGGTTCCACCCCACTTACGTCCGCAGTTGCAGGACTTTCTGCATGGCGTGGCTACTTAATCCACCAGCGACATGTGCATCGCTGGTTCTTCAATTCTTTGTCACCTGTCCGCAACAACTGGCAGCTGACGCAAAACCCTTTCTTTGTTCCCGTTTCTTCCCAGGTTATTCTTGGATGGGCCTAATGTTCTTAGGAAAGATGAAAGAATTGTTGATGTAATCCTGGATATCAGAAACTATTTCAGCAAGTACCAAAAAGATAAAAGCAGGACTCTGATAGCGCGGCTGTCTCCTGAGCAACCACAGTTTGGACATGTCTGGATTATTGACTTCTGTTGTCCTTGAGTGTGACCAAAGCCAAGTTAAAGCTGGGAGCCATGAACCAATTGTCTTGTGTTGTGGAAACAAGCAGGTGCATTATGAGGGCCTTGAAGTACAGCGGTATCACTTCGCATAGGGGCAGCCCCTTGTTACTGTTTCTGCTTGATGGATTGCATCATTATCCTAACGTTGTTTTCCTCTGTGTGCTAACAGGAGGAACTGTCAATATGACCGTTTTGGGTTTCGTTTTCCCAGGTCTCGAGTGCCACAAAGAAAACAGAAAAATGTTGTTTTGATCGAGAGCTGTTGAGGCTCATTTATAATGGGCCCCGGGTTTGTTTGATGTCGGCAGGGTCCAGCCTGGGCGTAAAGCAGTGATGAATTTGACAATAGTGGCAAGTTCCCAACAGCAAATGAATCACGTTTGTCCACAGTACACATGGCTGATCCATTAAAAGTCACTGGTGTCATCTGAGGACATGGTTGTCGGATAGGCTGTTCATTACTGGTTAAAAAAGCAGGTATAGTCTTGATCAGTAGGTTCGAAAATGTTCTCTAAAATGTAACACACATAAAATAGAAAAAGCAGAACATTTAAAGAGCTGGTTTTGTTCAAAAATAGTTTTTTCTTGAACAAACAAACCCAATCTGAACCTAATCTTGTGACTATCAGGCAAATTAGAGGCTGAATCTGTGCGTTTATCGACATGAAACAGGATGTTTGTAAATGGCACATTTAAAGAAAAAGGAACATCATGCATTTGCCGGAAATAACTGTGATGGAATTTTTATAACCCCCGTTTGGTAAAGACTTATGTCTTGGCTGTGTCAAAAATCACCCTTTTCTCACTATAAAGACTTTTGACAATTTTCTAGTAGTGTCCAAATGTTGAGTGTGCAAATCTGCCCATAATATAATGCACACAAATCTCCCACAATGAAGCAAATAAAACACAGGGTACATGAAATGAGATGTGTTGAAAACAGCTGTTAATACTGTGTAATGAGTGTCCAAAATGTCCATTTACTCTCCAGTTACATAGGGAGAAGTGAAAAGAGGCATTTCAAACTCGGCCCAAGTCATTTCAAAACTTCCTTTGAAATTACCATATTCCCCATGACATCACTATGACATCATCAGGGTTCATTTCTCGGAGTAGAGAGGACATCCAGCAATGACATCATCAGCAGTGTTCCTCACACTCAGTAAACGTATCCACAGTTTGGTGACTGGCCCCTTTAAGCAAAAACACTAAAATAGCACAATGTTTGCATTTTTCCAGCCAAACGTTTCACCGCAGGACATTAGTTAAGGAGTGTCTCACAGACTCATAAAATTGCAACTGTAGCTTTGATTCCAACTTTCCCCTTGTTTTCCATATCCTTCACACAAGGAAAGTGCTCTAGCTCTTTTCATTAGTGGCTGTTTGTTCATCCTTGGTAATGATCTCATAAGGGGCTTTTTAGTCGAACATGGTGCTCTGTGATTGAATGGTTTTATGTGGAGTCAAAGCACTCAGGTTTGCGCAGCGGGGCGCCACTTCAGATCACTCAGCACAAATCCCCGTGGAGCTCTGGGGAAAAAAAAAACATTGATTGCTGCTCAGCCTCTCTCTTTCCCTCTCTCTCCATTTTTCCCTCTTCTACCCCCAATTTTTCCCTCTTGCAAAATAATCCACTTTAACCGTCCCACTCCATTGCCGCTCTCCTTTCCCCTGAAACTAGTGATTAAGCGCTTAACCAGTTTACATAAAATAGAGATGTGTTTGAAATGCAAACAAATGAACACCTGGGATTTTTGAGATTGCATATATTGTTGCGTTGTTCTGGCAATATTTCCTTCTAATTCGCTTCATCAGTATGTAAATATAAAGTGTTGTAGGCACGGATAATTGTATTTTCCCATGTTAGCCAACAAATTTAATGATATTCACCATAAAGTTTGTTATAAATTATGAGCAAAAAATAGGATGAATTGTTTGGTCTGTTTAAAGGTCTCATGGCAGTGCAGGATAAATTAAGGTGTGACAATATGGATCAACGCATTTGAAAGTATTGCTCGCATTTGCATGTGCTAATTATATACAACTCATTGTATGAAATACTTTCTATAGTATAGTCCCTTTGTATTAGTTTTTTAAATAAACCACTAATCCACTAATTTATTAACAGCAAAGTTTTATCATGCATTTGGCTGCTGATGAGACTCAATTGTCTGTGGGTGTGGAAGTGAATGGTTGTCGGTCTGTGTCGGTCTGTGTCGGCTGTCCAAGCTGTACCCTGCCTCTGGCCCAGGTGAGCGTGGATAGGTTCCAGCCCCTCGTGAACCCGAATAGGATATGAGATTTCAGATATTGCATATAAGTAGCTCACGAATCACAGTTCACACAATGTCAGTTTTCTAAGTTGCATTCAAATATACAGTGATCAGCCAGACAATTGCTTGTCTGTTGTGGTGGAGAGCGGTCTGCATGGGAAAGATGTTATTCTGGTCATGACTGACAGGTGTCAGGATGCACAGTGGTTTGCATCTACACAGCAGCATCACTACAAGGTGAAATTAATGTTGAGGCTTAAATTAAAATTAAAATGATCTCTTTGGGCATTTTGAGGAACGTTTTCATCTTACTGTAACATCTAAAAGGACTAATGTGTCAGGAAACACGTTCCACAAGTACAGGGGCATTACTGCAGGGTGGTGTGTATGGACCCATGGTAAAGGTCCAATAACCAATCGCCTCTTAGTCCTGTTTATTGGTGAGGGAAAAACATGGTTCTTTAATTGCTAAATGATACTCGTTGCTATCTTCATCTGTCTGCTGTTCATGCCTAATGCCTAAATGAGAACCAAAGCAAAAATACAACATAGCGAACACTAGAACCAAAACAATGATCAATGAAACTCATTTCTGTGGGTCTGTTGATATGAATCACACAGGTAATGAGTTTATTAGTAAAATACAAGTGAATCAGAAAACCTTCAACAACATATGTGGAACAGCAAATTCCACATCTTCAAAAGAATGGAAAACTCTTCTTAACAGAGCTGTTTTGGAAATAAACCAACTAATCTGTGTTATGTATCTCACGGAGCCCCGTAACACACACACACACACACACACAGAAGAGGTTCAGATAGAAACTTCCTGGATCAGAATGCCATCTGCAGAGCTCAGCCTGAGCCTGTGACATCACTTCCTCTCACACATGCAGGCCCTGATGGGAAATTGTACCACCATGACATCATATAATGGTTCCAACATGTGGTGTGACGACTTGTATCCAACTGCCAGTAGACGCTGCCGTTTAAACTCAGCTGCAACAAACTGGATTTCTCTATCCACCTCAACCAGCGGCGGTCTCTAACCTGCCTGAGCCCCAGTTCACTCGGACTTAAGTTTCATCTTTTAACCGCACCTGGCTTTGAAATGAAGCCTTTCCAGCCTACTTAAGTAACAATAAGCACATTAGAGTCCGTTTCCACCTTAAGTTTTAAGGCGGAGCTGCACACCAATCCCTTTTTTTAATGATGTCACGGTGACCTTCGCTCCTTTGCTCTCTGCTGTTATTATCATATTGCTCAGAGTCTTAGTCCAATAACTCAATATGACTCCTCTAACTCTTTCATCCTGCCTAAGGATCTTCACACATCTTGTATCCATCATCTGTCCCTCCCACACACGATCCACTCCTCCTCTGTTCTCACGTTAATCTGCCCGGTCCTCCCTTACACATTTCCACTCTCCTCCAGTCATTTGCTCACGTGATGACCCCCCCCAAACACACACACACACACACACACCAACCCCTCTCTCTGACAGGGCACACCAGCAACCATTGAAAACAGCCAGTTGTGTGTTCTAGCTGCGTTTTTCTTGGCACACACTCGGGGTTCTAATATTGCCACTTCAGATTAAGTGTACTAGATGACTGTGGAAAGGGGGCTTCCTTCTCATGAGGCTGCAGTAAAAGATCAGAGGATGTGGGAGGAGATGTCCACTAATCCATCTACTTATGATTCTTGCCGTTTTGTTCCACTAACTTAAACCACCAGTCACGGAAAATGACTTGTGAAAGCTATTTACTGTACACGACACATTTTTGGTAGCATCTGTGGATAAAATATTTTCATATGCAGGCTTTTGACTCACTCTCACGGTCTAAAAAAAAAAAAAGATAATGGAGGAACTGTTCCAAAGCTTCTCAACTTTTTGGCCATGTTAAAGTGTTTATAAGTTAAACTCTCCCCTCTTGCAGTTGACTCACACACACATTCTGTCAAAGAGGGTAATAGTTCTGCCACTTGTAATGAACTTCAGAGAAAGCAACCCCGCAAATATATAAGCTGGTGTTTGTGTATGTGTGGGTGTGTGTAAGCTGCTGTGCAAATGGGGTGGCCTTTGATGTAGCGCTGCTCGAATCCTCTAGTAGTTAGCCGTTCCCAGGCTGCCTGAGCCTGTCCTTTTCTCTTTCAAGGGCAGGACAGAGAAGACAGAGAACGAGACGGGAAAATGAGAGAGCGAAGCAGCCGCTCTCTGCCTTTGCTTGAAGTCACGTAAAGACAACAAGCCGTACGGGATAATTCATTCAGTGTAATAGAAAGGCTTCATGTGTGGGTTCATTTTGTGTAGAGTGAAACGTGAAGGTGCATTAAGGGGAGAAGTAGAGGGGCAAGATTTGCGGCTTTTCAACAACAAAATGGAAAGTTCCAGAATAAATGTGACATTTGCAGATTAAAGTAGAACTTCTGAGAATAAATTAGACCATCGGCTTTAGTGTTTATACTTTGTATAGATGAACTCACTTTTTCCTCTGTGTTGCAGTGATTGACATGTAATGTACCAAACAAAGATTTGTCAAAGCAGCGTGAAACGTTAGATCAGCGACCTGTCAGTGTAGCAGCTTTCCTATTTGTAGTTAAGATGTTACAATTAATCATTTAGCAGAAACTTTTATCTGACGCGACTCACAGGTAAGTGACACTAGGGACACGTTTGACACTTAGCCAGGAGGACCAGGAATTGAACCACTGACCCTGTTGTTTGTGGACAAATTCTCTACTAACTGAGCCGAAGTTAAATGCTGTGATTTACTATTAATGGACTGTATATAGGGGCACACACACACACACACACACACACACACACACACACACACACAGAAACAACATTGAGGTTGTAAGCTGATCTTTTCTTTATCCATTAACACGTACATTTCTCTTTTTTTTGTCGATTTCTATTTACATAATCACGTGATCAATAACAGGATTTTATTTTGAAAACCCATAAACTGTCAACATTCATTGGCCTTCTCACTTTAGGTAGTTTTAAAAAAAGTCTCTGTGTCTTTACAGTATATGCAGTAAGAAAACTGGGGACTGTGTTTCCCATTTATCTCAGTTCCCTTGTCAGTTCCAGAGTCCGACTCTCCCTGATCACATGAGAGAAACTAATAGATGGATACTGTTCCTTTGTTTGCTTTGAGCTAATGGACTAAATTGTGATTCTGACTGTGGCCACAGTTTCAAAATCACAGCAAACAACGCGGATCCTGGCACCTTGTTTTACAGTCATGTATAAATTGCTTCCTTTGAGGTCAAAGGTCACATATTTGTTCTCCTCACACCTTTCTTGTTGACTGTCTGAAACATCGCCTTTGGAGAGATCCAAACTGCTTTCTCCTGTGTCTGGGGCATGTTTTTAACATAGCAGATAAAACTTGTTTTACGGTGTGTGTGTCTGTGTGTGTGTTTGTGTGTGTGTCTGTGCAATTCAAGCAACCTGCAGGTAAAGGAATATCCAGTAACCTAGACTATCTCCAGCCTTCAAAAACCCCTTCATGTTGCTGCACCAGATGTGGAGAGAAGCAGTGAGAAAAGGTGGCAAAAAGCCAGAAGAAACTGTGTCAGGAAGCTTTTTAAGCAGGTCATTGTGTGTTTTCCCTTCCTTTTCCTTCATCTGTCTCAGAATAATTTCACTATTGCTGAATTTTTAGAACCATCAGCGTGCTAAAACGTGTGAAGACGGGACCATTGATGGGAGAAGGGCCATCCGCATCCAATTCACCTAGTTGCCAAATATTTTTCTGCTTCCATCCAACACATTAAAATCATATTTTACATCTACGTTTTCTGTTTTTCTACAGTTAACATGTAACACATGATCTTCCTATGGTTCCTGCCTGCAGTAAAACATTCTCATCCATTCATAGAAGCAGCTCACTCACTCAATCCTCCCTCTAGAGGTGGAGATGTGGAACGTCTGGAGCTGTCGCCGCACAGGACGGAGATGCTCTCCCCTCCCCTTACATGAACATTCTCACTTTTCTTCCCCGCCAACACACTTTTAGTTTGGGATTTGGACAAGGTGATCTCAGATCTCATCTTATCTCAGAGGCAACACATCTCCGAGATAAAAGGAACATTTATACAGCAGATGGGCAAACACACTCCACCATCAAGTTTAGTCGGAGACATGATAGAGAGACGCAGCCTCAGAAGGGGAACACATTAAGGCTAAACGAAGGTGTTAGTTCAGCCTGAACGCCGGTGCCTATCAGTCGTTCATATTTCAAAACTTGTAATTCTAAAGGTAGGAATGTTTCCTGCAAAGCTTTTCACCCTGAAGGATGAAGCTCTCTCTAGGAGAGGGTTCCCTCGGGGATCGTCAGGATCTGTTATCTCACACATACCACAACACTCACACATGTTCAAACACATGCGTATGCTGATGCATACATACACACCGCACTTATCTTTGTGTGGAACATCTGCTGTGCTCTTCACCCCTCCACCTGAGCGTGAGTAATCGTCCTTCTATTGATCCCCTATTAAGGCTCCACAACTTTTCCCCAGAACAGATGTCAGGCGAGCATCACACAGATTGATGTTTTTAATAAAAATGCAATAAGGAGAACAAAGTGGAGGAGGAGGAGGAGGAAGAAAGGACACTCTTCTCATGGAGGAGAAACCTGGAGGTAGGTGCGTTAATGCATACGTGTGTGTGTGTGTGTTTGTGTCTTACTTGGCAGCCCTTTTCACAAGTTTCGCCTCTACTGAAGTGGTTGGCAAGAAACTTTTTTAAAAGCGCATTTGAAGAATCTCAGATGTTACAAGACGAAACACCCACATGTGTTTGTGTGTGCGTGCATGCCTGTGAGTGAGCTCAGATTGACTTGACTTTCACTTCAATCGCATCTTTGTAGGTCTGCTTGTGGATCCTATAAGCAAAGCGCAGGGGGAAAGGTTGCATTGCAGAGCTTCAATGGTTTCTTTGGCTGAGCCATAAGGGATCCATAGCACCAGCAACCTGACTAGCAGGCAGATGGGTGAGGATGAAATGATAAAATATCAGATGAGAATCTGTCAAAAATTCAAAAATGCACCGGTCAATAATCCATGTTTTTACCCGAGCACCTAAAGAAGTGGGTTTGAGTTTGAGAGACACCAGACAAAGAGAAAGACAGACAAAGAGGGATCAACCGCGCGAAGGAAAGCAAAGGGAAGAGATGCTGCCTTGATAGAGCGGCAGACGGACAAGGATACATAGAAAGTGTTTTAGAAGATACACTGAGCAAAAAGAGTGTTTACCCTCTGAACGCTTCTAAGAAAAGGAGAAGAAGAGAGGGACAGGCATTTATGATGCTGAACGTCCCAACTGCCAGCACAAACCCAGCTCCACTCTCCTCCTTTGTTGCTGATGTATTTACCCGTCTGACAAATACACGTATCGGCCCATCGATGGATTGAGAAAGCTGTGCGTATGAATAATAAATCTATGGCAGCTGTACATTTTTAATTGATTCTTCCCAAGTACAAACAGCATGGAGATTGTGAGGCTTCGCACGCTCCCTCCGGGAGTCAGTTTGATTTTCTTTTATCCACTAATGTATTTATTACTATTGAAGCTGGAAGCAAAGAGGGAAAAGGGATGTGATGAATATTTGACAAGGGGAGGTTGTGACGTGCAATATGTCAAGGAGGTCTCCTGACAGTCGGCTTTATTGTGCCGCGTGGCTTTCACTCGTCCTTTCAAGCGATGCTGTTCTGTGACCTCTGCCTTGTTCGGAAATTTGATTTGCATTTATGTTTCATGATGGCTGGTCACTCGAGAGGCTCCATCAAGCAGATACGTAGATAATCTTTGATAACTACGGATTTCTAATATCACCGTCACCGTTCATTGTCCCTCCCACATCATAGATCAGTCCACATCTCACACTCCCGTCCGTCAAACATTAAAGGTTGATGTCATCAAGTTTCTTGATCACTATGGTTCTAGTTTGGTGAGTACGGGTATTTAAATGCTTATAAAAGACTTCCCGCTATTCACTTTTTCATGGCCAGGAGTTCACTTTTTTTAACCTCTCTAGATGACATCATCTGAGCTCCACCAAGTGATGTCATTTGGAGTCACGTCACTATTATGAATTGCGTAATGAACCACTTCCCCCCACTATGTACTTTTACTAGAGTACATTACTGTGTGTGTATTTCTACTTTTACTGACTCTTTATCCTATTATATACCCTCCCCAAACTACAACCCAGATGAAAAAAGTGAAGTCCCCTTTCAGTTTGCACATGCTTAGTAGAGACATACTCCATAACTTATCTTAATGTGACAAATTTCCCTGGGCAGGTGTTTTTACTTCTAAATGTTTTTTAGTCAGGCTTCTCCTTCTAATTAATAATAGAAACCATGTGACAAATATAAATACCAACAATTCATTATTGCATTATTGAGTTTTTTTCTCCTATGAATCCAATGACAACAGTACTGTCACTTTGTCAACAGTTGGTTTGACTTTTATCACTTGGCAAACAGACTAACATACTCTGCAGAGACACGAGACAAACATCTATAACACGTGATATTAGCACTAATATTAGGACGTAATATTAGGGAATTTAAATCTGAGCAACCACTGTCATCTCAGCTAAAATTTACTGGTGTTTGCTTTTATTCTTCTCCATTTCTGTTCACTGCATAAAGGTACATAAGGGGGGTAATTAAAAAAATACAGGGTCATAAATGGAGGGTAGGGTTATTGCAGACAATAAAACATGTTAACGTTGTTAACGTTTGACTGGACACAGCTAGAAGGTCCCTGGTTTGAATCTACCCGTCAGCTGAGGCCTTTCAGTGTGCAGTTTGCATGTTCTCCCCAGAATCATGCATGTTAGGTTTACTGCTGACTCTAAATTCCCTGTAGGTGTGAACGTGAGTGTGAATGAGTCTGTCTGTGTATTTCTCTCAGTGTTGGCCCTGAGACAGACTGGAGACCTGTGGACCCCACCTCTCACCCTATGACAGCTGGGGTGGGCTCCACCCCACCCTGACCAGGAACAGGGTAAACAGCTATGGAATGAATATAATTAATAATATTTCCTGAGAGTGGCCATTTTGCCTGAATCCAATGTGTGTTGTTGTCCCCTGGATTGCTGTTTTACAGTAGAATATGTAAATCACATCACCTGAGTTGCACTGTACCTGCCCCGTGCTCTGGAAGCTTAGCTGAGCCTAAGGCAAAGTTAGGAAGTTTGAAAATGCTGGACATTTAGCATTCAGCACATCACCTTAGCATGTTACATTGAGAGACAGGATAAAAGTATAACTGTAAATGTATTTTCAGTAAATTAAGTTTGATTGCAAATTAACTTTGAACATAAAGAGTAGATCAAGATAAAACTTTCACATTTTAACTAGGGTTAGACGACTTCCAATCAAATGTTAATGTGCTTTTTTTCTCACATCCAGGTGGTTATCTATTAGTAATGTCTCTGTCTAATATTAATGGATATTGATTCACCCACTGTGTGTTTATCAGCCTCATTTCTGTGCAGTTAATTATCTCCATATTGCTGAACAGATGGTCCCTTCAGTTAATGTAATGATTTCTTTCTGGGAGTTTGCGTTAATTCTAGTCAACCCAATATGTTTGTCCCGGCACTGTGACACATCAGGCTGATAACAGTGAGAAGGTCAGTCCTCGCCTTCCAGTAAAATTTTAAAAAACATCCTCCCCTCCAGTCCACCTTTTCATATTACTACAGTCAGTCACCCCACTTTGTAGGAACAGCAAAATCCCACTGTTAATTATCTAAAGTTTATGAGATTTGTCATGGTGCTCACGAACCTACGGTCAGTGAAGACTAAGTAGAGGAGTGGTCCTTAAAGACCCCTGCAGTGCTTGTTTCCTAACTAACGCTGCACTACCTGGACCTGGTGTGTTCAGTCAATGGGAAGCTGGAACATCCCATTTCGAATGAGGGTGAAGAGCAGCAAGAGAGAGTTGAACGTATGATAAGCATGACGTAACTTCATAGTCTCATTTGTGCCCTAACTTACACATTCTGTTCAGCAAAATCATCTTCACAAGTAAACACCACTGTTATCATGGAGTATAGCCTGTTAGTTTGGCTGTGGTTTAACATTTAGTTTACACCAACTGTGACACACACACTTTGTGTATGTGTCAGAGGGTCTGACATCTGAACCAATACCCCATTCTGCTTTCATCTAACTAGTGCAAAATTGTGACTCAGTGGTATAGTTTCTATACTATGTATTAGGTTTCTAATACATTACAGATTTTGTCAAACTTGTTTGTTTTGATGTTGTAATATCATCGAAAGCCACAGACCACTGGTCAAAAACGCTCGTCCTACAGTAAGTGATAGGCCACGGGTGCTACAAGGGGCTCGTACACACCATTTTATTTCCCCGTCATCATCTGAGACACTGAATCCATTCAGTGGACTAGAGCTGTCATTTTTAAAACTGAGCACCAGCTGCACTCGGGGCTTCATCCACGTCAGTTTCACTGGGTTATTGGTGCGTGAGGCTTGTCCCCTGTTAAATTTAGATTTTTTTCCGTGCATGTCTCTTAAATAGACTAAATGCTACACGTGTGCTTCAAACTGATTTTATTTGGATAGAGTTTCACCCCTACTGCACACCTGCTGGATCAGCTCTAGCATTTATCTGGCTTCTTAAATTTAGAAATCGGGCTTCAGAAATCTTTCCCCAGAATCATAAAGCACTTGAATAAAATTGTATTTTACCTTCAGACCTTTCTGCAGGATGGTGCTGATTTCCATATCAGCAGGCCAATTTACCCGTAATCAAATTACGAAAAACACACAACTCGAGCCTTTACTTCCCTTTAGGGTACGAGGCCCAACAGCCTTTGCTCACTACCCCCCTTATTAATCCCGCCTTATCAGCGTGGCTACATACCAATGACATTAAGTTGGGAAGAGTGTGTTTTGTGATTCGGACGAACCCTTTCACTTCTCCCGTGAATGCCCTGAAACATTTCCCTGCTACTTTAACACTGAGAAAGTGATTACTACAACAAGCGTGGAGGACAATATAAGCAAGAAGGACGGGCCCTGGGCCTCAGTGATAAGAACAGATAATCAATATTATATAATTTAACACTCGTCGTTTGATTTTGCTCGGTAATGTTATCGTCATTCACAGGCAATGCAGGAAAATGCCATCAAAGAGTGACATTTCCTTCAGCACATGTCCTTGGACCGGTGCTCGCTTCAGATAGATAGACATTGTGAAAGACCTTTTTTTTTTTCACATTTCCACATCGATGATGAACAGTTACAGCATTAATGGATTTTCTGCCACTGGCAGGGGGCAAAAGTATGATGAGCATAATGTGATACAGACAGTTTAATGGTAATGTTCTGCTCACGGAACCTTGTTTATTGACCTTGCCATAATAAAACTACAGTTTTAGTGGGTAGTCAAATTGCTGTATATTATCAACATTTTATTCATTTATTAAGATATTAAATGCTGGTTCAATGTGGAGCTTTGGAACATCAATACAGCTAAACTCCAGACATAGTATTCGGTCTGTTAGACTGGGGCCTGCTAATATGTTCCCGCAGCAGCAGCAGCAGCAGCAGCAGCAGCACTTCTGCAGGTTTTCAACAGTCTGCGTATTGTCAGCGAGACGGTTGCGAAACATATCTGTCTAGAAGTCAGATTGTTCCACAGATGTGGAGCTGACTGTCTTCCAGCTCCTTTGATGTGATGTTAGAGTTTCTCGATCCCATGTCTGTCTGTCTGTCTGTCTGCGCTGGCTGATGATGGAGGCTTTGGAGGGTTAGATCATATTTGCGGAACTCAGCGTAAACAAGCTGGCCGAGGCGAGCCAAGTCAACCTGACATCCAAAGAACTGGAGTGTAAGCAACACTAGGGGACGGGGTCCAAGCTGTCTGTGAGCTGCCCGTAATCAGCGACACAGAGATGGAGCCAGTGCAGATGTGAGATGCTACACGCGCCATGAACCAAGGCTTCGGGAAAGTTACATCTAAATTTGCCACTGTGTTCTATTTGTAACGTTGCTGGGTAAACAGTGGGTGTCTCAAGAGGGATGTCTTGCCTCAGGATCAGGTGGCAGAAGTTCAAAGGCGATGCAGGGGTCATGGGATGGAAGAGGCGGGAGGCAGGAGGGGATTGGGTTAGGACAGGGCTCCTGTTGTCCCCAGCTGTCCTGTCCATGTCCCCCCTGACTGAAGGGCAGCCCCAGGTTAGAAGGCCAACAAGAACAAAGGAGAGAGAGAAATGAGGGGGTTCAAATAAAGGGTACAGACCGGAGGAGTCTGAAGGATGGGTGGGGCGTGCATGCACGAGTGTGTGCGTGCGTTTGATGCGACAGCACACATTGTCGTCTGCTCCCCTCCCCTGTTCTCACACACACAGGGACAGCGTGACCAGACATCCCTTTGGCCTCTGATATATTTATATGCTCGGAGCAGTCTCAGCTCGGAGAGGGAGACCCGCGAGATGCACCTGAGCAAATATTAACATCCTCCATAAGGAGCCTTTGATGTGTGGGGGCCAAAGCCTGGGGTCGCCACCCCTCAGCAGGCTTGGCTCAGAGCGAAGGGTCTGCAGAGTCAATAGGGGAGTGGGAAGATATTGAAGAGCAGACGGGTCAGACTCCCAGCCAAATGTTAAGGCCACATGACACATTGTGGGGTCAGGGAAATGCATTTAAATTATGAGGGTGGTTTATTTAGAGGTGTGACTCAGACAGAAAACCAAAGACAATGTCCCGGCAGAAATACCGGTTTAAGGTACATAGAGTCACGATTTTATTTTAATACAGACCATAGTTTGTGCACCAGATTCTGTCTCTCAACTCCTCTCCCTGAACAACTGTCGAAAGTTCATAAAACTCAACAGTGCACACGCACAAAAAAATCCACAACTTATTTGAAAGAGGAAAAAAAAGATTAACTTCCAGAGACTTAAGTGTCTTCGCTGCTAAATCCCTTTTCAAACGTTGGGAAGAGACTTGAGGGAAATAAATATATAAAGTCATCCAAGAACCAGGCTAAGTGGTTTATCTCCTTTCATCTTGCCACCGCTATATGAGGACTAATCCCGCCTTGTGTCTTTAGTGTGGAGCCGGGCCCCTCTGAACTACATTAAATAGAATAGATTAGCTCCTCTAAAAAGTCACGAGGTGGCATTTCAGAATCTGCCTTGTTTTTGGTGCCACAGATAGAGGATGGCATGAGTCAGTATCTGTGCGCGGCTTTGTCTTTGAGAGACTGGCTGACATGTGAACTCCCACCAAAGCCACGGAGTCTTTTTGCAGGATTGCTGCAGATAAGGCAGCATTGATTGTCTTTTGGTTACCGGGGTTCATTTGAAGTTTGAAAAACACTTTCGGTGCGCGTGTTTGTGTGAGAGATATGTATTTTAGGGATGTTTGTAGCCACGCGAAGCTGGAGAGCAGAACTGATAAAACCACGTGAGCCGTTCAATAAGCCACGGTGTGCGGGAGCATTGTTCTTCGTCTGCTCATCCCGATGTCCATTCCTGCACACGAACAGGACCGTGGACTGTAGGAAGTGGAGTGTGGGTGTGTAATGCAATTAAATGACTCCTTCATCTTGTTTGATCTGCTTCATTTCATTTGGTCTTACTAATTTAGAAGGAAAATCAGATAAGGCAAAGCCAATCACGTGTTTGCAGATCAAAAGTGATGGATGACAATGTTTCCACTATGTTTCTTCTTCATCTCCTCACTCCGACTTCTGAGGGCAGCAGTGATTAGATCATCTCTAGCTCTCTACACAATGAGCTATTGTGGGGAGAGGCAGGCATAAATTGGGCTTGTCAAAGGGATCTAGTTAAGGCTGGATCAAAGGCTTTACTGAATTCTACTACCTCTCATTCTAAGAAGTCTTGTTTATATCTGCTAATTTCCCCTCTCTTCCCAAACAAGTAGTTTTGGAAGTTTATGGGTAAGAAGATGTCCTGATAAAAGTGAAATCAGCGAGAGAAAGAAGCACATGAGTGAGGAGGTGCAAACTACAGCAGGAGTACCCCATTCTCTTTATGAGATCCACCGTTGGAGGAAGTCTGCGCACATTGTGTGCATGCGTTGTCCAATACAGCGAAGGAGGCGTGCAGGAGGCGCTGCACATGCACTGAGTTTGGAGGGGGGGAGTATTAATAAGACCACAGCTATGCCAAATATGCCCAAAGCAAACAAAAGGAGCTACAAGATGAAGGCCGCACACGGAGGGCTCCCGAATCAAAGGAAAACGCAGAGAGAGAAAGGAAAGGTAGACACCAATCCCGCTATTATTTATCTAATCTGGTGTCAGCTCGAGGCCAGGAACACGGATTTGAGCGCACGGCGAAGGTTGTGACCATTTCAGGGAAAATCATGAGGTTTTGATTTGTTGACGGATGGGCTGGGTTATTGTTTCCCATGTCTGATTGATTCGGAGGGAGCATTTACTAGCATGTCAAAATGAAGTCCGATGTTGT
Source organism: Channa striata (assembly GCA_033026295.1). NCBI lineage: Eukaryota > Metazoa > Chordata > Actinopteri > Anabantiformes > Channidae > Channa > Channa striata. The sequence continues at coordinate 8,129,737 of CM065189.1, read as the reverse complement.
TTATGGACATTCATAAATCCTCCTCCTTCTCGTCTGTGGTACAGCACAGCACATGTGCCCAACAGTGTTTCAGCTTGGGGTTTCAGACACACAAAGCATTAGAAGAATCCAGTGGGACAAGTTCAGGGTTTTAAATTCAAAACTGTAAGCTTTTATGCCAGCTATGTAGATACATAGCGGTTATGAAAAAATTTGAATCCTAAATAAGGTGACTTGACTGTGTGGGTATTATTTCAGATAGATTTGTCCTTGTTGCTACCACAGTGTGCAGTAACAAGAAATGCAATGCTCAAGTAAAAGTGTATTGGCCTAAAAAGTCTGCGCTACAAGTGCCACTTTAAAACCTTTGCTCAAGTTAAAGTTGATTATCTACATTTTACCTAAATTAAAAAACTAAAAGTGCTCCACATAAAATAATGTATTTTAAACAATGCTAATAGGAATTGTTGCATAGTATAATCAGGGTCAAAGGTCACTATTGGTAAAGGTAGAGCTAATTTTAATTGCTGTTTGTGCCGACAGGTGGTGAACCCCTAATGATACATCAGCATTTATTAGTTCAGATTGCATTTTTATGAAAAAAAATAATGGTCTTAATGTAGTGACTAAATGGTGTATGTCTGTCTCATCTGTGCCCAAAGTGCGTAACAGTTGTTTCTCATTCACCCAATCACAAATCAACAAAAGTTCCTGTTTTGCCTAAGGGCACAATCACATATGGACAGAAGAAGCAGCAGGTCACAGCACCAATCATGGGACTGGTGGATGATCTCTACACATCCTGAGCCACAGCAGGACTAACAATATAAAAATCATCAGCCTCACACAGGCACAAGACTTTTTTTTCGTTGGAAGTTCCTCTACCCGTTTATACCTCAGGAACTTGGGTATAAAGATCACGAATAAAGGTCATCAGGCTCTGGACTTCTTGGGACGGGGGCTGCTGATCATCACTACGGTTCAGATCAATTTAACACTGGGTTTATGGACTCACCATGCAGCAGCCATGGTTGGTTGTATATGACATTATTAAACGATCAAAGGAAAAATACCAATAATCACCACAATAGTGGAAGCTGGGGGAAAGCGTTTACATTTACATTATAGATGTACAGTAGATGTAACGGTCATTTCCCTGTGAATGCAGATAGCGGGGGGTAAGCATCAGGCGGGAGGAAAGATGGGAGGGTGGACGCTATCATGGGGTCTTTGCTATAGAAATGCATATCACTTTATGCTAAAGTTTCATCCAGGCAAATTTCCTGAATTTTTTTTTATTTATTATTTTTATTTAAAATGGTTCATAGTATGAAATTCTGTGAACTACAATCTTGTGTGTGTCCTGTGTGCATCTTACCAGGCAAAGTGGTCCTCAAACACATGTGTCTAATTCCTTACTTACATGTAGAAAAGCTGCATCAAAGGACGAAATGCCAACAGGTCGAGTACGACCAGCTCCAAAAAGCAAAGATGGAAGCCATGCAATTTTTTTGGTGTAATCTGACAATAAGAACATTGTGTATGTAATTACTGCACGGAAACGCTTTACTGACTTTGGACCTACCATATTTGTGCAAACAAATCAACTTGAGAACATAGTATTTATGGAGAATATCTATATTTAAGGTTGGATTCGTATCATGAAAGCCTCCCGAAGGCGGCTGTAATACCATCAAAGCACCAGTCATGCCTTATAACACCGAACTGGGACTTGCCTGCTGTTCTATTTCGGTATGTGTAAACAGAGGCCAGTAGTGGACTCTGTCTGTCAGCAGAAACACATTTGCGGTAGCATCAAATGAGGGCCAGAGCTGAAGAGTGGACCGCCTTATTTAATAATTAATCAAGGTGCAGTTCAAGGCACACAATCTGATGAAAGCGCCATCTGTCAGGAAAAATTAAGCCCTTCGATCATTCGGTTATTGTTGTTAGTTTAGGCTCATTTCGTTCCTCAGCCCCTCCCTTCCTCCCGCCTTCTTTCCATCCGTCTTGCCCCCACTCCCTTCTTCTTATCATGACTTTGAGATTGTCAATGTGTCAATTAAAACAGGGCTGCGGCATGTTGTTTCATAGCATGGGACGTTTGATGTCTTGATATAAAAGCGCTTTGAAATCTGTTTATTTTGCCTCTGCGTTGCTCTTTCTTCAGCACTCTTCTTCTTCTCACTGGCTGGTATGCTGCGGGTTCCTCTTATCTTTTGTGGCTGCGAATTGAAGCGGGGAGGAAAATGCAACAAAGGTATGCGAGAATGTAGATGATGTCGCACGTGACACACTGTGACTTGAAAGTAAATGTCCAGAGAGCTCCGCAAGGGCGTGTAGTCTTAATCAAATCAAACAATCAGCATACTTGTCATACAGAGAGATCAGGTGGTGGATCAGGTTTGGATCGCCAAGAAAAACATCTTAAAAGTAAGACTCAGTTGATTCAAGTTATTTCTTTTGAATTATCTTCAAGGTGCAATTTAATTTGGAGCAAGTTTCTTAATAATTTTTCCAGGGTGGAACATCATCCAACATTTACTGTCATGTTAATCATCTAAATGGTAACAAGATCAAAACCTTAAAGCTGCTCTAATCAATATTTTATGTTATATTATTAACTATGTATTAGTCCAATAACTAAGGTGGCCCTGAGAGATCACATCACTGCAAATAGACAGAACAAGAACAAATTAAATTAAAACAACTTTATCAATTTGACAACGCATGTAGACGATACAAAAATACAGAACACAGCAAAATTCAGAAACGTGCCGCAAGGAGCACGGACAACACCACTAATTTCTCCAGGAGGAACTGAAAGGCATCTGTCAAATTCTTTAAATATGAACACGCACATTTCTTCAGACTAATTATGTTAGCAGGATAATAATTAGCAAAAAGTTAACACTAGGTTACAGTCATCATATCTGACCAGCTCATATCCCAGCCCACTGAGGGAGACTCAGCTCCTGTACATTTGTGTCAGAAACTATGGCAACAAGTGTGTCCCAGTTGTGTTCGTCACTTTTTAGTGGCCCCTGGTAAAAACTGTAACACATTTAGATTTATAGATGTCATTTTTAAGTGGCTCCTGAAGATATTTCCATTGTTTCGTTTATGCAACCCATTTTTTTTATGCTGCACCTGTGTTGATAAAGTTTTTTAATTTGTTTGTGTTTTTCTCAGTTCGCAGTGTCATGAGCTTTCCGGGCCCCATCGTGTGTTTTCCTCAGTTCTACGGATTACTTTCGTTATTTTGACTGAACTGCAGCTTTACTTTGTCGCTTCTTTCTGCTCTCTCTTCAAGCTTCTTTCCAATCAGTAAAAAAAACAAAAAATAACACAATCATTAGTAAAAGTTCTGCACAAAAAGGGTGGTACACGTGGTTAGGGATTGGCTAGGGAGCTACGGGGCAAGTTGACTCCAGTATATGTCATTGTTGGCTTCCACTGTTGCCATAATAGTGCGTTAAACTCCTGTCACTATTAAATAATCACCACACATTACATTACACATGAGTATATTGCTTGAGGCGTGACTATGTAATCATATTTGATAATTATACTGCTGCTACAACAACACAGCATTTGAAAACACCTTTTCACAAGCGCTCACTTCCATCATCACTATCCATTAACATCAGCTTACGCATCTAAACTTGAAAGTCTTTATCAAATAAGTCTTTTATCATCAGCTGAACAATCCTACACTTAATACATTCAAAACTGCCCTGTGTGTGTGTTTTTACTGTAGATGGGTGTGAGTATGTGTTTATTGTACATAATTTTCTAAAATATCCAGATGTTACATTTGGGTTTGCTGATAACTGGCTGGTCATCTTTCCTCACTACCCACACAAGACATATCTGACTCCAGCAACATAAAACAGAAGAAGAACTGACAGCAACAGTGTGTGGACATGGACTTTTGTTCTTCATACCTGTATGGCATTTTTTTTTCTAGACAAAACCACGGGAGAAAAATTACCAGCTGCCAGCTCTGAAAAACAAAAGTAAAACTGTGTCTTATCTTTACTTGTCTACAAAAATAAGAATTATACTAAAACTACTTTTACAACATAAGTTTTGCTAGGAAACACAATATAATGAACTGAAACCATGTTCTTTAAAACATGATGGTATCAATCTACTGTCAAAACAAGGTAATATTATAATAGAACAACAATAAAAACTGCTTTTATCAAAACCAACTATGCTTTAAAGCTGCACCAATTCATTTTTCTTACGTGCTTTCTCTTTGCATCTCTCTTCAACAATTTGGCATTATTACATAAATCCAAAACATACAAATCAAACAGAAATAATAGAAATGATAGATTGGTTAGAAAGGCAGGCAGGCTCAAAGCCATTTATGAGTGACCATAACTTCACTGCTGTCAGTTCGTATTTTTGAATCCTGCAGAATGGATGAAAGTTTATGAAATGACAACATTCATATGCAAAACTCTCTCTAAAAATTTCAGGGGGTCCAGAAAAAGTCAGTGGAAAGTCTCCACAGGAAAGACAGACATGTGTTTGTGATTTTTTCCAGCTCACGCTTTGAAACTTTGACACAGTTTACTGTTGTACGACAGTTAATTCATGTACAACTAAAAATACAAAAGTAGCATGATAAGATGTATTTATCCTAGCCTTTTACAAATGTAATAATTAAATCCATTCTATTATGTCCGTTTGTATTTCTTAAAGACATGCAGCCACATTTTGCGCCCTCACAGCAACTTTCCCGTTTGCCCTTGTGTCTTTAGGTTGTGATTTCTGTTGACATTGCTGTTGGGACAATGTGGGCCCGACCGTGAGACTGCACTACCCCTTTTCAAGTGCCCTCATGATGGTTCGTGGGAAATTGCTGAAGCGACTGTACGTTGCAGAGTCATCAAAGGCAGTGTTTAAAAAAGAAAATCAGATTAGATGGACAAGTCCTGTGACTGAGGATCATGATTCATACACTGGATACCGTGGGCTTCCACCATGAGGCCACATCTGTGAGTTATATCTGAACAAAGAGCAGCAGACAATTTAAATAGACAGTAGAGTACTGGTGTCCATCCTGAGGAAAATAAATCAGATTTTGTTCAAAGTATATTTTTTCTGTTTGCATAAAGACACAGAATTAAACCGCCAGATAAAAAGTGGCTCCATACTGGATACCCCAGGGTGAATTAACATTTGAATATGGTAGTAACATGTTGTTTTATAGACTATAAAGCTGTCATTTGTTTAGTATGACAGTATGACAATAAGATTTTACCAAATGCAAAAAAAACCCAAGATCATTTACACAAACATGATCTTGCTATTACTGAAATGTGCAAAGTCTTGTATGTTTTTATAACTTGCTTCCTAATGTTCCCGCGCAGGGTGTAAATGTTACTTATTTAAAATATCCCTCTTCTTCGGGCTGTAACAGTGGCCCCAAATCACATTCTCTGCGCGACTTTTCCAGTTCATGTCATCTTGTCGCTCAGACTGTGAAGGTTAACCATCCTGTTCCAACCTGCTACTCCAGTTGACGTTATCTGAACTCCTTATGATGAAAAACTTTCCACATTGATGTCACCTGGAGGCTTTTTTCAGATAAATGCAGAGATAAATAACTGAGAACATTTGAGTAAAATCCATACACACGTATTCAAGCAATACACACATCCACATACCCAAACAAACAGGACAACGGCAGGAAAAATCTATGCTGAAGTGATCCTCAGTCTACTGGTTTAACTCTGAGAGGGAGACTAATCAATAATATAGGAACCAGGACAGAAAAGACAGAGTTCCTTGTTCTCTTTACCAGAAGAATTCAAAGTTAGATGAAAAGTTAATTGTTTTATGTGAGACTTCTGTGGAGTCTTTGTGGGCAGACGTGCGGCAAAGTTTCGAATTAATATTACACGTGGTATGAAATCTTAGGATAAACAGGAATAAACACATTACAATGAAGTACACGTGCCAATAAGAAGCACTGGATGATTTGTTTAAGCTGTTGGACAGAGGGGATGGAGTTTCGTGAATGGAAATAGCAGGACTGAGTTACAGACTTTACATGTTTCTGAAGTTAAACTGGGAATTGCAAATAACTCAGTGGTTCCTGGCTGACACTACTAACTTTGAAACTGAGGGACCCAAGTGCTGCTGAAAACTGTTAACAGATTGACTTGCTACAAAAACCAGGACTATAGTTGGACTCTGATTTCACAGCAGGAAGTTGTGAGGCATCCAAGCACTAATCTTATTTTTTTGTAAAAAGTTCAAGGTAGAGGGTTCACCAGGTTTCACAGAGACGTTTAATTGGACATCATCAGTGCTGCCATGATGACACACCAGAGGCCAGTTTAAAAGCATTAAAACACATGTACTGAAGCCCGAGAACAATATGAAGCAAGTTGGAAATCGGTGAAGTCGACCTCTGGGTCATTACAGGGCATAAGTCAAGCAGTGGATCCATGTTGCATTGGAGAACATGAATCATAATATGTGAACATTTGCTGAGACGTTGGCCGTACTCTTTATTTTTCTCCAGGTGTGAAAGCTGCTCTACCTGTAAGGTGAATGTGAAGGTGTGCATTGAGAAAGGCAGACGGCTTAGGCCTGAGGCCCCAGGCGCTTTTGTTAAGTAGAGGGGACAGTAATTAGGACGGACTTCAATGGGGCCAATGGTCTAATTCAGTGGTGCTGTTAACAGCCTCACTAAAGATCAAATACGGTGCCAACAGATCAAAGCAAGCAGTGGCTGGTTTGAAAGGGGAAGCTGCCGCCTAAATTAATTAGGGCCTCTATTCTCCACAGTCAGGTGGCTGAAAGGAGACAGGTATGCGAACAGCATAAAGGCAACATCTGGTCAACGTCCAGGGGAGCAGTGTCAATTAAGCTGTAACTGAGGAGTGTGTGTGTAAGTGTGTGTGTGTGTGTGTGCGCACCTGCCCTTCCCTTTAAAGGGGTGACACGTGCACCAGCGTCTCACCGTCCAGGGATGGTTCAATCACAGCATAGTTTAAAACAAATGATGGTTTCTCTCGGTACCTTTTTATTCTTCTTAAACAAAACATAAGAAATTTTATGTAGAGAACTGTGATTTGAGAATGAATCGGCACACACCCTCCAGTTGTGAACACCCCTTTTGTTTCTTTATAATTCCGCATTTTAAAAAAAAAATTTATTTATTGTTTGTCATAATTTTCACCAATTTCTCTCCAATTTCAAAATATGAAAACACAGAAACTGCAAAGACAGAAGTTTGATGAACACAGTCTCGACAGCTCTTACCGTACATGAGCAGATCTCGTCATGAAAGTTGAAATGATAAACACTGCTTCCACTCCACAACTAGGCAGCGGCACATTTCCTGCTGATGTCACACTTGATCGGCTCCCATAGATGATGTCAGTGTTTACTCTGTGTTTACTTGGCTCCTGCCTGAGAGATATCGCACCAGGCTACCACGTGGACTCAAGCCCAATGAGTGGATTCCATAGTCACCGAGCCAGGGCCTCATTTAAGGCTAATCTGTTTGGCCGTGGAAAACAATGACGACGTCATTGGTAATTTGGCCCCTTGTGTGAAAGTGTGGTGAGGGGGTCTGGCTTTCATCTGTGAATTCCATTCCCAAAAGCAAATTTCTGACTCTGTTTATACAAAATTCCCAGAGATTCCCTCTCGGGATTACAGAAATACTGTCACTGCTGCAAAAATTCCAGCCTTGTGTGTCTTGAAAAATGTCCCATGTTGTCCTGTAACATGACAAACACGCTATGTGAAGGACTAATTGCTGCCATGCATTGTGGAGGCCTGTTGGGAGGTATTTACATGCCAGCCTCATAAAGACCATGCTTCCTTTTGAACTGGCATAACCCCTGGCTGTGACCTGACGGGCCACATACTGTAAGTGATCCCTGCTGATGTTGGGCCACCAGACTTGTTTTAAGGAAACATCCACACGATTATCCAGTGGAGTCAGAATTTCAATTAGTTTCTTTGCTTCTCTGCTCATATCACCTGCCAGAACCAACAAAAGGCACAGAGATAATGAAATCCAACGGAGCTCTGCTACAAAAACCACCCAGACTGTCCTCATCTCATTTCCACTGCACCACCTCCTGCGCTCTTCATAGGTGGGACCTCCTTCAACGCTGATCTGACATCAACCTCCTTCTGTCACGAACTTCAACTGCTGCGCGATGAATTATAAAGCCGACTCGGGCATCGTGAAAGTGTGACATCCCTGGAAGTAGCAATTGACGATTAGGAGGAGACTCTTGACAGAAGGTGTGTATTTGGTGCCACCTCCAATCTGTCTCTATGAATGGTAATTAAAGTGAAAGGTTTGCTGTTATTACCCAGAGAAAGAGGGTAGGTCTGTGCAACCTGCACAAACTTCGTCTACGCCTCTCTCTGATAGCACAGTAAGATGTTTCCTAATGATCTGATGCTAATGCACACGCTCAGTCTTTACGCAGCACTGCACTCTGAGGACAAACAGATTGGGTTGAATAAATTACACCATTCATTAACAGCTGTCCAGTCTGGGAACCCGATAAATGATGAGATGGAGCAAGTGCCGTATGGAGGAGCAGAGGTAATTAACAGCTCGTTAGGCATTCACGAGCCGAGCGGGGCCCGCGCGATTGGTTGGAGTCGCCTGGACGCCGCTCGAGCTGTAGCGCCGCGGCTCCTGCGGTTGGCAGCACGCAGATTTAGAACAGGAGTGGAAGGTTTGCGAGGGGCAGGATAATCATAGCTCCATAGCCCTGTGAACAACTTCAAAGTGGAACGAGCAGCATGCAGGGCGCATATCAAGTGAACGGTGCAGAATGGGAGCTACATGGGGGTGTTGTGGAGACCAGCTAAAAGCCCTCAGACGGGAGAAAGTGTTTGGTTGTTTCTGCCTTCCTGCAAGTGCACTTTTCTAAGCGACCGTCCTGTTGCAGAGGAAGTGTTTGCCATGCATAAATAGTGGTTGTTAAACTAGCTGGTACTGAAGGAAGGGTGATGCTCTGCAGTGTGGGATGACATTTGTTTTCCCTCGCTCTGCCTCTTTTTTTTTCGACTCGTCTGTGTCTCTTTCCCGTCTGTTTCTGTTTAAGGTTTCTATTTCTCCATGCAAATGAGAGGAGCCACATTGATTTGGCCTCCAGTTTCATGTTACTATGGCAACAACATAAAAACTACAAAGTGCTTAAAGCGCAGCACTTTTATCCCTGCGTCCCTCTGATCATCATAGGAAATTAGCATACCCGGAAACAGGAGAGCTCACAGAGGAAAGCAGTTGTGCAGTTTGGAAGGCTGCGCTGGCTGCCTGAACACAAATGTGGGTTTTTGGGGGGCGGGGGGGAACATGGCAAATACGTTGGGAAAAAATACACATGAAAAAAGCAAATAATCATGGAGAGAGTGAGGAGCAGCACAAATCCCTGTTTGAGTTTCACAGCTTTTCACATTTTCACCGTTTGCATCAGATTCATGTCAAAATGCAAATACTGGATACGATCAGAAAAGTTATATACCACCAACTTTGAAATGTAGGTCCAACCACAACTGACAACACATTTTTATGGTGGGAAAAAAATCACCTTGTATTGTTGTGTCTGCATATTCTTGATGAAATTAAACACAATTTAGTACAAAACAACTGCTCATTCCAACAGATGTGTAAAAATGATAGCTATTAAATATAAGTCAGAGAGCATACAATGAAAAAATGAAATGACGTCCCCTGCCCCAGTGATGCAATCAGTCCCTTACAACTTAGATGTGTAAACACACAAGCTGATCAGTTATTCTGTGTCTGCCTCTTCCTCTTTTGTAAAAACATAAAAAACAAACATAGGTGCACATTTTCCCTCATTTCATCATCAGCTGCAGGAGAGCGAATAAATGTGTTTTCTGCTGGCGATGTAAATGAGTGAGTATCAGTGAGTCTGTGTGTGAAAAAAGTGTATTTCCGTCTGAGAAAAAAAAGGAGGATGGAAGGCTGGACATTGGGGCCAGTGCACCAAAGGAGATTTGAAGGCCAACATCAAATGCAGCATCGGCTCATTAATGCATGTAGGGGTGACCTGTGCCCGGCGCTGAACAACACAAACACATCAAAAACGCCTTCCGAAGCCCTCATCTTGACCGTCATCGCGCCGAGCCATAGGAAGGCTGTCAAATCCACCCACCGGCCCCGTAGATTTGAACTGCTGCCTTGTTTATCGTGTCTCACTGAGCCGCGGAGACGGACAAAGGCTACAGATTGAGTTTGGAAGGCATGGCACGGGGCTGACAAAATTAGATTTACGCCAAAACCAGTGTGTAATGGGCATATTTTTGCCATGCATGAGAGCGAGCCCAGACTACCGTTCTGAAAGGAAAGGAGACAAAAAAATTGCCTTTTCTCACACTAGTATCTGAGCCATTACATTGGTCAGATATCAATATTGTTTTCCAATTTTGCTTGCTGCATGAGGTGGTTAGCTACAGATGAAAAACGTTACGCTTCAAACTGTCTCACTCACTGAATCTGTCTGCCTGAAGGCTACCCAGCATGCAATTCTGAAACAAAGAGGCCTCTTTTTGATTTCTACACAGCGCGACCTTTTTTGATTGGGTGAGATTGGTTGGCATGGAAATCAATACTGCGTTGTGCATTTGATGCAGCCTTATCTCTTCTCCACACTGTCTGCAGGTAGAGGCAAGGGAGGTTTGTGTTTGTGTGTGTGTGTCTGCGGGTATATGTGCGCTTAACACTAACACTCTCTCACAGCGTGAGGAACATAACAATAGTTCCTCTTCATGAAGTAAATTACTTTTGTGTGCCAGACAAAAAAGAAGGAAAAACAGTTTGAAATGTGACTGAACAAACTAAAAGAAAGAGAAATTTCTCTTTAGGTTGTCTGTGATTGTGGAAGCCTCCAGACCTTCACATCGTCTGCCTCATCTCACATTTGTGGTGCCGTTCAAATAATCCAGGTCTGATCTTGTCCCTTTTGTCAACTCGTTTTCCACAGGCTGGAAAAACAATCAGCCGCTCAGGATCTCAATGTTCTACATTGCTACCTAAGCAAAGTGGCAGTTGGCTGCACATTTAATCATAAATTAATACAAATGTGGGTTTTTTGGTAATGTATTAACGTATTCAGACCATTCGCTGTGAATCCCTGAATTGCTTTTTTGTCATTCCAATTTGAAAAATATATGTATATAGATCTAGGCTGGAGGTCGGATGTGGCCCCCTAAATTCCTAACACATACAAATGTGATGCCACCATGTCACCAAAACTGCTTCAATGCACCTTGGCGTTGATTCTGCAAACCTCGATTGGAGGGATGGTGCACCATTCTTCAAGAAGATATTCCTTCATTTGGTATTTTGATGATGGTGGCAGAGAGAATTGACTAAAATGTCCCACAGGACGTTGAGTTGAGTTATGATGACTGCCACGCACAAACCATTTGATTTTATTCGTACCGCACAACTATTTTTTCAAATGGTGTCATTTAACTTCGTAATGATGGACTAATGCACTGTAATCTACTCTTATATTTCTCTCTGACTGTCATCAGACTTTTCTTTCTGACACCGTCTGATCACGTCCTGCACTGACAATTCTCGGTCACTTGAACAATCGTTGCTCTTCTGGTTTCCTTCATGGTCATTAAATGTTGACCCACTATCTAAATGCAGATATCACTGTTTGTATTGAAACCTTAGCCAGTTGGGTTCTCTTCGCAGCTGAAGCTCCTAACATTCGTGCCCAGACAAAGCTGGAATGTCCCCTGATCTTGGGAAGGATTTTTTTTAAGTACACATTGAGTTTATGAGCTTGAAAAAGAAGAGTTCCAATGAAAAGGTTATGTGGAACCCTTCTCCAAGGCTGAAAATGTTATTTATAAGGTCATACTGAATAAATGAAAAACAATAAATGGAAATTCAGTCAGATATTTTTTCATTTGCATTAGTTGTACATTTCAAAGCCACAGTTGTTTTCAAACTTGGAAAAAAAATCAAGCAAATGTTTCTAGAAAAAAATATGCTCATACGTATTCATTTTTAGAACTACATCTCCTGACTGAGTTCAAATCACACAACAAATCTGTTTTCTTTACCTTTGAAAATCAGCGCTCCTACATACAGTCTTTCATGTGAAGACAAATATAACTTCACGAAGTACGACCATCAAAAAACATTTCAAAAGATGGAAGATGCTTATTAGGTGATAAAAAGCTCAACCTCTCCTTTACGCTCAGCAGTTTGTTGGCTAATCAGGAAGGACTACATCCTGCTTGGTTCTGTAGATCACAGTTTTTTCCTCCACTTACATGATCCGAATCAGAGTGACTTTGAACTTTGGACGACAAAATCATAAATTCAGGTCAGAAAAAGGCAAAACAATGCAGACCTCCATTTTTGTCATTCACCATTACCATCTAAAGTCAGCATCAAACTTCTCTTACATTCGAACTGAGGCCGCGACCAGCACTGAGGATCCAAAGTCATGATACATGTGGCATTTCGTTGCTCTGCACCACATTTTCCCCTGTGGGAAATGTAATAAAAACCAATTTAGTCCAAAGAAATCTAGTCTTTTTGAAAACATTTCAAAGATATTTCATGAAAGGGATTCAGCCGCAGATAGGCTGATGCTCATTGTTGCTCAACTGTAATATTCATATAACAATATGTTGTGTGATGTGTATGCTTTTAGTGGGTCTGGGCTATAGAAATGCTTTAATGAACTCATGCACATCAGTATCATCAGATAACCTTCTAAAATTTACTTATATGCAACGGAAACAAAACACGATAAATAGGGATAATCACCATGTTTTGGCAAAATCCTGCCTGAATCCTGCCTATGGGGCGACTTTAACAGCCTCAACGCTCTTTTTGTGCATATCAATAGCCACAGCAACCAGCTGTTTCTCACTGCACACCTCCAAAAGGCGCATCTGAAACCATTTAAATCAAAAGCAGTCACAGTTTCCACAGTGCATTATGGGCATTCCAGCATAGCCTTTCACTCCATGCTGCGTAGCTTTGCTCGGCAGGGGAGCGCGGTATAAAGTGGGCACACAGCAACACAAATATGTGGCCCACTGCGCGTTCCCCTCAGGAACACTAAAGGAAGGAGAGACAAGGAGAAACAGAAAGAGAGAGAGAGGAGGGGGAGAAACCTGAACAACCTTTGAGTTCCTTTGCGTTGGCTTCTTGGGTTAAAACCTTTTCCCTGCCTCAGATAGGAGCCTTTCTTCATCTTTGAATGCTTTGTCTCCTGGCCAGATCATGGGAAAAAGAGAGAAGAATGAGGAGAACTGTCTTACTGGCACACCCCTGTGGTGGCTGCTCACATAAAAAGAGGCAGAAAGTGAGAACAATAGGCAGAGCTCGCCCGTACAGATGGGCTTCATTTACATTTACACACCGTACTGGGGATTTAAACACACGTATAGAAATGTTAAAGTTCCAAAAATGATATATATTTTTTTGATAAAACGGAATCAAATGAGTCCCTGCAGTGTCAGGTGTTCTCTGCCTTTCAAGCCTTTCAAGACTGTAGAACCAAATGAAACAAAGACGAAACCACCAAACCAAAGCAAATGGCAGGGAAATGTGGGGCTTATTATGGGATTATATAATATCAATTTAGCAGACAGAATGGAAGGGGAGAGAGTGATTATATAAAATATTTTTTTAACTAAAGTCAAATCTACAACAGTGCACATCAGAGTGCATTATTGTCACAATGGGGATTGTTTGAATCTTTACATACCTTTTTACTACACGACACATGCCAGACAATCAAAAGCTACTATTGTCCATGTAACCATGGTTACCAAAAAGAAGCAGTTGGCCCAGGATTTGTCTCATTAGCTTCCAGTGTGATTTCCATTTCCATCACTAACAAATCTGTAGAATTTTGGGGAAGTCCTGGCATCTCATGATCCATGTTTCATAAAGCCGGTCATTAGTCTTTTAGCTGGAGTTTGGCAGCTCAGACCATCATTGTCTTCTTTTAATGAGGACAACCAGCAGAACTGGTTACAAAGAGCACACACACGGCTTTTAAACTCTCTTTGTGCAAAACAGGATGAGCAACAGATTTTGTTTTCTATTGATGTTTTGCAGTGACCTTGTCTGTTGACAGCAGCGCACTTGAATGTCATTGTAATAAATTAGCAGCACTCTAGATGATGTAAAAAAAATGACAAACAAAACTGTTTTCATTTTTGGCTGACCTAAATTGGATATAATAATATTTAGCTAAAGAATGTCCTGATCAGTGTTGGGGTTGTAAAATATATTCTTCATTCCACGTTACTCGTGCAAAAGTCGTTGCATTACTCATTATATTGCTTTTCCTAAAGGTTGAGGGTCTCAAAGATGGACCGAAGGTCAATATTTGAAATGGCAACATCCATGTATGCAGCCAAAAGGTTGAATAATTGTGTGTTGCTTGTTGTAGCTATTCTCCGCAACTGCGGAGGGATGATTTTTGTTGGGGTGTATATCTATGAGCTTTAGATTGTTATACTGTCTATAATATTATAATAAATACTGTTTTGGAAATGGAGTCAAGAAAATGTCAATCCAATGTGAGTAGAGAAACTTCAGTTTTAGCTATAAAATATTGACTGAATGATTTTGAAAATTATCCTTTCATCAAGTGTTTTAAGAGGTTTTCCACAGTGGAAGGGATCTTACCACTACCTCCACATAGTTCACGTGTTATAGTAATGTTCTTCTCATCTTTATCATAACTAAATGTGAGTCATAGGGAAATTTCCAGTTGCCAAATGTTGGTACTTCCATTGTCCAGTTCACTGCTTATTGTGCTGTTCATAGTGATGTGTGCAAGTGGGGAACACATTATTTCAAAAATTTCAAAAACCGAAAATGTTGTATGAGAAGATCTAAACTGTTCAAATATGTTCAAAAAATATGGTCAATTTGAGATCTTTCATGCTTTTTTCTTGCTTCTTTTCTTAATTTGTTGTATAAAATACGGCTACTTTCCCACCATCTCAATAAGGGAATGAGTTATTTGGCAAATTTGTTGGTACCCTTTTTTTTTTTTTTTTTGGATACAACAAAAACAGCTGGAACATCATTTCGTCCCTCACTGTGCCCATAAAACTTTAAGCGCATATATGCAGAACAATGGTTAGACTGTAGAGTTGACAAACCTTAATGAAAACTTTGGACTTCAACTGCTTCGTTTTACCCAAACCAAATCCTCTGAAATATGTCCAGACTCTTTCACTGCAGAATGTGTCCACCACCTGACCTTCATGACTGACGAGGTGAGAGGAGAACTGAGCAGACTGTGCACAGGGAGAGTGTCTGGCCCAGACTGCACATGTCCGAGGATGTTTAAAGGCTGTCCTGTTTGACTCTGCATTGTCTTTTAGCACGTCTTCACTCTTACTCAGTCTGCAGAGTGTCAGCCCTGTGTGCTCTGGAAGACCTGCACCATCCGCTGATTTTAGACCAGTGGCGGTAAAATCTGATGCCATGACACAGAACTGAACGCACCTCCAGCTTCCTGCTGAGCAATCGATTGACCCTTCAGCCGGATACTGGTGTGGAGAACACCTGCATATTCTACCTCCACTAAGTGCACTCGCACCTGGAAGAGCCAGCCAGCAGTGTGAAAATCACCTTTTTTATTTCTCCAGCGCCATCAACTTTGTTAGGGTGGAAAGATTAGGTGTGAAGGTGGATGCTAAACCTATGTCCTTCATCCTGGGCTAACTGACAGGCTGGGAGCAGTGTGTCAGTCTGCTGAGCTGCTAGTCAGAAAATGAGGAGGACCTGAAGGGACAGTTCTGTCACCGTACTTGTTACTCACTCCATCTCAGATTCTGGGTAAAACACAGTCTTGCCTTCTGCGGAAGGTCTCTGATAATCTGACAGTGTGCACTGCTTTAGCAAAGAACAGGAGACACTTTTATGTGGTATAAGCTGAACCACCTCCAACACAGCATTGCTGAGATCAAGAGGTTGGTGGTAGATTTCAGGTGCAGAAATAACTCATGGGTCCCCTATTAATAGAAAGGGGAACAATGTTGAGGTGGTGGAAGATTGGAAGTACCTTAGGGTCCACCTCAACAACCAACCGGGCTGCAGAAGAAACACGAAACTCAGATCATTCAACGTCTGCAGTACTTCATTCTTTCCATCTACATTGGCAAGTGACAAAACAATTAAGTGCACCAGCTTATCCTGGGCGTGCCATTGGGGTCTATGATGAAGGGGTATACAGAAGGACTTTCCTCAATCCCCCGCCTTCCCGGATGATCACAGGATCACCCTCTCTAAAACACTATAAACAAGGTGCACGACAAAATGGTATTTTCTCAATGTGGAAATTAAACAGTTTAATACCAACCTCTCTACTAAGCAAGAACCACGATATACTGTAGTACACAACAACACTGTACACTGAAGAACTACAGTTTGCCTCAGTCGACACCACTATGCAAACATGCCTGATTAATTTATTCATTTGTTATCAGTTTAGCCTTCTGTGTTTCTGTCTCTCTATCTCTACTGTACTTACTCACCTGCCCACCTGTCTTTTCCAAACATCATACATGTGAAAAATATTTTAAGGCCTTCTTTAATCTACAATGTCTTTATATAGAACATTTGTGAATTAATTAAAGCTGTGAAAAATGTTTACCTGTCATCTGAGCACCCAATAGTTTAGAGAAAATACAATACCTATTTGTTCTTTTGACCGACCGAAACGTCTTTAATGAGAAGTTAATCTGCAAGTGAAAAGTGTTGAGAAAACCACAAAACGTATGAAGACAGGGCGGTAAAACGGGCCGTCATTGGAATAATGTATCAAAGTCTTTTTAGTGTTTGATCACACCATAGTACTGTAAGGACCGACTCAAACATTTAAAAGCAGTTTGTCAAAAGTATGGAGACAATGCAATTCTACTTCTGAGGCTACATTGCCGTGGTATTAATATATGGCTGCCTGATGTCTTCTGTGTTACCTGAGATTTGTGTTCAGTTCAGCATTAAAGACATATGATGTTTTCTGAGGAACTCAATGAGAGCGGCCACAGAGTGAGAGGTCATCCTCGCCTTTGCCCCCAAACAACTGTATATCCTCCTCAGTCCCTTTGGCCAAGTTTAGGCCACCAAAAGACTGCAGTTGTTGCTTCCCCCGGGGGCAAAGGCATCCTGTCTCACCCGGTGGCCTGCAGTCGTCTCATCTTTCATAGAACACAATTCATGATAAAAGGCAGGAAGTATCCACAGGGATCAACAGATGCAGGGAAAAGCTACAAAATGGCTTCCTCCTGAGCTGGCCGTGTGGCCTCTGAGCCTCAAAACAACACATAGCACAATATCATGTTCTCCGGCACTTTGAGGTTCCGCCTCAGTAAATGTATCTGCCTGAGGAACGACTTGAAGACAATCAGTGACAGGTGATGTGGACGCTGACGCGAGTGGAAGTGTGTTACTGCTGCGGCTCCAAAATGTAAGGAAATAACCCACAACTTAGTGGTTTTGATAGTGTGTGTAGAAAAGTTACACTGCTTATTCTGACAAAAACTTTTTTTTAATGAAGCTCAGGCGGAGAAATGATTTTGGAGCGTACAGGCAGTGTAAAGAGAGAAACTTGCTGAATGCCAGAGTAAATAAAGTAAATAAATCGCTGGATAATGTGAAGCAATTGTAAGGGTATGCATAATCGGGGATTTGGAGGCTGCTCACTCTGCTGCTCATCTTCTGACTACAAAACTAGACCCGGCCACCCCTTCTCTCGCTCTCGCTCTCTCTCCAGCCAGAGATAATCTGTTCCAGTACACTTGCCATGAAATGAGCGATGCAGGACTCGTAATGCACTGGACAGGCAAAGCCTAACAGATAACACGGGCCCCCCCTTTCACTGCCCACCCCACCCGCCTGACCCCCCTCCTTGCCATTACCACCCCTCATCCCCCTCAGCTGGTAAATCAAGGCCCCTCAGCTGTAAACAAGAGGAAAAAGATTTGGTTCATTACAAGGGGAGTTGTTTTCTGTCCCCGGCTCTACATCTGATACATAATATCTGTGGCGAGCTGTCTCGACGCTTTACGCTTGCATCATATTTCATCTTGACCCCTGTGACCTTTGCTGTCAGGTGTGCAATAAGAGGCGGTTGTTGTGGGTTTTTGTTCTCCCGTCCCGTTCAGACTCGTGATTGTCATTTGGCTAATATATGCGCACATACATACACGTGGGCCTTGAAGCGAAAGCCCTGCAGAGCTGACAGTGGTACTCGCTAGTCTCACAGGGTGGAAGAAAGAAGTCTGTTTTGATGGCGATGAATACATAATGTTTATATTATTTTTCACTTTTCCTCTTTTTTCTCTCCTGCAGCTGTCTGCCTTTTGGTCCTCTCTTTCCTTCACTGTCTTTGATCTGGCTTTGGTTTGAATGTCATACCATCTGGATGAGTTCACACTGGATGAATCTCACTCCACAAACACTTAAATAAAGGCATTTTTTCCACAGAATCCATATGTTTGTGCGCTTTACTTTAAATCACATACATTTCACTCCCACTTACTCACTATGAAAAGCAGTGTAGTCATATCTATAACAGGAAACACTGTGTCTAACAAAGAAAACAGATGCTCTTTTATTTCTATTCAGTGGCCTAATGTGGGGCACAGCTAAAACAAAACTGCTTCAACACAATGACTGTTTATTATGACACTATAATATGAGGCAAGAAAGATTCATATAGCTACATATATCTTCACAATGCCTGTTGACTTTATTGTGCAATTGAAACTGTCACCATGAACTGAAAGTATGCAGTCTTCCAAAGAAAACAATCCAAGCCCTGCAGCATTTCATTTGCAATCTGTGCAAAAAGCAGATCAAAAGCTGCACAGGGGCGAGAAGCGTACTCGCCTTTTGTGAGCGACAATTACATTCAACTGTTGACGGGGACCTCCCTGGCAGCGTGTTTGACAGCAAACAGCAAACAGCCCCGGCTATGATCGATAGAGTCCCGGCCCCTGTCTTCCCAAGTGCCTTGTGGTTTCGGAGGTTCGGAAAATCTGCCACGAAGCGGGGCCCTCCCATCTCGTCTGAACCAAACATTGTCCGGGTGGCTCCTGCTCCCATGCTCCTGCTAGCTGGAATGCCGGCATGCTGAGGATAACAGGGCTTCCTAAGATCCGAGCGGGACCTCTCTAATTTGGGCATCAACTCCTGCCACTTCCCCTGACCAGAAACCATTTTAAGTTGGTGGCCACGTAGAAGCTGGCATTCCCCTTTTCCTCCTTTTTTAACAGTTTATTTACTTTCTCTTGTATTTATATGTGTCTCCTTCCACTTTTTCTTGGCTTAAACAAGAAAGCAAATTATTTCCGCTCTGTACTATTGTCCATCATGGCATTCATGCACAAACACAGAACCCCGCCGCCGCCGCCACCGCCGCCATCAGTGCCACTCTACACAGACACTATCAGTGACATGCACGACACAACAGCAGCCGTGTGTTAGTGCTCTCCCAGTGGTGTGAGCACACGAGCAGGTTGTTCTGCCAGTGAGCGCTGGGAGAGTGACAGACCACCCACCTCCTCTGGCTCTGCTCATTGATGTCAGTTTGGCGTCAGTGGGAGGGCAGCTAATGGGATTTCACTATCAGCACCTCAGTGCAGCCACCGTGTCAGCTCTCCCACCTCCGTAGCTCGACGCAGTCAAGCAAGGTAAGACTGCTCGGCTTGGATTGCTGAAGACTGACTGTGAAATGCGTGAGATATTCAGCGCCGCATAATGCAGTTTTCAAAACAGACACTGAAGCAAATAGTGAGTCACAGGCGATGGAGGTACTGGGGGCCCACAAATAAATCAACGCGTGAATGAACTGTCAAGGTCATCATATCATACACCAGCCTGACCAGCAGAATTTGCTGTTGCACCACTGTGAATGGGGATCAGGTTTTTCCTCTGTGCTGTCAGTGGACAGACGGCTGCAGGACACGTTAGCTGGATTCAGGGTTTGCACAAAGTGGTTGGCATCTGTGAAAAGAAAAGCAATGCTCCTGCATGATGCATGTGGTTGCTTACACGGGCTAAGCTAATGTTAGCTGTTCCCGTTAAGCAGAATTTTCCTAACCATTGGCTGGCTGCGAGTTAAAACCACAAAGCCTTGTTTTCTGCCTCCACAACACTTGTAGGCAAAGCAGGCCAATTATAAAAGCAAAGCAGGCGGCGGCTGGGAGCCACGACTCACCATTTGCTATGGTTTAAATGAAAAATGTAAATAATCAAGAGTTATCTTTGCATGTTGGATCCAGTTGTGTGTTACCTGGGGAGAGGGTGTATTTGGGTTTTGACTGGCAAAGCCAACAGCTTTCACACATGCACTGCAACCGTGAACCTTTCTGGACATTACGCAGAGGAGCTGCATCTAAGAACCAAAGTGCTTGAGTCAAATGGCCCAGATTCCCCAGAAAAAGAGAGGAAATAACAATAGGTAATCAGGGATCTTGCGAGTTCTTAGCTCGGGCGGGAAGGAAGTGTGTTCAGCGAAATGCATGAGGATGTTCAGGGAAGGAGAAGCAGGTGAGTGAGGCTCAAGACCAGGAGACAACAGGTGGCATGAGTTACAGTAACTGGGAGCAGCAGGGAGGGGCAGAGTAGGAGGGGAAGGCGGAGGAGGAAACACAGCGGTAACCAGGGCAACAGTGGTCCGGGCGGAAACCATGACAAGGACACTGTCTCCCACAGTGTACGTTTTTGTCATGTTGTGTCTCCTGCAGGCTTTGACCAGGAGCGTGCAGTTTCCATGTGACAACACGTCTGAGTTGGACAATTTTCCCCCTCTATGCGGTGAATGTGTGAAATGACGACTCCAGACTGAAGCTGAGATTTCTGAATTCCACGGTGCGACATGGATCAGCGCCATCTTCTTCAGCATTATGACGTTCAGACGCTGACAAATGAAAAAGCAAACTAGCTGATTCTCTTTGAATCTATGAATTGTTTTCCTTGATTTTTGAAGTTGATTCTTTTACTAGCTTTCAGAAACAATATGCAGCAGTGGCCTCTGATTTAAAGAGGCGACTCGCGTACACACCCAGGTAAATGACTTTGGTTAAAAGATAAGTTTTTCTCTTTGTCTTTTCCTGGATTAATTATATCGTCCACAATCACCAAACAATAGCGAAAACCAATGGCAGCTCCACATTTTACACTCTTTCATTTCCCCTGTAAGACATAAAACAGACGTACATATAATTTTATTCTGGTGAAAGAAGACATTGACCACCTCTTAAATTCCTACACCGTGAACTTCAGCACAGTAACATCGTCAAAATGCTGCGGCGGCTGAAGAAGGAGGGATGAAGGACGCACACGAGTGTGTTTTGTTGAACTGCAACTAAAACACACCTCGTGCTTCTTGTTCCTCACTCTTTCATGTTTCACCACTTTACAGCAAAAACAAACTGCATAACAACCTTTCTCATTATAATGCAGCCATGGGTTGAGGTCTATCACATGTAAGACGCAGCAACAGCTTTCCTGTTTTTTTTACCAGGTTGGTATTTTTTTGAAAATTCCAAAATGTGTTTCTGTCCACCTCCACAGTTTGAGGTGACTAACTCTGGTAAACAAAGATTGTTGTTAATTATGTTATCCTGAGCAGGAAAGCACCCTGTGCCCCTGCAGCCCTGCTGTAGTTTCAGCAGCGGTTAGAACAATCCAGTACAAAGTAATAAAATATGGAGCGCTTGACTGTATTTTCAGGGCCAGTTTACGGGTAACAGTAAATACCCAAACTTAATGAAAGAAAAATATAATGTAAATGCTGTTTTTTTAATTGTTCCAGGTCTGTGTGACTGACTATCGGTTGTCAATAACACGACTCATGTAGACACGTGCAGCGTTTTCTTTTCTAATTTATTGTGGGAAATGAGGTCCTTTAGATTTTTGTGATTTTTTATGATTCTCAATAACTGTCGGCAGTGCATTTCACATTCTTTCAGCATCCTGATATTTATTTTCCCGCGTAATGACACATTACTGTAGTCAAGTGTGCACCGCCCCTCTCTCAGTTTGGACACACACACTGAACTACATGCAGCGTGATGGTCACAAACTGTACTGTAACGTCCACATAATGACAAAGGAAAGAAGCGAAATTCTAAATTTATTTGTTCAGCGTGAGACAGAGTCTGAAAGCAAAATGTTTGACAGTAACATAGGAAACATGTCTACCTACGGTAGCCTATGGTAAAATGATGAATCAATACTACAACCAACATTGAATCTTCTCTGCTGACGTGTGGCAGCCTGGATTAGCTCGTTTGTGTCTGTCCTATACTGCTGCTTTACAGACACACGGCTGCTCTGGGTGGAGCATTTACTCGTTCAAAAATACTGTGATCACTATAAATATGATTCAAACTGATGTGAGTCACTGTAATTCTGGTGGAGATGTCATGCATGCTCATAGAATATGTAATCTGGTTGGAATTACAATAGAAACAAAAGACTTGCACTTTTTTGGGGAGCTGGGGTTAACAGTTGACATCTGCAGAGCTCACATGTCAACAAGGTTGACATACGCAGTGTATAAAAGAACCATAAAACATAGCACATCATTTTTTCAGGGGCTATGGTATATAAATATGATGAACTGACTTGTTAGTCTTCATACTAAGAAATAAGTAAATTTTCTGCATTATCAAGTGTGGAGGGAGTTAAATACAGTATATTCTGGTAAAGCTGCAACCGTCTTTTAGACGAGTCTACAAAAGCCACAGACTGATGTTTTCTGAATGGTTCAAGGTGCTAAAATGAGTGTCGGCACTGACTAAGCCTAAAAGAAAAGAGTAGCTCATTACCGCATCTAGTCGCTGTTCCTTCACGTGGCACTGTCATGGCAACACGTCTGTGTGTCTCACTTTGTGCTTTTCCGTTTTCAGCCTTCTGTGGCACTTTGTTTCTCTGTCTTTCAAAGTTTACAACTATTGTCTGAAAGTTCACACTTTTAGTTTGGTGGCAGCATTGCACATTTTTCTTTTCTTCTCCCTTTTTCTTTTTTCTTCCTTTCTTCCTTGTGTGTTGCTCAACATCAGAGATCCAGAGAGAGGCCTTTTGTGTCTGACTTTTCCCCAAAGGCAGTTGTCTTGCAAGGCAGATTAATAATTACAGAGTACACAACATTGGGGAAAACAATTTAAACATCTTTGATGTCAAACATGAGAGAAACCAAAATTACAAAGGAAAAAAAGATGACGAGGAAAGGTCTTGAAAGATTGTCTTTCTTTCTGTCTCCCTGTCCTTTGGCAGTATTTCCTGTTATTGTTGCTTTCTACTGTTTTGCAATGCATAAAAAAAAAAACATTAAGGAGCACTTTAAAGAAAGAGACGCCTGCCCCTTTAGGGCCACATTTGAGAAGTTGCATGACAACTGTCCTCGGTGTCAGCGTCACAGAAGATGACAAGGAGCTATATATAATGTTTCGTAGGATTTGGGTTAATCTGTTTTCATGTTGGGCACATCACTGAACCCATGTGATGCAGTTTTATTTTGTGTAGCATTAGGATAAATAGAAACCGTGGCCAAATATAGGATGATAGAGCTGTCGCTGCCATGAGTTGTGATTATGGGCTGTAATTGGAAGGTTGAGGGTTCATTTTCCTTCGCTTCGCTATGAAACTCCCCATGACTGAAAGAAACATGCATCATTGCAACGAGAATTTACAGCCTCTCGTGTTGTGTATATTATAAAACCAAGCGACATGTTTTAATATACTGTAACAGTTGCCTCAGGCAGTCCTCTAAAACAAATCATTACTTTCTGCTTTTAATAATGATATTAACTTAAATCACACAGTGACAACAAACACAACTAAAGTCCGAACATGTTTCCTGTAGATCCTGAAAATCCCTTCTGACAAAAGCCAGCGACTAATTTGATTTTATTGAGGTTGTGATTCCTTTATAACTTGGTCCTTTCTGTTGTAGCTAATGTTACAGCCATTATCCAGCGAATAGTCTTTATCTTTTTAGCATGGATCCACTCACAATAACAGGAAGTTATTGTAATAAGTCAGCTGACAGGCAGCATTGAGAAGCCACTCCATATCGGTACTACATTATTTAATTTAAATTTGATTGGCCATGCTTGATGACTTCCTCTCAGGGTGACAAGGTGGTAGGTGCCTGAATAAGAACTTCATACTTTTATAAATCAAGAATTTTATTACGATGTGCATTTGTTGGTTTCATGCATTTTGTTGGTATATAATTTTGTACAAGTTGCAACCAGGTGCACCAGATTAACCCTCGATAAAGATGGATTTTTACGTCTCTCCATCTGTTTATTAGTTAAAATCCGTTTCCTATTCACTCATTCGCTAACTAATCCACTCAACACAGAGCAGTCGTTTAATATTAAAGAGCTGTTTGAGGTCATTTTCTAAAACGTTTGGTATTGTCAACAGAAAGTACTGTACATGCCATTCATACTACTTTTACTTTTGCATTGTACGATACTTTGACTGCACTACACAGCTGAGGGATTTACAAGCTCAACGTTCGCACACAAAGCAGCAGGGAGGGGGTGTTTTTTTTCAGACACAGCCACACTCAGTGTTGGTGGGATTTTAATATTTTATTTTCTGTCAGGTAACATAATATAATCCTGAACTGAGCCAAAGCGTGTGTTTATGTTCCTCTAGCTAAGTTTACAATGATAACTTTGTTAGTCCTCGCCATAGAGACAGTGCTTACACCCTTCCACCAAGTAAAAGTCATGACTATAATGTTACGCAAACATAACACCGGAAATGTTAATGCTTAGCTGGATCACTCCAGTCATTTCAACATGTGTGTCAGGCCCCAAACATGATTCACACAAGTACGCAGATGCAAATGACACAGTAGATACAATGCAAACTCCCACATACCTAATCGATCTCTATCTGCAAGGTGGTCATATGGGCTGCTGAAGTAATTTCCTTAATGCTGCATTTAATTAATTAATAAAAAAATGTTATCCATTAGTCTAATTTCAACTTCATTTTAGTGTGTTTAGGCTGGTGAAGGTGCTATGATTAGTTTTTTAATGTTTAATTAAAAATACAATAATACAATACAAGCACAGTAATAGTCCATACAGAATTCATTTCCCGCTGCAGTAAGCATTTATCTGAAAAAAGTGGCGTTAACAATCATCATTTACTTCACTGCCATGTGTCAGAGTCTTGTTCATGAGTTAGAGTTTTTTTCAATTGCTAAGATGCGTTTAATGAAACTGGGATCCACTTCATCTTCATCATCGTCTTCTGGCAAATGTGTTATTAATTTTCCATTGGTTTCACAGCATGTTTATATCCTTTTTAAAACAGTTAACACATGTCATTCAGTGACCCATAACTTTACTGGAAAAACATTGTAAACAATGGAAAACACCAGTTTCAGCAGATAGATATTACTATTAAGCCCTAATATTTATGTGTGCAACCCCCTACACAAAATTCATTAATCAGTGATCAGTCCTCGTCCATCTACTGTATAAAAGATGCTCCTCAGTGTTGCTCTTTCCAAGTCTGGAGTAAAGATGAGGGAAACCAATCAGTGTGACAGGTGACAAGTGCAAATCGACTACAAGTAAAATCCAGATTAGTTCATGTCTTCATTTTGATTTGTTAGATATTTTCCCACCAAAAAGTTATTTTAAGTGAGACCCCTCCTACTGATTAAAGAAGAAATACAGGACTGTCCAGTACTCAGTGTATAAACTGGTCCAGAGGCTCACTGTCGGTCTTGCATGTTAAAGACAGTTGAACACAGAAAGACGTGCACACAAGAATCAAACTGTTTTAAGGAAATCTCTGTTTTACAGTAACAGGCCACCTCCAAAAGTGCAGGTACAGCAGTGCATTAGGTTCACTTCTCTCATGAAAAGTCACTTGGGCAGTGAGCTTATGCTTTTGGCCTGTGTGCTCACTGTTTTTGAATGTGACTTCATAGCGGACTCCAATCTCAGACTGTGGGTCAATGTACATGTGATTCCTACCAATTCCTTTACAGACTGGGAGGCAGAGCCTTTGGAAATCCAGCTCCTCTTCCAGCTCAGATTCAGGAGGCAGACACCCTCTCTACTTTAAAGACCAGGCCTAAAACTTTCCCTCTTTATAGTTAGATTATAGTTTGATCTGGCTCAGCTCAGTTTTAACAACGTTGGCCAATATTAACCACATCCTCTGAGGTCAGTACATCACCATATTCCAGATGCCCATATTATTCCACAACACAATCGAAATGTAGTTTAACAATATGGCACATTACACAGTAAATAAACAGCTTGTCAACAAAATCATGATTCATGCTTCACAGATGTGCTTGACATAATACATAGTATGTGCATGAACCTCCAACTTAATTTGATTTCAATGTTAGTATTAAAGGTTGAAATCAACAGTTTCATATATATACATTTCCAACATGTTCATAATCATAATCCAGATCAGATTTCAGGTGGAAGTAGACGCATCAGGAGTGTTAAACCTGCTGCACTCTTAGCTTCTCCACTACTGACATCGTGAACACACGGCAGTGACTCTGACAGGTGTCAGTATGGAAAGACTTCTTCTTTCTCCTTGAAGGAAAGGCTCGGCAGTGTTACACCGCGCGCCTTAACCGTGACGACAGGAACTGAGGTGTCAGAAGCTCGAGCGACACAGACGAGAAGCTGCATCGTACTTAAGTTGTGGCAGCGAGCTCCCTGTTCGACGGATGTTGGTCTGTCATCGCGTACAGCATTTGCTGAAAACACAACAGCCATCTGGAGCGGCTGTGACACTTCTGATGTGTCTTGTGTTTGTTTACTGTATTTGTTTGTTTGGGAGAAAAACAACAGTATAAATATACTGGCACATCCTGTCATATGGCGTCCATCTGATTGTCATGTGTGACTGAGTTGAAAGGGTTCACCGCTTAAGCACAGTATTCAGGCTAATGCGACACGTGTACTTGAAGGACACATTGAACCAAAGTTTAAGGCCATTAAACTTCACTCTGACGTCCCTGTATTCAAATATCTGTCTTCTTCTAGCTGAAACATGCCTCCAGATGACATCACTTGGAGGAACCCGTCAGTTCAGATGTCATCTTGTGTCATTTTGTTGCTCATACTGTACTATGGAAGATGTTATTAAACTGCTTTTCCAAAGCTCCTTCAAATGAGATCATCATCTGAACTCCTGATGATGAAAAACTGATGTCATCTTCAGGAGGTTTTTCAGGCAGAAGCAGAGAAATATTTTAATATAGGGAAGACAGTGGGAAGGTTAAAACCATTAATGTACGTTTACACTCAGAAAGCAAGTTAAAAGTTTGTGAAGTTTCCCTTCACCACATATTCATACTTTTTTACATGAATTTTGTAAAACAAGCTCAAACTGTATTGTTGTTCTAATTTAAGTGAGGTCCAGTTAGATGAATGTATTCTAATCAAATTCTGCTTAATTAGTACATTTTTAAACGCTGTTATTTATTGTACTTTAATATGGAGAAATGCAGGGTTTCGAAAAGTGTGCCGGAGAGCAGCAGACTTTGATGAATGCCGCCTGAAATTTCAGTCACACTCTGCTACTTTGCCAGCTAATTCCAGAAATAAACTCTCAAATAAAGTGCTCCGGGCACGCCTAACGCGATGCCCCCCTGAGTCACGGGGCTGACGTGAGGTAGCAGCATTGATGGGAAGTAGCTCGGTTTATGGGCGGTGTGGGCAGCTGTTCGCTCAGCAGGTAGGAGCAGCCGTGAAACCGCATGGAGCAGGCCGGTGAGGGAGGGAGCTGACAAGCAGCAGCAGGTGGACGGCCGGGCTGCAGTGAGACAGATCACCCACTCTCACAACTTGTGTCCTTCTGTCGACTCCTGACAACTTAATGTTTAAAGTCACGATATAATTATGATCGTCCAGGTATTCCCTGTCCTCCATTTGCACATATCAAGACTGCATCCATCAATGCTTTCTCTTCACTCTTCTTCATCTAGACACAGGCTATTGCTACTGATGCTGATACTTTTTATCTAATTTGTTTCAGTTGAAAGAATATTTTAACATTGTTCATATTTGAATATTTAAAGTACATTTAAATGTCTTAGTGCTGGCGACAGCCATAGTTAAAGGCATCATGTTTTTGTGTTGCTCTTCCCTTCATCTCACTCTTCAGAACACGGGCTTTAGAGAATTTCTTCAAATTTGTTGCAAGCGTCATTTTGGGCTCAAGGATAAACTAATTACATCTTGTTGGATGGAGGTCAAAGGTCACTGTGGCCTCACATCTTTTTCATTCTCATGAAGGCAATATTACAGGTCTCAAGGATGATCTCTTGGGGCTTTGGGCCTCAAGGTTAAAAGGTCACTGTCACATATCACATGTCTGTCCCATTCTCGGGACCATATAATCACAGGAAACCAAGCATCCACCTGGATTCAAGGATGAATCGAATGGATTTTAGGGATGAGTGTTTAAAGTAACTATCAACTCAAATCAATTCCATTAGCGTCAATGCTATACCACAAAAATGTCTGTAGGAATTTTTATTACATCTGGCACGTGTGTCCACTTGGACTCATGGATCAAGACATATGAAATAGGAATCTGGACAGACATGCACGTGAACTTTAAGACAAGCAAAAGCTTAAGAAAAAACAAACGAGTTGGGTATTTGTAAATTTTATGCAACGTGAAAAATGTGAAAGTCTCTCGTGACCTTTTTGCGCCCTGATTTCTGAGTTTAAGGACCCGCCCTTATGGCGCTCTGTCAGTTGGACCACAGAGACACTTTGTCCTTCATCAGACGAATATGAAAACAGCCTTACACCTCCACACACAGTGGAGCTCCAACACCCTGGTGAAATAACACACATATTTTTAGCGGAAAATGAATTGAATAAAGTCATATAAAGTCTATTTGACAAATTGAAAAAGCCAATATCCACTTTTTAAAAATATTTTTTGTTCATCAAACATCATCTGTTTCTGCTAAGGAAGAGGAAAGAGATAGAGATAGTGCGGGAAAGATTCCACTTGTAAAGTTTGACACAAACAAGTCGACTTCCAGTGGTTTGGTTTAGATATAATGGGGGCATCGAGGAAATGTGTCAGCAGCCTTAGTCACACGCTGAAGCTGCCCCAGAAGATCAAACTGAGGCACCAGTGATTGACTGCGAAGCTGACATCCACTTCCAAAGAAGGGTTTGTGATTGCGAAATCTCTGGTTTTCCCTGTAATGGCTGACGAAGACATTCTGCCAAAGTCCCACAGAGACCTCAAGGTGGGGGTGGGCAGATGATGCCATTCAACGAGGTTCTTAAGAATATTACTGTATGTGCAGAAAACCTTTCACTTCAACCCAGGGTTTTGGTGGTAACAGATAAAGGTCTTAATTCTTCTGCCTCATTTCCTGGAAAAAGTGTGATGAAGCAGCAAAGAGGAAAAAAAAAAAAAGAACTATGATACTGAAACAAACAACAGGGATACAGCTGCGTTCAATTTCCTGCCGCATGCTGTTTCGATCACAAGGTCTTTTCAGATGCACCAATTGAGCTGAGGTTGGGAATGGCCATGAATCTAAACCAGTCTTTTCCTTCTCTGCACTTGGCTTAATGAGGGCTACAGTACATGCAGGAATGTCGGGTCTCACCCCACACCTTTTCCCTCGTGGTCTTTTTCACAGCAAGGATGAAACAATGGGATCTTTTAATCATCTCTTGTGACCAGAACCTGAAACACACATATATAACCTCATCTCAATTATTAGCGCAATCATGAAAAAAGTTAATACTTTCTACCAGAGCTGATGATCCAGCGTAGCTTCCCATTCCAGTTTTTGATCGTGTGCACACATGTTCCACGCCTTTACTGCAGCGATAATACAAAACCCCAAAAAAAGAGTGGACACTGAATTTTCCATCCTTAAGCTTTCTGATATGCTCCATCTGGTTGTAAAGAGGGATTGTTTTTTGTATGGCCTGATGAAATTGCAAACATCCCTGCGTAATTATTTCAAAAAGCATCCTGTTTTGAATAAAATTGTTCTATGAAGGAAACTACACGCTGGTAAACAACATTCCCCTCACATGGCCCTGCTTTTCCTATTAGCGGCCTTTCTTTCCAGTCCAGAACCTGTTTTTCATAAGATCGCGAAGAACATGTCGTTCATCTTGTGGTGTGGATGTAGGAATACGGACAGTTACGGAGAATCTGTGGAGCACTTGTGTATCGAATGTCCTCAGACCTCGTTAGCTGGTGTCCTTATTAAGAGTCTCCTTGCTACCCCCCTGAAGTATCCTCGTGAGAGTCTTCCCTTGTCACATCCTCCTTCCCGTCTCTCGCTTGTTCCCTCTGTTTCTCTCTTCCTCACTGTGACCTTTGAACTTCTCCCAGTCTCCCGCTCCACATAAAAGCTTTGATAGAGGCTTCCTCTTTCCTTTTCTCAAGGTGAAGTGGTGGCTACGTGTGCATTTGTGTGTATTAAATCAAGATAAGCAACGCATGAACGTACAGTCCATGCGCCTGTTATTAATCATTACTTCCGTCATAACAAAAAAAGCTGGGGGAACGTTTCCTCATATATTTTCTGTTTTGTCCTTGGCTGACATATTTAGGTTTTTTTTTCTCTGTAGAATTTAACCCTAACCTTTTTTTTTAGGTCACAGAGACCCTGGAGATTTGCTTATCGACATAATTTTTTTTAGAAACATGGTGGAATACATGAATTTTGCGACCTGTGTACCAGCGTGTACCCCGAATGACACATTCCAGCCCCCATGTGACCCTATAATAGGAAAATGGCTGGTGGCGATAGTATTTTTTATACTTCTACCATTTCTAAATTGAAAACATTCAAAGTCTATTTACATGTATAAGCTTGACCATTAATCAAATATGAATTTCCCATTGGGGTGAATAAAGTATCTGTCTATCTAACAGCAAGCTACTGGAAAGTTACGTTAAAATGCGTAAAACTTTATTTCTACAGTAGTATTAAAGTGAGCGGTTAATAACATTCATCAGCCTTTCCTGACCATTACTTTTACCTTTTTACCATTATTTTAATGCGATCTTTTACCTTTTTGCACGTCTTGTTTCGTTTTTTCGGACAGGCTGCATATACACTTCAGTCAGTTAACTCTAGTGTAACCTAGATAATATTAACACGTTTACATCAACAGGGTATTAATAGGGTTGATCTTTTTTCCCCTACTTCAGCTGAAAATATTTTACCTAGTTTTTAAAGGAGATTTTTATTACAGGTGATGTGTATTTGTAAGTGGTAAACAAATCACTAAATGGGCCAGAGAAAAGTAATATATATGTAAAATAATTAATTTTTTAAACATATTTATACACTCACAGGGGGCTTTCCATGAGTTTCAGAATAAGTTTGATCGACATGATAAATACTATCTGATATGCAAGTGACAGATATAAAAAAAAAAGCATAACAATGATTTCTATTATTAAGAGTGATTAAATTTTAATGGTTCTGCTTAGTTGTAAGGTCAAATGATATTCAGTGTGTTATGAAGAATGCTGAGACATAGCATCCTTTATCTCATATGCATGTTTTTTGTCTGAGAAGTGTCGCCATAACTGTCCCAAGGTAGTGGGGCTTCTCTCTTGCAAGATAATAAAACCTTTAAAGGACATCCTGGATGCAGGCTTCTTTACTGACTACACTCGAGGTGTCTGGAACCAGTAGTTTTTCCATGACACTGTTTAAATTGATCTTTACAAGATTGGAGGTCATGAAGAATGTCACTGTAGTGTGTGTGGGCAAACTGAAAACTTTACTAATCACTTACTTTTCTACAGCACAAATTGAGCTTTGATATGTACAGCCAGAAAAAGAAATTGGTTCTTTGAACAATTACTGGTTTTACGCACACAGTTGTAGGATCTGTGAGACTCCAAACCATGATGTCAGCAAACAAAGGATTATGCCATTAAACAATCCCAGCTGAAATTCTTACCCTTAGAGTGGAAATAATCAGATTCTCCATGTTTTAAAACCAGTTAACGGAGATGCTGTACTTCATTTAAATTGAGCTTATTTCAACAACATAAGAATATTTCCAAGTTGCTGAATATCCCTAGGAGAACAGTTAACAATGGTACAACAAGGTTAACCTCTTCTGTGGCTGAGTCAGACCCTGGACCTCAATCCGACTGAGCATTTGTGGCTGGACTTGAAAAGAACGGTTCACTCCTGACAGAACTTCAGTAGTTTAGCAAAAAACAATAGGAAAAAATATGCAGTGTCCAGATGTTCAAAGCTGATTGAGGCAATTCACATTCAGACTCAGCGCTGAAACCGCTGCCAATCTGCGAAACGCTAACACAAACCTACAGTACACAATGAAAACCCTTAATGCTACCGCGATGCTTGATATCCAGCCGCTGTGCTCCCGCCGGCCTTCCCTCTCCCTGCTCCGCTGCTCCGCTGCTTCATGCTATTAGGTTCTGCAAAGCCCTTCAGGTATTAGTCATTATCAGATTACAATAAATAAGAAGCAGCAAAACTTACCAATCAAGCAGAACTAATAGAAATTGTCTGGTTAGGAGGGCGAGTGTTGCTCAAATACAGAACTAAGACTCATTAGACTCAAACCACAAAGCAGCTTGAACTTGTTTAATAAAAATCAGTAACAGTAAAAAAAAGTGCAGATCGGTCAGCGGTGTTGTGATCTGGAGGTCTGGTTTCACTGCTCATCCACGGAGCTTCTTTTAGTTTAGGAAAAGTTGGTTGGGGATTTTTCAAAAATATCTTCCCAGGTACTTTTTGCTGCTTGAATGAGTGGTGAACTCTTTCAAACCGACGAGCAAGAAGTTCAGCTGCTATGACTCAACATCCAGATTTGTAGAGATCAGCGTAAACAAAACAAGCCAGATGAAATCAACCGTGATTCAGAAAGAAAAGATCACATCAGTGGGGGCTCGAGACTTTTTATGGGCAACAATTTTCACTTTTACTTTCACTTTGAGTTTAGGAACCTGTTACATGTGTATTGTTGAACCTCCCTTTGTCACATTTTATTTCACCTTTTAAAATATACTGACAGAAAATACATAACACAATAGATAAATTGCATTCTGAAATTTTTTTATTTGGGGTGGACTGCATTGTGAATAAGTTCCATTTCAAACCTGTTGTGCAGATGTTTAGTGTTTTCAAATTACTATTATTAACTGTTGGCTTTTTTTAAACGCATGAAAACAAACACAACAACTATGCGCCTGTGTTTGCAGTTGGCTAAAATGCCAACCTGATGTCAGTGCAGCAGAAATAGGTCAGGCCTCACACTCACACATACACACTCACATGCACACAGATAGATGAATTACTCATTCTCTTTCATGGCCTTTGTAGATGGAGGAAGCGGATGCCAATGCAAAAAGATCAAAACCCCTGTGTGCAAGAAACAAGTGTCCTCCCCCCAGCAGCCGAGCGGGAGGGAGGAAGAGTCGCTCAACAGGTTTGTGTCACTCCTGTAACTCTGCAGCTTTTCACCGCGTGTCCTTGGCTGCTCCACCCTGCCAGGTATCTGTTTTTGGATTCTTTCTTTGTGGAAACGTCTGCGCTATCTGCTCATCAGTTTGAAGTTGCCTTTCCTCTTCCTGTGTCTGTGGAAAACACAATCAAAGAGAAAAATCAATGTATCCTCAAGCAATATAAAAAAGTCAATAGCTTTCATAGAATCTATATTTAGAGTGGGGTGATGTAGAGATTCTCCGTTCTGACCGGCTGCAATTTGGCACATAGAGGCATTTTTCCACATCCGTTTATTCATCTATCATTACTTCCTGAACTAATGCTGAAAGAGTGAGTAATCTGTTATTGCTTTGTGTATTTTCCCATTTAACTCCGGCGTGTAGAGTGTTTTTATAGAGCTACATGTGGTGGAGGTGGAGCTGCTGATGATAATGTGACAATATCACTTTTCTGAGTACTAGTGCCAATTATTATCCTACCCAGCTTCATTACTACTTTCATTACATCCTGGACATATCTGATATTAGTATCAGCTAATCTTGATTAATAATCTTACCTCATTTTGCTCTGTGATTGAAATACATATTGCAGATGACGGTGTAATTTATGCAGAAAACGGCTCTATTGTTCGGGGGGAAATGGTCTCTTCTGATGAAAGAATTCCTTATTAAAATCCTACCTGAAGCTTTATCTCAGTGTCTGTGTCATTAAACATGTATACAATGCAGCACCCCCACCCTCACTGGATCCGATGCACTGACCAATCATCATCACAGCACCGCAGCAGGAGGGAGCCCATAGCAACAGCTGGGTTACCTGTTGGCCAAATACTGCTGGCATCTGTTCCGAACTGCAGATTCCTGAGCATCGAGTACACGGCCTCGCCACTGCCACACAGACACTGTGAAATTTAACAAGTTAAATTATTTAGTCATTTATAAAATAGGAAGTCTCCTATTGGTGTTTATATGTATCCAGTTGTAGTAGACGTTTATTCAGTCTTCACTAAATAAGACATACTGAATATATATATATGCGCATCAGGGTTTGGGTGCAGAAGGCTGTGGGTTCAAACCTGGGTTCCAGTCCCGAGCCCAGATGAATAAAAGGAAGTGTTGCTCATGTGAAATCAATCAAAACACATTCCACTGTGGCAACTCCTGAGGGGTAAAAAATGAAAAGCCGTTAATCTTTGTTAATGACTAAAAGAGTATAGGCTGGAGCATAATGTTTACATTATACATCATATTATATATTATACACAGTAAATATACTGGTATAAAATTTAGTGAAGTTTCTGGAATATGTTTTGTTCTTTGGGCCATGAGTCAAATCCTTATCCACATCCTTATTTTTTGAAGTGTTTTCACCCTGTTTGATGGTAAAACACCTAGCAGTTGGTCAGACAATTCATAACAGACGTCTTAAAGTTAGGGGAAATCAAGTAATTATTATGTGTGGACATATTCTCTCAGTGAATGGCCTGATGCCATTGAAAATAGGTGGATATTTGTGGGGTTTTTTAAATTTGTTTTTGCATATACTTTAAAACCACAATCTTTGAACGGGTGTGGGGTAGAGCAGGTCGTCCACCAGTCCTGCAGTTGCTGGTTTGATCCCTGGCTTCTCTGATCATGTGTAACAGAAGAGATTAAAATTAGGTGGAAATTAAGAAAATGTAGTATGATTTTACAGGAACTACATTCTTAAAAAAACACTAAATGTATTAATCCCCACTACATTAAGGAGGGGGGCAATACGTCTACCAGCAGATTTCAAAGACCCTTGGTCAAAATGATCATCTCCCCCGGATCACCACTAAGAGGTAAGTGATATCACTGTAACCTCCGTGTGCAAACACCAGTCCTCTCAGCCTAACAAGTGTAGTGGTCAGAGTGCCAACAGTTTTAACAGCTGAATGTCCGGGCTTTCCCAGGACTTTGCCGCTCTGTCCTAATATAGTTCCAAGCTGCAGTCATTTGTGGTTCTTCACTGCTAATAGCATCCCCCTAAATGAGCTTCCATTTCCTCATCTCATCGGTGCCCAGCATGACTCACAGATAGGCCCTTGTAAATTCCCTGCCTCATCTGGCTCCTTTTAAGTCTATGTCAAGACTGTCCATAATCGCTCTGTCAAAATGGCATCCCGTCACTACTGCTTGTTATGAGGTAGCGCAGAGCAGGAGGCTGAGACATACCAGAGTTGGAGCAGTCTAGCAAGCCTGCCAGCCCCCTTCATGTAACATGAGGAAATGAGTTTGTGTCAGGACTATTTTGGAGTTGCTTTGAAGTCTTATTTTACCCCTTTTGCCTCCAGGGGGACAGCACAGAAAGCAAAGGAGGGGTGTGTGTGTGTGTGTGTGTGTGTGTGTGTGGAGGGGGGTAGTACGATGTGGAGAAATCTGCCGAAATGCCCTGATAACCTAAAAGGCACTGAACTCACGATCTTGTGCCTGGGTGGTCATAGCACATCCTAAAAATGCATCACCATCCAGGTCTGCGATTTGTGTCACTGTGTCGCATGTTGTATGAGCACATCTCGGTAGCAGGATTTGGACTTTTTATGTCAGCTATGGTATGAGTTTTTATATCTGCATACATGAGTATGTCTTGCAGAGGCACCTTCAAAATCCTGAGGCCTCAATTGCACTGAGTTTTATTTACACCGATCAACAACATTAAAACCAAATGTCCAGTGCATCGCTCTGTGGCCATGGGCTCTATGCAGGTTTTGAGGTGAATTCGACTAAAACTAATGCAGTAAAACCTGACAGTTCTGCAAAAAAATCCTTCATGATTGTGAAAATGTTTAAGAGAAGTGTCGAGAAGTGTTGTGGCACTGTTGGACTGCATTGCAATGAATGTTAATTTGTCCATCCCATTATATTCGTGAAGCCAGGCAACATTATACAACACCTCTCTGTATATTGCTCTGTACATTTCTAATGCTTAAATGCATTCTCTGTTTTATTTGACTACTTTTGTGAAAACCTTTAAAAAGAAAAATAGACAGTAGATGAAAAGCATCAACACATCCCAAATCCACTACTGAAAAAGACATTGTTGTTATGATATTGTACAAATTCATAGATCAATAGTGAGCAGAGGGTTTGTCGATATGAGCTGGGAGCGACGGACTCCTCAGCGGAGCGAATTGGGAAGGGGAATGCTCCTTAGGCAGACAAACAACGATTTTTATTCACTCACAGGCAAAACACAAATATGCACACACAATAGGGACTTCCTTAAATTGCTTCACACACTGAGGCATAATGCATTAAAAAGGAATAAGCCAATAAGTGGCCAGTCAGCAGCAACTTGACCCTGAACACAAGTTTTTGCAGCAGTAAATGGGCCCGTCTCAGCTCAACAACCCATTTGTTTCAACAGAATCAGCAGTATTGCCATTGAAGAGCTGCAGAACAATGAAGCAACCTGAATTCACACATGCGTGCATGTACACACACACATTCACACACACGCAGAGCCTTTGGTAAAGATGGTGGATGCCTCCCACCCCCTGTTGCGTCCGGAGCGATGTTCCTGGAGTGGGGACAGCGAGAGGGGCATCCAGCAGTGCTGTGTGAGCGTCTTTGCCAGCGCCAGACAACTTCACTATCCCTACCCTAGCAGGGGGCGATAATCACATCAAGCTTCCCTGACAAGAGGCATTGAATTCAGCTCCGGTCCCCTTAAGAGTCTGGTATCCAGCAGTCTCTGCTGAACCTGCTGCTGACGTTACAATAAGAAGGTTTGTGTTTTCATTTTTCACTCCATGCCATCGCTTGTTTTGGTTTTTTGGCTTTGTTTTGTTTTTTGCCGCCGCCTCCGAAATTTGGGAATGTGGGATATTCCATGCCACTGAGGCGAAAATCTGAATCGGCACAATCGAGTTGTTCATCGCACTGTCACAAGTGTTATTGTATTAGTGTCTTCTGCTTGTCATGGTCTTTTCTTAGTCTGTCCTGAGGGACATTTTGAAAAAGCTAAATTTCCATATGCCAGTTGGAATTTCAGAAGATTTTGTCCTTCAGCAATCACGATAGTCAAAGCCTGTCACTGAGTTTACACAAAGACTAAAACGCTGACACACTATCATTACATTGACACAAATTTTACACGCAACTGTAACCCAGGCTGGGGGTGAAAGGAAAATATCAATTTCAAACTACGCTGGACCAACATAAAACTGGCTATCGGCAGTTTAAGTATTTCTTTTGTTTTTTTCTTTTAAGTTCTTAGCTTCGGCTTTTCTTTGTCTAGTAGTTGCGTTGTGTGGACCTGCTGCATGTGTTGACATCTTGTTGCACACTCTGGCCTTTCAAGGATTGTGAGCGGTGCTGTTTATGTTTCGTGAATACCCAACACTCGGTTTATATGGCTATTTTTGGAAAATGCTGTCCACTCATCAAGACTTGAAATAATGAGGACTAAGCGGGGGAATCCTTTTTTTCCCTTCTGAAATCCACCAAAACAGATGAGAACCACACTGGACTCTTTTAAGCAGCTTTGTGGGCCCGCAGAGCTTCTGTGCTACCCAGGGAGCCTGGCTTCCAGCAGCTCTACCCCATTCATCACCTGCTTTCAATGGCCAACGCCAAGCCGCCTAGGGCTACCACGCCAGGTAGGGTGCCGGGTGGTGCACAATGTTTGGGGGATTAGTAATCAAAGGAGTGCGGAGGCTAGGGTCCTCCATCCTGGCCTGCCATTCACTCCTAGCAGGGGAGGAGAGCTCCAGCAGCGGCCAAGGTCATCGTCTACAGCTCGGCAGGAGGTAAGTGGGAAAGAACCCTGGGAACCAGCCGTCTGCGCTGTGCTAATCGCAGGGCTAGCAGGCTAGCAGCACAGCAGGTGTCTCATCCACCAAACATTCATTTGTTTGTGCTGCGGATAGCATGGCTGACAACAAGATAATGCCTTGCTTTTACTTCTCCCTCACTTTCCCCTGCTTTTCCCTTCTTCTTCTCATCTTTTGTTGATCTCTTTTGCTCTGTTCCAGCCCGAGTCTGTGGGAATTGGTTTTCCTTTCTTTGAACTAAACTGTTTGCTGACTTAGCAGAACGAAAAACTGGTACAATTGTCCTTTTAGTCTGGTGAAAGTTGTCTGGAAATTATCATGGGAAGGTTGTGGGTAAGGAGTGTTGGAGTACAATGACAAAAGCTTTTTGAGGAGAGAAAGTGAAAAGGTTTCAAACAAACTGCAGTTCCATTAAAGTCCTTTTCTTTCTTTTTAAATTTGTGTGTGTGACTGGAACATAAATAAATAGGACATCTGAAGGAGAAACTTTTTTTTTGGTTAGAGTTAAGAGATTCCTCTCTGGACATGCTATCGCCATCCTGGATCTCGTGTGACGGACGTTGGTTACAACCATCGTTTTAAGCTGATTTGGCATCCTGTGGTGCGAAACATTGGGTAAAGAAATCCTGATGGGACAGCTGGTTGGAGACTCATAGATTGTGGCAGAGTGGCCCATACATCGCCCGAGATCGCAGACTGGACAGATTAGCTTAGCGTGCTACATCGGAAGGAGGGAAAGTAAGCGGTGAGGTACCAGTGAGGAATCGCTGTCGTTTTCCCGTTCGAGGCAAGAGAGCAACCATGCCCTGCCACCCCACCCTCCTACAAACACACCCCTGTTGGGATATTGGCAAGTTGTCATGACGACAGGGATGTTCTGCTGATGAAGTCTCGCTCCTCGCTGTCCAATCAGATCGTGGAGCAACAACCGCAGCGCGAACAGGGGAGGACGCACCTATTCCAGTTGCA
Organism: Channa striata; assembly: GCA_033026295.1. Classification (NCBI taxonomy): domain Eukaryota; kingdom Metazoa; phylum Chordata; class Actinopteri; order Anabantiformes; family Channidae; genus Channa; species Channa striata. The sequence continues at coordinate 8,090,443 of CM065189.1, read as the reverse complement.
CAATGCTGAGAAAGGACAGGCGAAACCCTGGACCACCAACGGGAAATTGGCAAACCAGGGGAGGCTGTCAAGGGGCCGCCATGGTTCGACAATACATAAACAGCGGGGGTCGTGGATACGGGGTCTGCCAGGTAGGGGGTCTCTATCACGTCTGATGCTGTTTGAGGTGCAGTTCTTTGCCGCTATTATTACAAAGTATTAATGCATTGTTTTTTTTCACTGTTGGCATGAGTCTATTGAAGATTATCATTGATGTTGCTTTTATGGTGTTTCGGGATGTTGGTTGTAGCCATCCGACCAAGGTGCACTTTGTCCAAAAAGCAAATCACTCCTGCAGGTGGTTTTTTACAAATACGCAAAAACTGTGAGAGGCACAACAAAAAAAGCAAAGGAAATCCCGTGAAAGGAGAGGAAATGTCATGTAACATTAACTTTAATGTAATTTTGTATTCATTTCACTGCGGGATGTGGATCAAGAGGAGAAGAGGCTAATATGCAAAAACTGCAGGTAGCAAAGTGAACAAAAAACTCTCCCAGTGTTAGTTTGATTCAGGCCTTTTATTCTGAACCCTGGGGAGGATTTTTCTTTTTATTTCGCTGCTGGATGACCAAAAGGAGAAGCTGGGGCTGTTTGTAGCTCAGTGAAAGATGGAGGGCTTGGTGGGGGCGCACTCTGGTTTTTTTCCAAGCACTGCAGGTAGCCATTACGGTTTTCGTCCTCTTAAGCCAATTATTGCAACTTATCGAACTCACTCCTCTTAATATTCAAGCTAATTTCAAATGCTGGCCTGTTCATTAAATGTTTGGCATCCGTTTCTTTTAGGTGTGTATTTGAGCACCAAACCTCTAATTTCCCTCCTTTTACCCCGTTCCTTGCTGTGTTCCAGTCCCTCTATCATGGGGTCTCTGTGGGACGCCATTCAACAGAGTGACCCCCAGTAGTGGTTGTGTTTGACTCTTCAAACTTGAGAATCAAATGTAGTTTGTCAGCATGGCAAAACCACCTTTATTAGCTCCTGGCTGGGTATCAGTTTTTTCATGTTTTTTGTTCTCTCCAGTTGGGCGTTTTAAGCAAATGACGGCTCCACAGTGAGATGATCAGCCCAGCGGGATGGCTTGGCCATTGTGTTGGTTAAAGAACTGGTGAATCACTACTTTCTTTTGTACTACGGACGAGTTCCATATGAAATTGTATAGCCATATATCATACTTGAAGCACATTTTGTGTTTCTGGTATGCTGTCTCCCACTATTTCTTATGTTATTTATGGCATTTAGGTCACAGTTAGACTGACATCTGTGGGCCCATGCTAAGATTGGACACACATGAAAAAAATGTTTTATGCAGTGTTGCTTATTTTGGGAAAATAAGTGGAATAAAGCTTTAACCACATATTTATAGTTCAGGGCTGAATTCAGCGTAAAGTGAAAAAGTCCCCATTTCTGATGCCACACTGAAGATGAAGCAGTAAATTCACGGCTGTGGATTGTTAAAGTAGGCCCCCATCACCAGTAAAGCCAGGCTTTTAGTAAGACATCGGCACAAGTGGTTTCCTTCATCTTAGCATTTCTAGTCCAACCGAGCCCCGTGAATGTGCTCTCATCTTACATGAAAACGCTCCATTGGAGGCCTGGTCATCGAGCTTGATATGAGATACTGAAACCATTTGGCTGGAGCAGACACTGTAAGCTTCAGCTCAATAATGGGAAACTGGATTTAGGCAAAGATGCCAAAAAGCAGCTCATCACTACAAAGCTGATTGCTGGACTATTATGTCATTTGCGATGGCAATCAGCAGTGCCACAGGCAGAGAGGAACACATGCTTTACTTGTTTAACCTTGCTGCAACCCCGAGTCAAGCAGGAAAGCTAATGGCTGCTAGGACGTGGGACCCGCTGCTGATTTCAACTTGAGAATGAACGCAGGCAGTGACTCAAAATGGAGTTTTATAAAGACCTTTAACCAGATGTTTTTATGATATTGTTTGAAGCCGAACTTGTCCCGTTCTGAGCCTCCCTTCATGCATTAAAGGAAGCCAATGGGTGTGGACATTGTCCTTTCCATGTAAAACCCAGCCAGCTTAGTGAAAAGCTGCTTACTCACGGTCAGTTCTGAGTTTAAGACAAGGGGTTTTCCCATTCCTTTGAAATTACACGCCACAAATATTCTGGAGAGTTTGTGGACAATGATGTCAGATTGTTCCAGGGCAAGAGGGCTTGTAGCAGGAAAACCGCTGAAGTGAGATGATTGCTGTTCTTGTGATGGAGATTAGTAACATTTTGGTGACTGGGGTCAGATGTGGTGAGCTCTGCACCATACTGTTTACTTTCTGACCTCGAGGCTTTAGGGAGATTTTAACAGCAGTATGTTGTCTGTGAACGAAGAACAGTTTCAATTTACGACATGGTGACTTAGAATAAAGCCTTTTTTTCAGGAATGTCATCAGTGTTTATTAGATTCTTGTTTTGGGATCTTTAGATATACTTTTTCAAAGATCTAAAGTTCTATAATAGCTAGCTTGATGGAAATGTCAATAAAGCCACAGAGGCCCCTTTGGGAAACTCAATGCAACCTGCTTGAATCTTATTTATGACATGGTATAATCAACCGCCGCTGTCGTGCAGATATATCACAAAAACATCCTATGAAACAGGGATAAAAAGCTGATGTTTCATTGGCTGAAATCAATTACTGGAGACACATCTGTCAGTAAATGTCATCTTGAGGTTGATTGGACCACCCAGAGGTTTCCCATTAAAAAGCCATGCGGTTTCTGTTGAAGAATTTCCAGGGTTGCAACCCAGAGGCCATTCCCCCACCAACCCCACAGATCCAGAGCCTGTGATCTGTGGCTGGGGTCCCCTTCCACAAATTACCGTGTTTGAAAAGAACCTGAACGTGGACAAAAGAGAAACAAAGTCCTCAGAATGCTCTGGAGGAACATGTCACTCCTCGCCGTTAGCCTGCATTCCTCCTCATAAAGTTCCATAAGTAGAACAAACCATCTGATGACAGTCATACAGCAGACCCCGGGCTGTCTATTATGGTCTATTATGACCATGTGAAGATCGGGGGGAGCAGGCAGCGCAAATTAATTGCTCGTCACTTGTCAGTGCTGGAAAAATAGCACTGTGCAACTGCATCTGAGAAGCTGTCAATGGACAGAAGGACAATGCATGCACCCTACTTCTTCCCCACCTTCCTACATGTGATTTAATAGACAGAGACGTGGACCACAGACAGAACTGGGAGAGATGGAGCGTACAGCAGCAATGTGGTCAGGTTGTAAACACACAGACATGAAGAGGAAGAACGGGATTACAAACAGGTTTGATCTCCTCTGGGCTGTCCAGACCGGCTGACAGAGGAGGAGTAGGAGGAGGGGAAGAGGGAACGAGGTGGGGTGGGTTTGGGGGGGGGCTGAACAGTGATTTGGGCTCCTTTATTCGCCTCTCCCCCGTCAACTGCTTCTCTTTTGCCTTCAGCATTGTCATTTGGGCTGTCCGGATACAGCTGAAAGTCCGACATTCAAAGAAGCACTGCAGTGAAGAGAGAGACTGACAGGCAGACAACTGCACCTGGAGGGGGAAGTCTTCAAGAACAGCTGAGACCCACCAATTTATTAACAGCTCAATTTTCAGAACTCATAAAGCACACAACCGTTCCCAGCTTGGCCTCTGCGTTTCTCTGACTCCATTGTTGATTATTTTGAAGGCACTGGAGGAAGCTGCACTCACTTTTCAAGCAGAATAGTCAAAGGAGAGCCCAAACTACCTTTAATGCCTCACAAATCGCATCGAATCCCTTATTATCGTTTCTTTTTTCTTTTTTTTCCTCCAATGAATCAAAAGCTTATTTTAATGTGAGTGAAATTGAGTTTCATTTATCTTTATCCAGTTGTAATATTATCCTCTTTGTTCGTGTCCTATTGGTCCTAAGAGTTAGTTGGAATAGGCAGATCAGGAGATAATGATGGTGGGTCTTTTCTTCCAGCGATGAGACTCAGCGTGAGGATGACACGGTCTAAAGATGAAGCACCGTCCTCCCCAGCCAATTTAGACAGGAGAATTAATAGTCAGCAAGTGAATCGTGTCCTTCAAGTTAATGTGTGACGTCTAATATCATTTGTGGCTAAAAGGCAGATGTCTCTTTTCTAAAAAAAAGAGTAATTGTACTTCTGCAGGAGAAATGTGACCGATCAGTTAAATCTCATCTCCTTTAAAGTGTGAAAAAAAGCAGGATTTGCGGTGCAAGTGTGATTTAAATCTACCTTCATTACTGGCTAAGATTAAGCTGTGAAACTATTTTAATGACTTCCTTTAGTTTTTAGCTCTTTAGTGTAACAGCGCATAAGAACAGTCAAATGGCTTTTTGAATATTTAATGATTCCAGCTGATGGATTCACAAAACACATGTAACGTGTGATGCAGCAGCAGCTCGAAGAAACGTGTCAGTACACGCAGCAAAGAGCAAGTCGCATTGGCAAATGATGACGTTATAAAGGCCGAACGTATGTTTATGTGTTTTAATTAGATCCCTAGATAGTGGATCGTCTAACTCTCACTCAGTGTGACTGCACGTCTTGCACAAACAGCCACTAAAGTAAAGGCAAATGTGGTTCTGATAAAACATTTGAGCTCGTGATGGGTTTATGTGTGTAAGCGGTCATGATGGATCTGCACAGACGACAAAGAAGGAAATGACAAATGATAATGCCCTGCCAATCAGTGCAGACAGACAGACTCATCGAAAACACACACACACACACACACACACACACACACACACACACACACACACACATCAAATGGAGCTGGAACATCTGTCAGACACTGGACCAGTGGTTTAGTTAAAAGATGAGGAGGGGTCTGGTGAACGCTCTGCTATTCATTTATCTCGCATTGCTGCCCATTGGTTTTAATTATGGTTTGCTCTTTCAAGTTGGAAATAGGCGTGCTTCAAAAACCGAGCTGTCCTTTTTGTGTTTTATCATTGTTTCTGTGGGACTTTGCACATGGGGGCAAGGGTCCATATGTGTGTGTGAAATCTTTCTGTCTGTCTCTCACTTTCCCCCTGCCTGTTCGTCCATCTGTGTATTTGCATGTCTTTACACATTTTTGTAACTGATGAGCTTTTCTTTGTGTGGATGTTAGTGTGCACTTTGCCGTGTTTGTGTAGCACTGGTCTGCCTTATTTTCCCCGGCACAGCTGCAATATGACTGGATTGATGTGTAACCCAAGCCGGCACTTTAAAGGGCGAGAGGCCTGGACAGACGTGGTCTTGCTAGTATACCAGATGGGGCTTTATGATGAAAAGAGCATAATCCCCATCTAGGCATCACTTCCATCACTTGTGCACTACAAAGCCATTCACGGCTTTTTTTTTTTTTTTTTTTTTTTTGCAAGAAATAATCTCTTTTTTTTCCACAGTCCCAGACAGAGCACAGTTTTGTTTCTCTCCTCCTTCTCTTCCTTTCTGTGCTGCCCTCCTCGCATCCCCCTGTTTTTCCATCCCCCGATATCACCCTCATCTCTCTCTTTGCCCCCACCCCCCACACACACACACACACACCCTCCCACTCTCTCTTTGCTCTTGAAGACTTGCAAATGTGGCATTAGCTAATATTCAGAGAGTCAGGCAAGCGATCCCTTTTTATCTGCCAGGCCCCACTGATTGAGCTACAGTGTGTGCATTAGAAATGAGCGCTGCACTGGGGTTAGCGAGCCTCATGCCTCTGATTGGTATTCAATATACATGTCACTGCAGGACATGCCAGTTTGGGGCTTTGGATTTACTCTCTCTCTCTCTCTCTCTCTCTCTCTCTCTCTCATCTTCTTCTTCTTCTGTTTGTTTCCCTTGCTCATCCTCTGCTAATTCCAGCCATAGAAAATGTGTTTCTTTGCCACTGTCACTTACAAAGAAGACAGCAAATTGGACACAGAGGCAATTAATAGGCCAGGCCAGGCTTGTACAGTAAATGTGGTTGACATAGTTTTTCCATTTTGGCTCCGATAAGTAGCATGGCTTTCAGATTGTCCACGACATTAGATGTGACCCACCAGTGCCCGGTGAAAGGCTACAGTATGTGGATATTACAGGGAACTGTCTCCTTTTTCAAACTGGAGGCTTTATTGCACAGTTTCCCTCATTTGTCCCACATTGTATTAAATGCATCTCCCTCGTGATCAAACTAAATAATTATTCACACTTCTGTACATACTCAATGCGCCCTACTCTCTCATTGCAATACAGTGGGCCCTGGCTAATTCTTTCAGTTGCCTGTTTTTCTTGTTTCACTCTGAGCACCAGGGGAATGGAGGATTTCTTTCTGTCTTAGACTTACATCACGCTTGCAGAATATGTCAGGGATTGGACTTGCATTTACATGAGGTGTAGCCTGCATGAAAACTGACATGGCAGAAGCGGTGTGGGGCTTAAGCACTGGTTAGCTTTAATATCCTCAGTGGGACCCGGGCGATGACGTACACCCGAGCACCTGCACGTCAGCAGTGGATTTACTACTGTGACTTCAAAAAAAATCATTAATCATATTTAGCGATGACATGGTGGTGGGGGAAAAAGTGTACTTGTATACAAGTGCAGTTTGAGTTTTAAGCATCCACCCCCAAAAAAAAAACACCAAACAGTCAAACACACAAGAAAAAGCATGAGTAAAATGTCCCTACTAACCTGTTTAGTCATAGTACATCACAAAAAATCGTGTAATAGAAGACTTAATGTGAGGAGATATTTGTGTTATCAGAGCACACTGCGCCTCAGTTTTGTGGGCCAGCAGACTGTTGAACACATGGATCTGTTTCCAGTTCAAACTTCCTCTTGTACTTTCCCTTTAGGAGAGAGAAAAAGAGAGCGGGGTGGTGTTGGTGGTGAGTCAATACTCCACTCGAGCCCAAGATACGATCGCTCCTCTCCTGCTGCAATCTAAGGGGCTATCTGTCGGTTCCTTCTTGTGGGCCTTGTTCCAGGTTGCCTTGGCCTTCTTCCAGGTGTGGGAAGTGAAGTGTAAACAGTTTACAGATCTGCTGTGGCTGGGGAGGGCCCAGGGCTTTAGCTGAGAGGAATGTAACCTGAGCACCACTTCACAGGGAGGCAACGCTGCGAGAAGGAGCATCCATGCATATTGTGTCACGGCCTAACAGGAAACTGACCCAGCGGTTCAAGGGAAAGTCGAACGCTGAGAACGCCTACTGACGTCAGCAATCGTGTGGGGGGTTTTCTGGCAGAGCCGACGAGACTGCTTGGCTTTTGCCACATCAGCTATCCCACCTGATGCTTTTTAGTTGATTGCGGCATTGCTGACATTGGTTTTACACCAGATGTGTAGGCATGCACAGGCTGCCTCACGTAACGTGTTGAATGAAGCAATAAACATCTTACACTGAAATATGAGGAATCACAAATATTTTAAACAAACATCATCTCCTATCAGGCCTGGAATGCCTCTGGGTTCAAGTCGTGAAGAGCAGAGTATCGGGCGTGAACCCTTACTGAACAGTGCAGCCAACACAGTACAAAATCGCCTCACATAAAGACTATAATGATCAAAGGTGAAAAGTTGGTAGACATCCTTCTTCTAGAGCCACTGAAGACTTTATACAAATGTTTTGTGAACTGAGCAGTACTCCGGATGATGCCCAAACTATGTGCTGTGTGCCGCTACAGACGTAACTTTGTTTTACGATGATAGAAAGCTGCAGTAGTTGTGGTTTACACAGGTGTGGTTTCAGGGTTGGAACTAAATGAATGACATTTTGCTGATTGTTAAAGCTGTAATATTTAACTCGAGCCAGCATGAGAGTCAAAAACAATCCACCTAACCCCCCTGCTCTGCTACACTTTGCCTCGTCCAGCATAATCTGTCCAGTTCTTCCGGTAATGTTGTGTTGCTGTTGGTTAGAAGTGAGTAAAGAATGGTACATGATTCTCCGTCGATACACGTAGACGGCGACGCTGACCTAGGCTCCAATACGTTGCATGTGTTTCTTTCAAACTTGTAGTATCATGTTTAACAAACCACAAATAGCTGAAAATCAAGAAACAATCCGGAAACAGAAAGTAAATGCACGTGTTTTGCAATTCACAACATTGAGCATCTGTAAAGGGAAACGTGGATTTCAAGGATAAAATGGACCTGATGAACCTTTTCCAGACCTCTGCAGGAAGCTGGTGTGATGTACTGGATAGACAGAATACAAGAGGCAACATATATGAATATTATATAAAGATATATGGATGTTCTAACAGAGGACATGAGGTTTAGCTGGTGTCAGAGTGGAAGATGCCCAGGATAGAGTGAGGTGGAAACGGAGGATTGGGAAATGATGGGAGAAGCCCAAACAGAAGTAGTAGTAGATAAAATCAGTTTAAACATCTATACAGGTATGAACAATTACGTGTCTTGTTTTACTTTTCCATTCTTCTTCTCTCTGGTTCTATTCGATCTCAAGTCCCCTCATTATCCAGGGTTTGGCGAAGCACGCACACAGAGTGTTGCTGGGATTCTGGGAGGTGTGGGCGTCAGGGCCCCTGCGACCCTCTGCAGCCTATTCTTACCCATAATTCCCTAGTCTGCGTAGGTCAGCATCGCGGTTTAAACCAGCCTTACCTCTGCACTCTTGTCAGTGCTGGTCAGTGGGTCTGGGTCACAGGAGGCTTGGATGGCACCTTTCACATTAAGATAAGCTTCAGAACATATCCATACGTAACAAAAATATTATAAAAAATGTACATATTGAAGCTGTGATTGTGATGGTTTTTCCATCTTGCTGAATCACAGTCAGTGTTCACATTCCACGCTACATGAATTTGGAAGTTCATTCTGAGGAAGGTCAGTGGCAATAACGTGCTGGATCAAATTGTGTGTATTAATGAGCGGCGGCTGATCTCATCAGCATCCTGCCTGCCTAAAAATCACCTTGTGTCACAAGATGTCGCCTGAGAATGAATGCCGCTGAGTCCGCTGTTGCTGTAGCACTAAAACAACTCGGCACAGGAAAATGAGGTGCTGGTAACAAAGAGCTTTGAGGAAGTAGACATGCATCTCCAAGGACACATACCACCCAGCAGATCAAAGGACCTAGAGGACATGTTTGATGGGGAAACCACACTGGTTTTCAAAGCGTTGTAGTCCTGCATCTCACTAGCCCACCAAGGCCCATGATAGAAATTCTAATGCGTCCGCCTGTCAGTTAATTGAAGCCCCATTCTGTCCCCTGGGGGACAGCAGGCTGGTCTTTAGAGAGCATCTTTGTCCTGATGCATGCTCATGATTAATTGTTATTTCTCAATAACCTCCTCAGGAACATCATTTATCGTTTGAGTGTGTTTTTGTGTCTTGTCAACAATGTCTTGTGCTGAAAGAAGACACTGATGTTTGACAGACAAAGAGATCACAGCTATTCACATTTTTACTTATATCAGCCTACCTGTGGGGATGTTGTGTGTTGCCTGAGAAGATGTTTGGTTGTCAGCGTTGATGCATTTGATCACGGGATGGGGGTTGAAATTCAGATTCTGTACCTAGCCCTGCATAACAACACAATGTATCGTGGAGGACATGAGGAGGACATGGGAAGAGATTCAGCTTGATATCAGAAAGTGTTGGTATGTGGCAAAACAGAATCACTGTGTATTTCACTTGTGCTAGATTACGCACACACACACACACACACACACACACACAAAAGCCCTGTCGTTGCATTGAGACATGTCCTCTTCCCTAGAGACTGACAATCTTCCAAACAGACAGGGAGTCAGCTCAGTCTGTGTGTGAGGTTCATAGAAAGGAGGAACTGATGAGCAGTGTTGGTTGATCTGAGCTCAGCCATGTTTCTAATATGGCAGATGTGAAGTGCAGTGTAAAATCTACACACTTGATCTCTGTGAAACGCTGCACAGCGAATCACCTGTCTATCAGAGTTTTATTGTTAGGAATTATAATCTATGTGGCGTGCATAAACCCTCAAACCTAATGCGTGTTTTCCAGCCTAATATATCTGCTTCGCTAGTGATGGGCAGATGACGGCGTCTTCTGCTGTCAGTCCTGACAAAATATTTGTTAAAACCTTGACAAATTGTGTTATGTTTCAGTAATATCACAGTATGTCTGCAGCTGTGTCAGCCTGGAGCATTTAGCAGGTGTTCTGTGGCCGTACCGTATGCAACACTTAAGTAATGGACACTGGCTCTTGTTTAAGGTCCAAAGAGCACTCGAGTCTCTTGAACGAATCACCTCTCTCACCACGATTCATTGTCAGGGTGCACGGCTTTTCTAAAGTTTGCCGCTCACTCTCCTATCTCCACACCAAATGACTGGTTAGGAAATCAAAAGGGAAATTGCGTACATTCCTCCATAATCGTAAGAGGTATTTACATATGCTCTCTAAATAATTATGTGGTCCAGCCGGGAGCATCCAATGAATTTTTCACAAAAGCACTTTCTACTATTTACATTCCTAAAATGTAATGTGGTTTACTTATGCAGCTGGACGGCACAAATCAAAGCATTCATTCCCGGGGACCAAGTGCAGGGAGAAAGAGAAGAGTCAGAGAGAGACAGGATGGGCGGGTGGGGGGTTGGGGAGCTGAGTACAAAAAGTTCAAAGCACATGAGGTCAAGCTTGAAGGTCACTCTCTCAGTGCCTTTTCACTGCCTGCGTGAATACATAACCAGCATTTGACTTTCTAATCGGGAGGGGCCTCATAAAATATGCAGTTTAATAATAGGGGTTATCATGGGCCTTTTTTGTTTCTACCTTGTGTTTTAGTCTAGAAGCATCTAAAGTGAGATGCATATTAAATAATGATGGGGCATGTGCTGCTGGTGCTGCCTGCTTCCCTTTGGCTGCATGACTTGCCTCTGAAACACAAAATGACAGACAACAGTTTCCCCTGCCCCTCGCTCATAAAAGCCCCTCGCTGCTCGATTTTGCTCTGATTGGATCAAAGCTTTGACCACTGGTGCCAGGTGACCTTTCCTGATCCCACTGGACCCTCCAGAGTAGGGACCCTTGCTGGGACACCTGGGAATTCCCGTGAAGGTGGCGTGGTCCGCGGCTGTCACCGAGAACTTGTCTGTTTGATGTCACCTCTGACACCGGTCTCTGTAGCCATCGCCAGGGAGATCTGACGCACTTGCTGGGCTGTGAATAATAGAATATATCTACCTGTTTTCGACCGCTGTTGTCACCTGTGCACCCCGTGATGAAATGTTCTCATGCTTACCTTCAGGGGTGATCTGCTCTTCCTGTCTGTTCCAGGCTACAAAGCAAGGCATCTGCGGTCAGCCATGGGAAAGAGCTGTCGACGAGGTGGCCTGGCTGGCAGTGCCCAGGGTTCCCACGAGGGCGAAAGCTGCCTGGAGTGGAAAGCCAAGGACACTAAAGAATGACAAGGTACAGCTGGAGACAAGGAAGACTCTTCACAGTGGACCACAGTCAACAGTGAGATACACCAAATGATATTTAGTGGCTTCTCCTTTCCCCTTTGCCACCATAACACTCATTGCAAGTCTGTTTTGCCCCTGTTTTTTTATATGTATGTGTTTACTGCACGTGTTGATTTCAAGTATGTGTCTCTTCATTTGACTGATCTATTTTTCCATTTTTTGGCCTCGGTTGCACATAGTGAATTGTAAAACTGATTCCACAGAATGCCCTCTTTTGTGAACCCCGGGCTTCCATTAACACAGCAGGTCTTATCAGTGATGTTCCCCATCTTTTCCTCCTGCCATTGTCCTGACAGACGTCTGGTCTGTCAGGTTTAGCCCAGTGATGGACAGGGATTCCACTGCTTCTCACAGCTGTGTAGGAGTTCAACTCTTTGGCATGCCGCTTCTTGCAAACAAGGTTTTGAGGATTGGCAGTTGCTGACGCATGGATGGATGGATCCTGTGAAATTTGCAGAAACTCTGTGAGGATCTCTGATTAGCAGCTGTGAGAAAGAGAGAGCTGTGGTTTGGCCCGACACATCATTGTTTCCGTGGCTGCTGTCACTCATTGCAGTAATCGACCAGAAGAAATGTTGTTGCCAACTGGCTGATGATGTGACGTTTTATTTTTCTGAGTTTAAACCAAAATGCCCTGTAGATGCATTTCTAAATTCTTTAAAAGCAGATTATGAAGAAAGGTCAGTTGCAGTCCATGATAGCACCAATTGCACCAACATCACAGACATTACGGCACGTTAAATCAGTGCGCAGGAAATAATGGTCATGGCTGTGTGGCTGCAGTGGTTTCCATCAAAGCCACTGTCCTCATGGAGCACATGTGTGTGTCAGGCGTCATCTGCTGTGAATTATTGTGGTCTGGGAATGTCTGAGAGTTGATCTGGCCCCTACCATTCTGTCACCATATGTCACCCCTTATACCCTGAAAAACTGTGATACATTCAGTGATCCACAAGGCATGAATATACGTCCTCACTGTTTCTGCAGAGCTGCACAACAATTTTTTTCTTGGCCTTGATAAAACAAGTCATAATAATGCCAGCCAGAATTTGCAGTAATTGCTGCTTTGATGATGAAATTACAATATGGTCTGACATGGAGTTTTCCTCACTTTGTTCTTCATTGATGACGATCTTTGTGACACCTTCTAACTTCTTGCTTTCTTCATCATCTTACCTACAGTAACTCTCTATCTGCTCCTCTCTAATCTGGTTGGGGACACATTCATGCTCTGTGGTTTGGCATCAGCACTTCTTAAAATGGGCTGCTGCCACCTCTGTTCCAGCTGGAGCTTCAACACTCCCCACCCCCTAAAAAAATCCTGGATAGGGAAGTAGAAATGAGAGTGGGAGTAAAATCCTCTAAATCCGCCAAACTCAGGAATGTATTTTCATTAAATGTCGTTCGCAGGGATTGAGATGGTGAAGAGTGAAATGGAGTATCAGGAGTGATCAGACCCAATAGCTCAACGGCTGCACAGAACCCAAATGTTAGAGTGGCAGGGAATGAGGACGTATTACATGAGTATCTACAGATACTGTGGACACATACACACAGGCCACAGGCTTTATTTGACTGCAAGACTTGTTAACAGGAAAAAAGAAAAAAGCCTCCATTCTCAAATCCCTGTTTCTCTAGTTGTTGCCAGGTTTGTTGAGGAACAGTGTTTTCTCTGTGTGTGTGTGTGTGTGTGTGTTCATGTTTGAGTGTGTGTGTGTGTCACCTTTACCACTAGCTATTTCCTCCAGAGCTCCCATTATCCAGTCCATGCACATCTAGATTTGTTTCTTGCCATGGTCAGTCTCCAGGAGAGGTAATTACATACCACGGAAACACAGGACTTCCTGGAAGAAGCTTATCAGACTACACACACCATGCAGTGTCTTGAATGGGACTGGGAAAGTGGGACTGACAACACAGAGCTACATTATCCATCTGCATCCCTCTCTACAGTTGGGGTACCAGGTTTCTTCGATTCTTAACAATCACCTTGCCCTGCCTTGGCTTCTTTGTGCAATATTCAATATTGTTATACTAACAATTAGGAAAGTGACAGCGCATATAATAGAAGATGTTGCTAAAAACAAAAGACTGTCCTAATCCCCTCATCTCTATAAAGTATTTTAGCCTTTAGCTTCTTTGGCTCATTGTTTAGCTTTGAGTATTATTAGGCAACGTTGGTGATCTCTCCAATGACAGCTGAGCCTAATTATTTATTCTAATTTCATAATGATTACTATCTGAAGGGGTGTGCAGAGCAGATTTTAGCATAGAGAGACAGAGAGCTAAGCAGGATCAATTGATCCAGTGTCTCATTGTACCACTGCTTTATGTCACATATTGTAATTTTAGAGGTACAGGAAACTTTTAAAAAATACGTTTATGGAAATGTGCTCAAAAATCCTGTGAAGAGGAGCTCCACCACCCTGGCAGAAGTACAGAGATATTAACTTGTAAAGGTTTTTGAGTAAGGCTCATGCTTCTAAAATATTTGAATAATTGAAATAATGTTTGCTATAAGCTAGTTTTGAATTCTTATATATTTTACTTCCATAAGGACAACTACTTGACTGCCTGGTTAGTAAGTGGTGGATTGTAGCAGAGCAGAAAGAGGATTGGATTAATATGAGTCATGTGCTACAGATATCGTAATTGGAAACGTTGGATATTTTAGCTTTAACTAACTAACTTAACTAAGTTGCATATTGTTGCATTTACGGAGAAACTACAGCTAACCGAAGAACCATTTTTGAAAATGTTCAAATTATTATTCCGTTCTCACACTTCAGGCATGGCAAAATAAAAGCACTTTAACCCTCCGGGGCTGATAGATGTGCTGGCGCATCCAAATCACCGCACAACTTTAGATAAAGTAGCACGAAGACGAAGCGCTGCAGACGCTTGTCGAACTCTTCGGCAGTTTTTAAATGTTGTCGATAGACAAAGTAAAACCAGCGGTAGGACACAACTAGCAATGCTTCATCTAGAATATTCTTGTCTTTTTTAGTTACTTAGGTCTTTTTTTTTATTTTGCTGGAACGTAATGATTTTACAGTCCAGCAAGAACGTAGCATCTAGATTTTACTACTCAGATTGTCTGTTTCTTGTGTGATTATGGATCCAATGGACTCCAGAGGGTTAACTATGGCTTATTAACAAAATTGGTCATTTTACCACCATTTGTTTCCCTGATAGACAGTGTCTTACAGTGTCGACATGTTTCAGTGTTAAAATAAAACATTCCAGCTTAAAACTTTACAGTCGAACCCACGATAGAGCAAAATCGAATTATCCCTCGTGCACCTAAGCCAGGTGTCTGGGAAGGTATTTTACCATAGGGCACTAACATCCGATCCTGTATTTTGGTGGATGCTTCTCTCTCCCTATCTGTTTCAGCACTTTGTTATCTGTCTCAAATGCCTCCCTGAGGGTGTATATCATCACCTAACAGGCTGGAACCAGGAAGAAATTTATCAATCAATGTCATTCTGTGGTTTCAGTAATCCCTGCTTGTGTGTAACAGACTGCTGAGATCCACCTTTTCCACAAGCTGACTCAGTACGATGAACAGACCCACCAGGCCTTTTGGCTTCTCCTCCTGTGGCTGCTTCGCCCTTGATCAGCCCAGGGTGGTGGATGCACATGGGGACCACCCCTGAATTAAAAGAGCCGATTTCTCCCTTGATCAGCGGCATGGCTTTAAACATACACAAACACACAGAGAGCATACATGCATGATTACATGTACACAAAACAGGAGGGATCATCATGTGGCAGAATAATATGAACCGTATTTGATGAAACATGAAAATGCGCACAAACTGAAATATCTGTTCCCCATTAAATGTGTGCAAATACTTACTGAGGCATGTGTGCACGGGCATTGCCAAACTGTAACACGTGCGCATATTTCAAGGAGAGACGTCATCGAAATATAAAATTCCTCGGCATCACAAATGCACCGGCGCACAAATAAACACACGGAAAAAGGCCAAAAAATTGGAGCGAGCATGACAGACAGATACACACACAGAGGGGATTCCTTTATTAAATCCAGTTCCACACTGCGCTGTGCCCTGCTTTCTCAGGCCACGGGTGGTAGCGGGGTTTAAGCAGACACCTTGATGCCATGTTGGTGCTGTCTTAAGAGGGCTGCAATGTGCAGGCCAGATGAGGGGCCTCCAGTTCCTCGGTATGACCGCATACAGTCGAACGCCCACAAGAAACATCGCTTGTCCGTCTGCTTCTGTCTTTCCCCTCATCACTCCCTCTGAGTTGCCACGGGGTGCAGGAGGGCAGCGGTGGGCGTTTGAAGGCTGGTGCAGAGAGGGAGAGGCGGGAAGATGGAAGGGCAAAAAGGGAGAAAGGAACGGGGCAGTGAAGACAGATAGGGACGAAGGAGACACAGGAGGGACATAAAAAAAGATGGAGACGGAGAGAGATGAGAAGCAGAGAAAACGGGGGAAGTAAAACCAAAGAGAGGGGATGGTGGGTGTTTCTCTCTTTATTGTTGTCTCCTTAGAAAATAGCTTTAGACTCTGTATTTGGCTGATAGCACTGCTACTGGCACAGGAACACACATTACACATGCATACACAAACACACACACACACACCTTGTGCTTCTCTACATGGCAATCACCATGGTAACAAAATGTACAGAACACAATCAGGGTGGGATATTTTTAAGTTTCAAAGGCATGGAAACAACAATAGGGACAACAAAGAGATGAAGAGATGAGAACTGGGGGGAGAGGGAAAGAGTGTGTGTGTGTGTGTGTGTGTGTGAGAGAGAGAGAGAAAACACGAGTTACACTAATCTAACTGCAAGCAGATGGATGTGTGAGCGTGTGTTTGAGTGTGTGTCCAAGGTCATAGCCCAGAACCATCTGTAGGGGGAAAGGGGAGTAGGAGGGATGGAGGATAAAGAGAAAGCAGAAGGACACAAATCTAAAACACATTAAAGGGTCAATTCACCTAAATTATAAAAGCTTTGGATAGTTTGGGTTTTATATGCGCAGACTTTGACATGTGTCTTTGTGCGTCCAATATTGTTATTAGGACCCTTTTACTTCTCCTTTCTATTTTTTCTCTTTGAAGTGTTGCATTCACATATGTGGTTATATGGGTCACTGGATCCATGCACACACACACACACACACACACACACACATGCACATGCCTATAACCACCAAGAGACACATGCTTGCATTTATGTCCCCAGAAACATGTACAGGTGTGTGACTGTACGGCATACTCAGAGAGGACCAGAGTATTCCTGAAGACATTTTTTTAAAGTGGGGACATTTTGGACGGTCCCCACAATTTTTTAAGGGCCCAGACTGGGTTTCAGGGTCAGGGTTAGAATTAGGGTTTTGGTTGGGGTTAGGGTAAGGGGCTAGTGACTGCATTATGTCAATATATGTCCTCACAAGTAATGCTGCACAAACGTGTGTGTGTGTGTGTGTGTGTGAGCTCTTGTCTGCATGTAGATTTATCAAGGACAGCTGAGTTCATTTCAGAAGCTGCAGCAGGTCAGAGGTCAGACACCGGTGTAGGTGGCCTCTTGTACTTTGATCGCCATCTAGCAGTTGCCAAATAAATCAGGGTCTTGCTGAGTGATTTGGCGAGTGTGACATACCTCCCACCCTCACACTCTCTCCTTTCTGTCCCTCTCCTTCTGTCAGTCAGTCTCTGTTTTGTGCTTTCTCCCTCGTACACACACACACACACACACACATCCAGGCCAGCAGCAACACTGGCCCAGATCGCCCCACTGGACATGAACAACACTGCCACCTTGAAAATCACTTCCTTTATCCGCATCACTTTGGCAGCTATCTCACATTTCTGCCTGTGCGATGTTTCCTTTTTCAGTTTTTTCTGCCGATAAAGTTTGTCATATCATTAGTACTGTATATTATTATTTTGGTGTCTTTATACGTATCAGACTGCAGATCAAATCCAGATGCTGTGATTCGTGCAGGGAGTGTTCATGTAACCCACAGTGGCTAACCTACATGCACGCACGAGCATAAAAGTGTACACTGCACACACACGCCGAAGAAATATGCTCTATACACAGACCCAGAGATTGATTATCCCCCTCATTCCGCCCTGCTTTCACACTTGTTTACTGTTGTTCCGATTTGTGGTACATTTACGTAATGCTTTCTGTATCAAAGCGGAGCTGTTTACCGCTGTTGCCAAGAAACAATGATGGCCTACGCAGGGAGAAATGAAGAGCTGAGCAGGGTTGGATGGAGCCACACATGCACGACTGACCGTCCGGGTGTCACATTAATGACACTGAGTTACCGTTCAAGCCAAAAGTAAAATATGGCACAAAGTCAGGAAAAGGTACTCTCTGATGATGATGACACTATCTATGCTGTCTCACAGAAATGATTTATGGTCTTTAGGTTGAGGGGTTTGGGAAAAAAATCACTTAGGCGAATTACACGTTGAATTAGCTCCTAGTGAGACCAGGGCTATCTTTTTGTTGTCATATTTGTTTGTAGCTTCGGCTCAGGAGGCAGAGAGGTCACTCACCAATCCCAGAGTGGGTAGTTTGATGCCCAGCAGCGCCGGTCCAAACAGAGGAGTGTCCTTGGACTGAGCCCCAAGTTCCTCGTGATGGATCCTCGTGGACAAGCACTCTGCATGAGATGTGTGAGTGTGTGTGTGAAAGGGTGAATGAGAAGTTACACTCCAAAATACTTTGAGTACCGATAAGGTAGAATAAAGTGAATTTGAGTTAAAGGCTCATAACACACCCATTCATTAGTGACGGAGGAGTTTTCAGTATAAAGTTCGTGGTTCGTAGTAAAAAACAGAACGTAAGTATTTTGTGTTATGTTTCAGCCTTAATACAGCCAAGTTGTCTCATGACTGCAAACAGTGTCTCCAATTAGATCAGTTTATATTCCGGTGGATCCAGTTCTATAAAACTGGATCTGTTTCCTCGTTGGGCAGCTCTGTCAAGACGATTTACAATTAGCCAAACCAAACCAAAAGTTAAACTGTGTGTATTTACTTTGCCTTGAGGGGGTGAATCCACTGATTGTGGTGATTCTCCTAGAAAACTCATCTTGCTCTGAAGTTTTGCTGCTGTAAATTTGGCTGTGACACAGACCCTGAGGGGTTCATTATGGTTCAGAATAACTGCCAAACTGTCTGAAATCTGCAGTCAAAACACCTTTCCAGTGTCATTTGTGACAATGTTTTGTAATTTTCTTAACCCGCAGCCCAAAGCGCGCTACTATTTTACTCAGTGAGAAAACTCAACTTCTCTCAAAGTCTATGTTTTTCCACTTAATGCAGCCACACATGTCTTTTTTAATGACATGTCATTAAAGCCATTTTTTCAAGCAGTCTTCCTGCCTTTAGAATAAACTACAAATGTTAAAGTTTCTGTAAAACACACACACACACACACACACACACACACACACACACACACACAGTTCACAAACACAGACTCGTACGTTTAAATGTGTTTGGCTATACAACCAATTCTCCTGACAATTACTTTTGCACACAGCTAAACTGCAATAATAGGTTTTACAGAGCACTCTTATTGGAACTGGATGTGCTAATATTAATTGATTTAAATGGCAGGTTGCAAATACTGTATTTTAATACTGAACAACTGCTCAAAACTCTTTGTCACAGGAGGTTTTCACAGCTCTCCACATTAAAATGTATAGCATTTAGTGTAGTTATCGTATTGCAAAAAAGTAATGTTCTTTAGCGTTAATGAATGTTGTGCTTCATCAAATGAAGAAATAGAAAAACATTGGAGCATATTAAATTAATTTGCAAACATAACATAAAGGTAGTTGGAGTTCCGCTGCATTTAATCTGTAGAAAATGTGATTTTGTCGCAGCCCTCCAGTTTATGTCCAGTACAAACTATCTATACATAAAAATTTAGTTACAAAATCTGACAATTAAAGTGCAAAGTCACAGATTTTGTGACTGAAAACTCTTTTTAATCATGAGAGTCAGGGGGAAGTGACTTTCCTAATTAATACCATATGAGTAAGTTGAACGTGACAATGCTCTTTAAGTGGAGGCCTTGCCTCTGTAGACCTGGACTAAACTGACACAAACGAGACACGAGGGTCCTAACAGGACTCCAGCCCGTGACTTCTACCACCCTCAGTTTTTTTTTTTTTTTTTGAGTAATGATCTAAACTGGAGACGACAGAGTGGCGTCGTGTGCAGCTGCTGATAGGGCAGGCTGAGCTCAGCGCGTCTGTGACTTTTACCGTGATGATATGCCTCAAAAGATAATTTAGCGATTTGTGTGTTTTGCTGCCAGGTTAGTGCACCACCTTCACCCATCTCCTCCCAACCCCTCCTCCTCCACTTCCTTCATTGCTGCAGTAACTTATTAATTTCTGTCAGCTGGTTTTCCCTGCCATTTAGAGATACTACCAAATCACATTATGTCTGTCATGGATTATGTGTACAGGCAATGCATCCTCTTCGAGAAGAAAGGGGAAAAAAAAGATCAAAGATGTTCTACAATCACCTCTAAGTGGATAAGGGAGGTGGACGTGTTTGTGTGTGTGTGTGTTTGTGTGTGTGTGTGTCTGTGTTTTTACGGGGAATGCAGATAGCCACCAACAATGCTTTCAGTGACATCATGCCCGATTTCCAGCCCGTATTATATGATACTAAATAATTATTGCAATTGATCGTCGGAACATTTAAACGTCTTCCCGCAGCTCCGTTGGTCGTCGGCCGAGTTAATCGAAGGATGCACGCCTCACTTAAGTCAGTTCTGAATCAGAAGGGCCACAGAGTCATATTCCCATGTTTACCCATATTTTGCTGCATGTGTGTGTGTGTCTGCCTGTGCGTGTGTGTGTGCCTGTGTGTGGCAGAGGATTTGAAGCTGTCACTTTGTAATTACCTCAGCAAATACAGGCTTGGAGAGAGAGTTGACTGAAGTCTTCCAGTTGGACGGGCCTGGGAGAAAATGAGAAGTGACAGACCACATAACACAGCGTGGGACGTAAATAACTTTTTACCCCCACCCCCTTTCTCTCTCTTCGTCATAGAAACGCAGATGATACTTCAAGGATTTTAAAAGAGAGAGACAGAAAGAGAGAACGACGAGCTGAAATGAGAGAATATCCCTCGCTTTCATCTTTAGAAAAAATCTCTGACATCCTCTCTCACTTGCTTTGATGAAAGACTTTGGTTTTTTATGTGTTTTATCCTCTTACACAAGGTGTATGTATTCCAGGCTGTGTGTGTTTGTGTGACGCACACTTGTCCACGCGCACTCACACGTGTTGTGATGAACACTGGTACAAACTGATATCATTTTCTCAACAGAATGTGTGTAGGTGGCATGTGGAATCTTGCTTTGTGTGTGTGTGTGTGTGTGTGTGTGTGTGTGTGTGTGTGTAAGGGACTTTTCTCATTGCCAGTCAGCGTTGGAGGGCCTGAATTTTTCATTCCACATTCTCATCGAGTACGGCAGTCCAGGGGTTTGTGTTCTACCCAAAGGCCGCTCAGCCTCATTTTGTTGTCCAGGACTTACTTCACCATCCTGTGTTTCTTTTTTCCTTTGAGCTCAGGGCTGGTTGTTACTCAAACAACAACACTGTTGTTACAGCAGATGTGTGTGTGTGTGTGTGTGTGTGTGTCAGTGTGAGTCCTGCACTGATCACTGAAGAAACACTTCCACATTGGTAGGCACTGATGGTATTTGCTCCAGCTACTTCAGCCCCCCTATATGTACGTTTACACACATATAGCCCCTCCTTTCAGGCTTTACCATCTTCCCTCCAGGTCTATACCACCAGTGTCTTTCTCTCTTTCTTCTTCTTCTCTCTTTTCTCCCACCCTCCTCGCACCTCCACTGCTCTGCCTGGCTCCAGTCCAGCTATAGATTGTTAATTACGGTTTGTGCGTGATGCACGGCCTCGCCTGCAAATACTACAGCAGTGTTCTTTGGCAGACATCAAAGTGTCGGCGTTTCATTCCACGGGGATTAGTGATGGTGGTGTGTGATAATGCCTCTGCCTGCTCGCTGAATTAAACGCCCATGGCTGGGCGCAGGTACTGAGAGTCTAATGAACACACGCACTCGCACAGGCATTCATGCAGACGTGACACAGGCAATATACATACATGTGAAAAAAAACACAGAACAAGAACGAGCCACAGTGGAGTTATAGAAAAATAATATTCCTCTGTTATGATTAAACTGTGAAGCAAATTCATCCCTTTCATCTGGTTTCTCTCAGAAAAAAAGTGCTTTATGTTGGTCAATATGTCCACAGAGATCTGCAGCACATTGACTGTCCTTCACTCATCTCTCATCTTCCACCCCCGTGGCAAATTGGATTTTTAAACAGCTCGTATTTGATCGTTCCCGCAAACTCATAATTGACTGTGGTTTTCTGTCTGTTTTTTCTTTCTGTTTCTGAGTCTGTCTTGCCAGCAAAGTTAATGAAACAGAAACTGGTAAAACACAGACACACACACACATATATATATATATATATATGAACAACAAAGAGCACAGTCTCTATAGCAACTCTCGCCATGATTTGCACAAAGGACAAATGACAAGTGTTTAAAGGGCTGCAGGGCGTTTTAATGTTCAGTGTGTGTTTTCTCTTGTCGACTGAGAAGGTCTCAGGAGACAGCAGGAAAAACAGCCATGAAAGAAAATTTACAGAGAGAGACAGAGGGAGAGGGAGAGCGAGCAATAGAAACTCGTCCTTGGTGATCAGTGCATGCGCTATTGTCTCCTCTGTTTCTTTGTCCACAAGGACGAAGGCAGGGGGAGCGGGCATGTGATGTGTACAAAAAGTGGTTTGGGCCCCTAGTCTTGATTTCTGCTTGTGTTGAATCTATGCAGAGATTAGCTCCAAGTCTATGCTGTTATGAACATTCATACTTTATACGTGTGCCGCAGTTACACCATCAGACGCGTGGCAGTGGGGCTTCTGTGCCACCATGTTGTTTCTTTCTGTTCTACAAATGGCGAAGGCGATAATGTTGAGTCCGAGCTAATGGATGTTAGCAGTTAGTTTGGCTGAAATTGCTGCAGGGCAGGAAAGAGAGCAGAGGCGGTCTGCGTGGCCTTTTGCACACAGGTGTGTCTTTGTCACACATACACGGCACATTTGCATGTTCATTGTATATGCAAGTCCATTTAACCACACCCAACACCATGCGTGTGATGGTCTTCTTCCAGTGTCTGAGCTTGTTGAGATGCACCAACCAGCTACAACGAGGGTCAGCATGGCCACTGATGGCAGCCCCATACACAACAAAGTGCAGAGGTGGTAGAAGTACACAAGCTCAACACTCGAATTACAGTACAAGTATTGGCCTCAGAATTCTCTACTGCAAGTGGAGCGTAAGTATTAAGCAGATTCTGGCTGGAGCTGATTTTAACCACTTTATTTGCTGACAGGTAGTATTAATGTTGTGGCTGATCAGTGTAATCTGCCTAAACAGTGATCTGACGGACAGTCCCCCTGATCATTTTAATGTGTGTTGTGGTTTTAAATTCAATCAACAATTTATGGTAATTGCATTTAAAACATCTTGTTTCAATTTTTTAGAGCAGTTTAGAGTTGAATGGATGTACGGCTGAAATTTTACTCAAGTCATCTGCTAAATTACATTTTCATCACTCCAGAACAACTAAGGTGAATGAAGCTGAAATGATTCAAACACTTTATACCAGGTTAAACGGTTGTCACTAGTGTTCACCCTCTTCCGTTCTCCAAATAAAACTCAACAACTCATTTTAACCTTGATATTTATCCTTTGGAAAACGAGGCTGATTAAATGTGTTTTGAGTTGTGATACAAAACTTTTTCTTTTTCTAAAAAAGAACATGTTCAGAGAGCCAAACTCCTTCCCATTAAAAAAATAGAAGGAATATAAAAAAGCTTTGAGCCTGTTAGGCCAAGTTAGGCATACTGTGGAAGTAAAACATCCATAATTTATGTGATTATTTCTGCTCCTCACAGGCTTTAAAATGTGTCTTGCTTACTGACAACAACATAATCCTCTCCTCTGTTTGTTGTCACGATAACCTCTTCATTTTTCTGACATGTTTCTTCTGTGAACAAGCTCTCAGTTGATGTTGCTTCCTGCATTGGTAACAGTATATTACATATGTGTGTGTGTTTGTGTGTGTGTATTTGTTGACTCAGGCTACCTTTTATATTTACCTTTTGAGACATTAGTGCCATCTCCAATTAGACTTCAATAAATCAATTCAAAATCAACTGATCACACTGATATTGCTCCTGTCCTCAAAGTGACATATTTAAGAAATTTGTGCGTGATTTTTTTTTTTATGTGCGGATATGTGTGTGCTCTATGTTACACCTAGTGGACATGTGTGTTAATGCAACTGGTTATCTTGTGCATGCAATATGGAATTCTTTAGGGCAATACTTGCATTTGTACTTTAGTATTTACTTTGTGTACTCAGTGTTTCACATTTCCTCTTCAGTTTGTATTTATATCCATGCTGATTGAGAAGTCGCTGCATATGATGCAGATTTCTTACTCTTCTGTTGGCACAAACATCCCCAGATCATCACTTTCCACCTTCATGCTTCAATGATATAGTTAAGCAGACATCTATCATCTTTTTAGGAGCTCTGCGCCTGACACATTCTGGACTTGGATCCAAATACCTCAAACATTGACCCCTTAAACTTTGTACCAGTCATCTAAATTCAATTGTTTATGCATCTTTGGCCACTGCACACTTTTCTTACGATTTGCCAACCTCAATTGGGTTTTTTTGTTAGTAACTCCATCCATGGACCAACCTGACCTGAGCAGTGTCTGTGCACAGTGGTTTCTGTCTTGTTTTATTCAATGATGCAGCCAATTAAAAAGCTGTGAGGCATCTGTTTTTTTAAGGAAGGCCCTTGTAAGTACTTGTCTTCTTGGGCAGATGGAAAACATCAGACCAAGGGTCCTTGAGGACTAGGAATTGAGAACCCCTGTTGTACGCAGTAGTAATCAAATAACAATAAACAATGAAAAGAATATATATATCAATGGCCCTGCAGTACAATTATTTGGAGACCCCCACAGTGTTACATTAAAACCAAGAACAAAAGTGTCACACCAGGCTGCAAACATGGAAGCAACAAGTAGGTTAAGCCATTGCTTCAGTTGAAGTAAGCTTAATATCATTATTTAAAAAAATACATCCTAACAATAATTAACATTGACTTTAAACCCAAGTCAACCTTCTCTATCTATAATAACTTGAACCCAGAGATATAATACAATGCATAATGCAGCTGTAAGCAGCTGATAGTGTATTAATGTTGTTAATTACTGTCACTCTTCCTGTGGATGCCCACAAGTTCAGGCTTCTGTATAAACAACCTAATGAAAATCTATGAAAAGATTCCAGCTGTAGCAATATCTATGAACAATACCATATCTGCAGATAAAAATGTTTAATAGTGAGGGAACAAATCATTGCCTCTCCACTCTAAATTTCTGTCCTAAATCGTTCGACTTACATCAAAGTAAGATTAACAATCTGTGTCCAAATCCACCTCCTACTACAAACTTAGTTAAAAACTGTAACATGTTTCCTGTATGAACCTATGAAAATTTCACTATAGCTAATGGCCAAATAAAAGATTTCTTCTAGGTCAAGACTATTGCTTGTGTATTAGCACAGATGAAGGTCTTCAGTTTTATGTGTCTGCGTCACATTTAATTTTGCAAGTTTCTTACTTGACACCAAGTGTCTCAAATTAGTCATGAAACTAAAAAGGTTTGATAAGTTGTTCAACTGAAATTAAAGATGACTTCAGAGTGAAAACAAGCTTAAATATAAGTGTGACAAATAAGAACATTTGTATTATTTTATTTATATATAATAATAATAGTCCCCAGTTGATGGTTTAGAGATGAGGGTATGTGTGTTAAACATCCCCAAATGCAGTTCTGGTTCACCACTGTACATTGCAGGGGAGGGGCGATGATCAGTCTTATTCTGTTCCCATTTAGACCCAATCCATGTATGTGTGGTGAAACACCATGGCAGTGTGTTAAGCATCTCCAAATGTTCTGTTTGGCTCCGGATTCTACAGCGTCAGCATTTAGCTCTGGCTCTACACTCACGTAATTTATATTCGTAACAACTCAGAGTGAAGAATTAATCAGTGACAAGGCAGCGGCATTAGATTGTAAAACTAAACATAATATAAACTGGAAATAGTATTTTAAATTGAAAACAAAACCTGAACTAAATAAGAAAACATATGTAAATGCCTCAGAACGTATCAGCCGTACCTTCATGTCCATGCAGAACAACTAAATGTAATTCCAGTTTAAAAAAGTTACTAATCAAATAGAAATGACAAAAATTCTGACCGTTCTAGCCCAAAGCTTGTAATAAATGCAAATGCACTCCTTTAAACAAACATTAATTTAGATGTTCGACTTATATTACTGAACAAAAAGCAAATGTAAAAAATATTTGTGAAACAAGAGATCATGTCATCATAATACTTCCTAAAACGTGTAATGATTGTAATTACTTTAATACTTTTTGGGGTTTCTGTATAAATCTTGTTTGTTTTACACATTTCCTGTGTTTACACTGATAAAAATTTTGAATATGGGCTTAATTCCAATTTTTTATCGCTCAATGTAGAACATCTGAAGCATGGCACTTGAAGATGACATTCATCCTGCAAGTAATTGTTAAACATTTACACATTTACATTAATTTGTACAGTTATTTATGGTAAGTTTGTGTCCTGCTTTTCCATTTAGCCCAGGTTTACCCTTAAAATTGACTAGTCAACCCACTGCGTGCTGGAATTTTGTTCTTTGTGGTATCTCCGTTATCCAGATGATAAATTGTAATTTTTTACTTTAGTTTTTGCACAGATATAATATGCTATCGGTTAACTTTACAATCTGGGTAGGTATAAGGATTGGTGAGCTATATGGAATCAAAACGGTAATCAAGAAGCACTTGCTACATTTTATCTTCGAATGCGGTCAGAAAATAATTTGCCTCGAATTACATGGAAAAAGAATTACTGAGCACGGACATTTATTTATTTGAGAAAATCATGTCCATACTAATGCTCTGTACCCTATTTCATTTAATATCATTGTTTTTATTTTAAGTTTATATGCCAAGTAAGGTCAGATTATTCCTTTGAAGGGAAAACAACTATGAAAATGTCATTATTATGTCATCAGGCCTCTTATCTTGGACATTGCTATGTTCATAATAATCAAAACGAAAACATTTTTAACATTAATTTTAACCTTCATGTTCTTCTTCTCCATAAATGTCCAGCGAATCGTGGACATCCTCGATGTTCCATTCACCTCTGTCTCTGCTCTTTGTTTTTACTGACATCCGCTCAGCAGGAACACATGAATTCTGATCGGACCATTCTGGAAACAGTTAGATTATCAGAGATTGGGCATAAATCAAATCTTGGACCACATAAGACAACATCCCAGATCTGATTGGTAAAAAATCTAATTTGGTTTGTCAACACATCCTTGGGGGAAAAAACAGGGAAAACATTTAGAATTTTTGGCCAAGCTGTGATGGGAACGCAGCCCTACAGACTGCAAATATCTAACAGGAAGTGAAGCATTAACTTCAGGGTACGTGAGTATTTACCAGGCAGTGAAAGCCAAGTGACACATGCTATATTGTTGCATTATGAAAAGTGTAGAAGTCTTAGATTTCTGAGTTTATTTTTCTAAAACCTGCCTCTTTTAAGCATTCCAACTTTTTCAAGTGCTGTGCTAACACCCATCAAGGCAAGGCTGTGGCTTTGGAGCTACATTTCGTTGGAGGCACAGACACATCTTGATTTTATCGCTTGAAACTTTAGGTGTGAAAATTAGAGAACTTAACATTGTAGAGAATATTCCATCTGAAATTTCAAACTGTACAATAAATCTCTTAGATTAAAATGGCATGAATAAACAATACAAAGAAGCCCAATTTTAAAAAAGTTCATCAAACGGACCGTAATAGTCAAATTAAACACGATGTAAAACACAACGGATTTCACCTAAAGTAATAGTGACCCGGTGCTGATTTTGGTGAAGAGAACAGTGGACACATCCTACAGAAAGAAGTTGGGTAGAATGTGGATAATGTTTTTACTGGAGTTGCATTTTAACAATTTGCTTACATGAGGATGTGTGTGGGGCAATTTTTAGGAATTGTTGGTGCTGCAAACACCACATCTGACAAAGCAGAGGAGCAATTGAAGGAAGCAAGTGGATCTAGACATGCACCTATGAACTGGTGCACCTAGATTTATCGACAGGTGCACCAGTTCTCATTTGATACTGTAATGATAGTGTCACAAATTGACTCAAACGCTTTCAGTTTGTCCCTTCAGGGGTCAACACAGCAGATTGACCCGCACGTTGTCTTGGCATGTGATTTCTGTGGCTTCTGTATCCCAACCCAATGCTCTTCTGAGTTAACCAGGCCCCCAATAGTGTTACGATTTGAGTAAAACAATTAAAGTAGTAACATAAGCTAGTTTAACATATTTCTAATTCATCCAGCACAAATGCATTTTTTCCTATTTTAACTATGCATTAAAGGCTCACTGTAAATATCACACCAGAGTGAGTGTTAATCTGCATCGCGACAGGTCAGAGGAACTCCTATAACTGACAAAAAGTTGGATAAAAAAGAAGTAAAAGCAAGAAGAAATTTGCCTCTGGTGTGTAAAGGCCTTAATAATTACTTAATGATAATAATTACTTCCTTTCTTTAGTTTCCCATTGTGGTATAAACAATCCTTTCCTATCTTAGTCAGTTTTTACTATGTATTTGTTTCTCTTAAGGTTTTGTTTGTCAAGACAAAGTAAATATTTTGTTGGGCTTTTGAATCTTATGAAAATTGTTGATGATGTACATTTCACAGTTTAAATACATACACAGTTAAATGCTTAACAAACAATCATTAGATCAATTGATGACTGCTGCCTGTAGACCGTTCTAAATCTTTTCACAGCTAAACATAAAGGACCCATCATGTCCTTATGTTTTTTTAATGTTTGGGTTTAAAAACTGACCCCAAAAGTTTGGTAAACAGCCAGAGGAAGAGTTGAGTGTGAGAGAGCGAGTAGGAGAGGCAAAGATTGAAAAAAACCTACACAGGAAAAAATGGAGGAAACACACCAAAAATCGAACGGGAGTCTGAGCATGCAGACGTATCCTCCCCTCCACCTGTAATCACCTCCTGCAGGTCAGCTTCTGCTCCGACTCACCACAGTCCTGCAGCTAACCAACAGCCAACAAATGGCCGTCTCTTCGTCCACCTCCTCTTCTCTCCTCCCTCATCTTTCTCTTTATACAAACATTGTAAAAACCTTGATGTTTTTCCAATAATTGGCAGCAGAGGTTGATTTTTTTCTTCCCCCCACCCTTTTTTCTGTTTGTCTTTTTCTCTTTCCCTTTTTTTTTCTTGCTCTTCCTTTTCCTTTACAGATGAATAGTTGGCCTGGGATCAAAGGCAGACCCCAACCAGCCGCTCTGGCCATCACAAAGGGGCACTGGGCGGTGGCGTGGGGCCAGGTGCCGCGCACGGCCACATAACCAGCGACAAGCCATACAGATGGGGCCTGCGGAGCCCTTGTTGCCTCCACCCCCGACTCCTGCGTACAAGAGGTCAGTGGCTAACGCATTAGAGCTCGGGCTTCCTGTAAGATGATCCAGTCCTGTGCAACTGACTCCCTTTTGTTTCCATCTGTCTTCTAGCGCTTGTGTTTCTCTCAGTCAGTTTGTTTACTTCCTGCAACTGCAATTTCTTTGTTTTTTTATTCGACACCAATCTTCTTCTCCGACTCTCCGTGTTCCCCTTGTCTGTTCCAGAGCGCGGAGAACACTGGCGGCCTGTGCAGCGGGAACACAACCAGCTGAGGTAAACATCTATCCCCCACGGAGAAAGCCTTGTTTAAATGTTTGAGAAGACCTGACTGGAGTTTAGCCGAACACTTCCCTCTACTCTCAACAGCCCTTGTTTAAATATATAAGTGCTACAGCCAAGTCAGATGTGGCTAAGGCCAGTACAAATAAATTGAGGTAGAGGGCACGAAAAGTGGGATAGATAAAACAAATGTACAAGCCCTTGTAGTCCAAATATATATGCAACACCCAGTACGCTTTTCAACTCCTTCAACTGACGTGTTTGCAGAATTTGCAGCCCAGTCAAAACAGGACTGTGGGACTCCTGAATGAAAGTGGGTATGCAATGGACAATTTTGGGTTGTCGCAGATGAAAGATAAGTAAACACGGTGATATCTGGGGTCGTGGCTCTAACAGTGAGGTCCCACAGCGAGAGAGAATCGAAAAGACATCCGTGGTGATGCTTTTGCAACCAAAGCCCGAGACAAATTCCTGATAGTGTCTGAAATTCAGCACGACTTTGACTGCTGCCACGACCAAACAACCAATAGGAATGCAGCATGAAAAAATGGAAGTATTAACGCCACACCATGGCGGTAGCATGGAAAAAAAAACCTCAAGCTCTCTTTACAAAATCAGCATTACAAGTTGTTTTTTTTTCCTAATCCAGACCGGTCCACGTTTTCCATACACAGAAACACCTCTACAGCAGGACCTCAGTCATTAGCTTCATTAGCTTAGCTTCACAGTTTACATATACCGCAAAGCATGTACAGTAGACGCTGGGCTAATGATGATAAGAACAACAAGATTTTATTGTTAGAATTATGTTGTACAGTTTGGTTTCCACTAAAGTTGCAAAATCTTAATCTGTACGTGCCTTAACAGACGAGGATGATTCATCTCAGTCAAATTGTAAGACACTGTAAGATTAAAGTAATGATGTAGTGTTGCAGTCGGAGCACTTGCCGTGGATCGGTAGGAACACACAGTTTACGCCCATACAGCTGTGTATGTCTGGGCTCATATTGCTTGTGCATACCAGTCTTTCCTTTCCTCATTCCTTACATTCCTCTAAAGAAAGCTCCCGACCGCTCTGCCTTTGGTAACTTTCTGTTACTGTTTTAATTGTCAAATCGATTCACATATTTAGCAAATACGCTTTTTCAATTGAAGAAACAGAATATATGTGAGCACATAAAGGTAAACCAAAGGTAAATAATTCAAGTCAACATTGTGCAGCACGATTTCAAACTTGGACAAAGTTTGTGGAATTTACAAGTGTCCCAAACCAGTATAATAAAATAAAAAAAAAATAAAAAAACTCTCAGGATGTAAAGAAACAGATGTAAAGCTTTAGGAGAATGAAAAAACAAAAGAATCAGTGTCTTTCCACACTCTGCATGCTGTCATGCATGAATCTCCGGCTTCAGCCATATGTTTAACATTAGATGTACTCTTTTGTCAGATGAAAACACAGTCACCAAAAGTTCTGCTGCTTCCCCATGAATCAACTGGGCTCTGTCCACACCCTCTCCTTGTGGTCTTAATTCTATTAAACAGTATGATAACATCCATCACATGTGTGAAACATAACACAACACATTTTTGCTAAGAACGATGACGTGAATCCATTTATTTCATGGATATGTGGCCTGTTTTATTGCTGGATAAACATCTTGAAAAACAACAGGATGAGTTTTGACCTTTTGCTCTTTGGTGGGTAAAGCCAGCTCCACCTCCACCCGCTACAAAATGCCTCAACATGCAAGGTGATACATACTGTATAACAAAAAGGAAAAGTGCTCATTATACAATTATCAATAATTCATTTGTAATGAGTTATTTTCAGTAATTATTAGGGACATGTAAGCTAAGGTAAGGTAATCTTTATTGATCCCACGACGGGGAAATTTACATGTTACATAGCTCCCAGATATAAAAGCAACAAGAGTAGTGCATTAACTAATGGAATAAACAAAGTGCAGGTAATGTGCAAAAAAAAAAAAATAATAATGTATTTTCAGTGAAAGTATTCATATCGTTTGCTTGTAATTAAATATTTCTACTGGAGAGTCTGGTGCTGCTTCTGCTTAACAGGTAAATCTGTCTGAAATCAAAATTTTAATTTGTAGACAGGTTGGCTAACTTTCCCGTTTTTAGCGCGACCCACCCACTCAGATTATTAACACAGAAAAATGATTGACTGCTGGTTTAAATTTGTAAATAATTGTTGACAATTGTAAACAACAATCTTCTAGGTTAAAGTCTGAGGGTTTTCGAACCATCAATCAGACCTCCCCCAACCTCCTTTATCTTTACAGCGATTTCCTTTTTTAAACGATTCTTATCCTTGAGATCTGAGTCGTGTCGTGGCTCAGAACATAAGACAAGAATATAAACTGACATCGTGATTGTCAGTCCGCCATCGGTGTGTAGGCTTACACAGAAATCAATGGCTGCGAGTGGTTTGATGCATGTCATGCATCGGCTGCGGTTGTTGCCCTTTGGTTTTGTTGTTTGGTGAGTGGGCAGCATTAGTGAGTGACCGGGAACAACAAGTTGATCTAAAATGTGCAAAGCAACATACATAGCGCTTTAGCTTGACAGGGTTGTGTAGGAGAGATGAGCACAGAAGTGGAGTATGAACATGTGTGTCGTGTTTTATTTATTCTGTTGTTGAAGCCCGTCTCTATTAGAATCCATTTTAAAGAACACCAATCAATGCTCACTCCAGCCTCTGTGCAACTTAACAATCTTATTACCACCGCCTTTCAAGCTGACAAGAAGTGAAGGGCTGTTGGATGGACAAAAATACAACACAGCCAAAAGTTTGATGTATTGTCTTAAATATAAGTTGATAGTTTACCGAGGCTTTGCTTCCAAGAGACTTGGCCAGAGTGCAGCAAGCGTACGATTGTGCGATTACGTCCACTCTGTGCCGTTAAGGTAATGCAAAGCCCTGCTGTGCAGAGGTAAATAAAGCCAACTAAATAAAAGGACACGGCACCATTAATGTGACCGCGACGGAAAAAGTCGTTGGTTCCAACTAAGATAATGGGCCACTTAACACAGAGAGCTCACTAATTAGATGGGCAGGAAAAAAAATGATAACGCCATTACCTAAATAGGGTCAACTGGTTGGTCGTTTAGTTTCAGCGGTAACTTCTTGGCTATTAGAAAATTATGAGCAAAGAAGTCTGATGTTGTTTTTCTGTAATAATGGGCATTATTTTCACTTTTATGTGTTCCTCCTACAGAGAAAATAGGCCTGATCTCTCCCTTTGTGGTTGCTCCAACTGCTCACTTCCACCACCCACACAACACATTTTCCCAGGCAACAATGTTCCTCCAAAGTTTACACACAATAAATAACGATATGCCCAAAGCAGTTAGCAGTGGCCCTGCTCTCCGTTTCCTGGCTGGAGTTGAAATGAAATGGTAATTTTGACTTGAGGAGGATTTCAAAGGGATGGCCTCTACTTTTCATCTTGGTGCATACCACGAGCTCGCCGACACATTCACGCTGGGATTTGAGGGGAAAAAAAAGGAGAGGAGAAAGAGAGAAAAAAGCAGATTTTTAAGTTTTTTTCTATGAACTTCCTTCTTTTTTTTTTTTTCTGCAATCTCCCCACAGAACAAGAGATGTAACGCTGCTGAGATCTCTCCCCCAGATGGACAGTGTTTATATAAACAACCACCCCCGGGTTCAGGGAACATTTGATTGATGTGTCATTGTCCAGAGATTGTTTCCAGGCATTTGAATAGATAATTCAGAGTTTTTGATGTAGACATTTCTCTTCAAAAGGCCAAAGGTCACTTGTGGGGGTAGAGAAGGGCTGTCCTCTATCTCCCATGCTATTTTTGCATCCAAGGCTCCAAGCAGCCTGTCTGCCTTTCACAGGGGAGATTGACTGACACTTGAGTTGTCCTTCTGCTCACGATTACAAGGTGGTTTACCAAAACTCCATCTAAGATCTGCCTGCTGGGTCGGTTATGCAAAGCACCTTTGTCTCAAACCAAAGACCTTAAACAGTGCGTGCATGTGTCCTCTGCCTGTTTGTTTTCTAGGTCAGTCTACAGTCTGACGGTGAGATTGGTGCAAGACCAAAGATGCAGCGGAAGGATTGGCCAGGGACTCCATTATGTCAGCAATAAGGAATGAGAAATGGAATTAAAGCACAAAAAACAAGGTCAGTCACACACCAGCAGCTCTGACTCAGTTCCCCCCATGTATATAGACATCTTACACTACACAAAATCCACTCAAACCAGCCCCTCACTTTATACGATATCTCATTTCCTACATCACAGCATCGCTTGCACTGACCCAGGAGCCGCGGCAATATTGAGGTACTTTCCCGGAGTTGGTCGATCGCATTCCACTGTCAGTCAGCCGCGGGGGGAGTGGTGACAAGTGCAGGGCGTGAAAAAAGCACGAGAAAAAAGAGAAAAACACTGTGGTGTCTTCATTATCTCCTAGCTCGGTGGCCCGTGATCGAGGCCAGGGTTAATTGCTGTTGATTAGACGTCAGTACGCATGGATGAGTGTGCACACAGATCTCACAGCGAGGGCCACAGGGAGCGGAGAGGAAAGGAAGAGGTCGCTCACACACAATGATGTGAAATCAGTGTCAAGTGTTCCTCCTCACTTAGTCTCCTGCTTGGGAAGCAGATAAGGGATTTAGATGAGGCAACATGTAGATGTCTTTCATCTGCTGCTGAGTGTCATCACTGTGGCTCGCGCGTTGTGTTGTGGAGCGTGGGCAGCAGGGGTTCACCAGGCCAAAAAAAGAAAGGAATTTTGGTGACTTTGCTTGAATTTATTGGATTTTGTTTGTTGGTTATTGAGTTTGTAAAGCAGCCCGTAATGAAGCCCCTGGTAGCCGCTCAGCTCTTTCGCATATTATTCGTCATCTTTAAAAGGCGACAAAATGTGCTAGTCAAGCAAAAATAATTGAATATTCTGTGATTGGTTAGAAGGCAAGTTTATTAAAAACATTTAGAAGGCAATATTTCTGCACTGTTCAGTAGGTCTGGGTCACAGAAGCCTTTAGCTCTACACTGAGATACAATTTGGAGCCTATTACTATCAAAAATCATTTTTAAAAGTTACTTACTGCAGCTGTAATGATGTACCCAGGGATTTCCAGCTTTTTAGGAATGGCAGTGGTCTGTTAGTCTGTGACCCCACGCTGTGCTTGTTACCTATAAACCCTGGATGGTGGACATGACATTTTGGACTGTAAGTCCTATTGGAACTTTCACATTGTTGATGACATGTCTTTGCAACCACTTTTCACGTGAACTGTCCCCTAATGCTGTTTCCCTAATAGGCGTGTTCCCCTCAGGATGACAAAAGGTTTGCAATCCGGTGATTTTTATAGCATCATCTATTTTTGTTTACGACCAAGTAACCTGCAAACCACAGGACATTCCCATCTGCTGTAAAGTTGTATTAGTAGTGCTAATCAGCAAATGTCATCATGTTAACACCATAAACATTTATCTCAACACTATATCACAGTTGTTGAGCTGTCAAATATCCATCACTGATTGTCAGATGCTCGTCCTTTTTTAGCGAGTTGTTGTGTATTAATTTGTTTTTCCACATAAAACCCAGTGATTTAAAAGACCAGGTTGTGTTCACCTCCCACATCTTACAATAAAAAAAGAACATTGTTGTCTAATAAGAAGGACTTTTTCTAAAGAGCAGATGCTTTTAGCGCTTTTAGCCTTTCTAGGAACGAGACGACTCCCCGCTTACACACTGAGCCAAGCGTTCGCGCTCCAGTGAAATGTGAACCACCATCGTCTGCAAAATGGTCTGTCTCTGTTTCTGTGTAACACATAAACAAGCTCCTAGGTGAGTCCCGGGTTAAGTTTGTTTCAATGTGCGATTTCTATCGCTCGGTTGCTTTTGTAGCCAAAATAAATCCAACAATAGAGGTGATTTAGGCAGCAGCAAAAATGACAGGCAGAAAGGGGAGGGCAGGACGGTGTGACCTTCATGCTGTTTTGCAAAGTAAGAGCTCGCTTTGTTTAAATTTCCCAGATCAAAGGGTGCAATGCAAATTCCTGCAGCTTCCACGCTGCCATTTGATGTTCTGGGAAGCCAAATTATTGTGGTGATTACAGTAGCTGTACACAACTGGTGGAGCAGGCCAGACAAGGGTTCTTGTAGTGACTCTCAATTAGTGGTGTGACATCTCAGCACCCACAATAAGAGAGGCTGTTCAGGCTGATAAAGTGATTTGGCTTCGTGGGGCCCTTTCATCTGCAGCGACAGCGGGGTATTTGAGGCTTCTGGGTATTCTTCCTGCACATCCTCACACCGCCCCTTTATTGTGACAATAGCGCCACTGTGTTCAGTGTTGGAGCGTATAAGGTATCGGCCCGCCGCACTGCGGACGACTCCAGGTCAGTCCACTGCCCTTTACGAGGGTTATCGTGACTTAGGTGCTTCTACAAGGTGAAATTAGGGGGATTTGACAGGATTTATTCAGAACATATCGGAGATATCACACACATCATTAGCAGTGTTCTCATGTTGTGTCTGAATAATCAAACAGAGCGAAGTCGACGACGGCGGCGTTATTTTTTTGTTTGTGTGTTATTAAAAGCCACAGTGAGTTGAAAGGATAACTTTGCCTGTGGGAAGGACAGAGCACCCAGGGATCAGGTTCGGCTGGATTTCTGATAACACTTTGCATTCTGCAGGCGCCGGTGACAGCTCTGATGCCTCGTGTTTGATTGTCTCTTTCATGTGCTCCTCCTGCCCTCGGTATAAGCAGCAACACAAAAGGGATGGAGGTGAACCGCTGGCAGAGTGGACTACCGCAGTGGAGAGAGATGAAGATGGGATGTGCATCCGCAAAGGTGGTAAATGGAGGCAGTGGAATGACTGTTGGCTCGGTGCGCCACAGCCCTAAAAGGCTGAAAAAAGTTCATTATGACAATTTTTTGTGGGTGGACACACAACAGGCCTTAAAAAAAAAACTCCAATGTCTTCTTCCTGTAGCGTTAGTCCTGTCTGTGCACAGGATTGTGCTGACCTGGAAACAGCTATTCACTGCTGTGAGAAAGAGGCCCCTGAATCGCTCCTTCTCACTAAGAGAAACAGTTTTAAATCTAGTTTAATTACACAGGGGCTTGCAGATGGGCCCCGCTTTTCTCTCGGCAAAGACAAAGCGAGGCAAGTAAGACAGTCGTCCACCAACCACACGCTTTGTGCTTCGACCCCCGGTCCCTCCCCAATATGTGTCGAAGTCCTTGGTCAAGACGCCGAACGCCCAGTTGCTCCCGGTGGGTCAGGTGAGCGCCTTGCACGGCAGCCATCGCCATCAGCGTGTGTGAGTGTGTATATGAGAAGCTACATTGTAAAGTGCCTCGGATAAAAGTGCTATATAAGCAGGCATTTACCATTTACCAAATGCTTAGCGTTTGTTGTCGGTTCAAGGCTCTCAAAAGGATGTGCTGGCATGTGTAGGGTTCTGGCAGAGAGGAAACTTGCGGTGGGAGGGAGATGAACTGTTATTGTTTGAAAAGCGTGTAAGCGGCCTTCACAACACTGCATCCACGGAAATGAAGCAAAGACACAGAGAGAGAGAGAGAGGGAGGAAGAGAGAGAGCAAGAAAGAAAAAAAAAAACATCTTTCACTGACGACTTAACAGGCGAAACAGAATTTGTCTTTTGCCGGGAGATGTCAGATGCCTTGCCAGTGAGAGAGGGAGATGGAAAGAGGGAGAGAGAGGAGAAAGAGAGAGCGAGAGAGAGAGGGAGCGCAAAGGCACACCACAGAATCTCTCCTGCGCCTTTTTCGCCCTCTCTTTTCTCCTCCAGTTTAAGACGGCTCTGTGAATGCAACAACATCAAAGGCCCGGCACTCAGAATGTACATTGTTGTTCCAGTAACCACATGAAGCACAAAGGGAGAGATGGAGAAAGGCTGGAAGAGATGGAGCAAGTTTTTTTTTCTCCTTTCTTTCTTTGTACGTAAACAGGGAGCTATGGAGGGAATCGGTTTAGAAACGGCAAAAGATTAACTCTTTTATCTCTTCATTTCAAACGTCCTCCATATCCACATCCTCCACATTGCTAACCACCGCCAGGATCTTCATGCTGGACCAGCACCACTACAAAGCAGAGGTGTCTCGTGTATTAGGACACGCACTGTGTACCTCCTCCACAACCCGAGCAAATGAGAGCGGGAACCGGGCCGAGGAGGTGGTTCATATAGCTCCGCTCCTGACTCATTGTCATTAAGAAAGGCCTCTGTTAGCTATGGGAGCTAAACTTAGACAGGAACGAGCTCTTATTGAGCCACAGAAATTCCACATGCGTATAAAAGAGGAACATAACGAAACAGTCCCAAACGTGTGCCTCGACGTAACCAACAGGCTTTATTCCCGCCTGCCCTCATCTTTACCCAGGGACCACCCAAGAGCAACAAGTCAGTTCTCACCTTTAGTTCGAGTGTGTGTGTGTGTGTGTGTGTGTGTGTGTGTGTAGGCTTTGTACTTTATAAGCACAAGTGTACATCTGTGTCTGTATACACTTGTGTGTGTGTGTGCATCTGTGAATGAATGTGTTTTCTGTGTGTGTGTGTGTGTGTGTGTGTGTGTGCTTCTACCTCCCACCATCTGGGCCCTGTTTGGAGAGATTTTCTGTAAAAATCACAGTCACGCCGTGGCAGGATTACCACTGTGAAAAGCAGCACCTGGAAGAAACTCAGTGCTCCTGCTCCTCTCCCTCAGATGCTCAAAGAAGTTTTTGGCTTCCCAGCTTGAGGCACAGGATTTGTTTTTGACCTACATGGGCGTCCTAGGCCTCATGTTCCTTTCCAAAAAATCAAAAGAGGCAAAAGAAAAAAAAAAAGCAAAGAACACATCTTAAATTCACATTAGGTTACACTGAGGAAGGATACAGTATCACCGTATTACAGTAAATAAACAAGTGCGTGTGTGTGTGTGTGCGTGTGGGGGTGCTCACCATGTGTTTACACCATATATATCATATTTCAGTTTTATTGGCGAGCCAAAACACTAAAGGCTGATTATTCACACAGAGATACGAGCCCGTGAAGGAAAGAGTTCAATGAGCCCATATGGAAATTGGGCTGGAGCATCTCCACCAAACATTTCCCATTAGAACACGATGTGAGTCCAGGATTACCAACAATAAAATCTGTTTGGATGCACCAACCCCCCCCAAACCCCCACACACACACATCCACATACACACACACATTTAGTGTTTTCATAGCAGGGTTAACTTATACAGCTGAGGCTGTTGCATAAAAATATGATAAACGGAGCAAATAATTTTGTCGGAGCAGTGAGTGTCGAGGGCTTTGCATGTGGACCCTGTTGTTCTCCTTCGACGTTTTCTTCTAATGGTGGATTGTGATACCTGCGCTCCTGCTCTGTGGAGGTTGTTGGTCATGTCACTCGTTGTTTTGTGTGCTGTATGTGCACCAGCGCTTTCATTCTTTCTCTGCTCTTCGTGTTGATTTACTTTTTTTTTAAGAACAGATTCAGTCTTCACGGGTAAAACCCAAGGCTAAAACCTAGAGTAGTTATTATTTAGTAATTATTTTTTGAGCATTAAATCCCACAACACACTCAGTCACGTGTTCCAGTACTTAGACGTTTGTTGGCAACTTATAAAGCAATAAGTTACATTACATCCCTTTTTATTCCTAATGGACAAGAGTCGATTTTTTAACATAAACATGTTGTTTAGGAGGATTTTATTGTCATTGTGGCACCAGATAAAGTGTCAGTGCTTTATAGTTTTTTCCCTGTTAAAAAGGACCAGGGTCATCGTTGGCGCCCTTAAAAGCCCCGTACACCGTAAAATGTGATACAGTGTGGAAGTCCACAAACAAATAAAATCTCTACTACCAATACCACTTGAAATCTTTTCTAAGGTAAAAATACTTAATTAATAAGTAATCCTTAATCCAAATGATACATCTGCATTCACTAGTTAATATTATTTTTATAAAAAACATCATATATTTATAATATATTCAATGTTGTCGCTGAGTTTTTCTTTTTACTGTGCATAACACAGTGGAAAAACAAATGTGTGTCCGTTTTTTGCATATTGTGCCGCCCCAGCACAGCACACGAATGAGGGAGGAAGGTTTATGGTGAGTGGGTGGTTGGAAATGTTGTGCCTTTCTTTCTCCAAACAGGTAGAAACACTCTGTGTTTTATTTGTAATGTTGACAACATCTTCACTAGTGTCTCTGACAATTTATAAATCAGAAGATACAGAAAAAAGAGAATGTTTCAGGCTCTTGAACGGGTCTATGGCCTCGGTTGGCTCGAGCACAGCAGAATGATTTTACTGAACACGGCTGAAAAGATAACTCAATTATAATCGCCGCACATATCTAATACACCATGATATTTAAAGCTACAATATGGAACCAAAGCTGATATGGCAACCAAAGATGCTCTGCACGTCACGTACTGTAGTTCACATTTACATTACAAAAATCAAGAATGCTCCAAATTTACTAATCGTGCAGGAATGAGTGAGTTCCTGGCTGGTTTGAAGACCTACCTGCACTTAAAACTAGTGAGTATCTCTGCACTGCAGCCAGTTCTGTTTAATGGGTCACAAAGAAAATGTGAAAGGCCAGTGTCCAAAGTCATTTTTCATTTGAAAGCACGTCCACATATGATCTGGACTTCA
Organism: Channa striata; assembly: GCA_033026295.1. Taxonomy (NCBI): domain Eukaryota; kingdom Metazoa; phylum Chordata; class Actinopteri; order Anabantiformes; family Channidae; genus Channa; species Channa striata. The sequence continues at coordinate 8,050,330 of CM065189.1, read as the reverse complement.
CTTTCAGATACTGTCCGTGTCAGGCAGGTTCTCACCTGTTGAAATACTCTTGTTTGGTTTAGGAACGGTCTGGCACCTGGTTAGAACATGTGGGAGGCGAGACATGTCACAAAAAGTCTTCAGATCACTGTCTTTTGTTTACAGTACATAAAAGGAGCGTCATAGGCTTGATAGAAATATCATCAACGCATCATATCACAACACTTTCTTGCTGGGAATTCTCCAGATGATTCCCTGCTCTAGTCACAGCTGCTTTAACTAGTTCACATCCAGCGTTTTCACAGCTCCTTCCGGTAAAGTCTGGAGAAGCTTTGGGATCCAGTACTTACCGTATCATCTGTACTACAGCTGTAAAAATACATTTTTTATGTTTTTTACCTGGTTACATTCACCTGTGAAATTGTCCTCATCCTTTTGCCTCATTCTTTAATTATTTTTAGCAATTTACTTATAAATGCGTGGGGGTCACATCTGGCAGATTAAAAACAAATATGCACCAAACATCCTGATTTAGCATCTCTATATAAGGAAAGCCACTACAATTCCCATAATGCAACACAAAGATATATTTTCATTATACCCATGCTTGAAAGTTTTGTGACAATGTCTGTTCTTGTTTTCTTAGTCATGACACAAAACTAGCAGCAGACCTACATACAGCTGTTTAGTTATGAACAAACACTAATGTCCATATATGGAAAACTGCCGCCAGCTGAGCAATTTTGCTGGCTGTAATTTGCAGGACTGTCCCTTTACTGTCTAAGAAAAATCATCTATCTTGAAGAATTCTGTAGATAAAAATTACAATTATTGTAAGTCAATTAAGTATAAGATAATATACTACTGTACCAGGTACAAAACACAAACATGGCCAGACTAGTTTTCGTTCATCTAATGTTAAAATCAAACATAACAAAGTACAGCACTTTTGTGTAATCTCGCTGGAGGAAAAGCTAAATTACTGACTTTCAAACTCGCTCAGATATGCAGATATACAGTAAAATGCCACTAGGGGGCCTGGATCAGAGGCGAGACCCCTTACTGACTTAAAAAGAGGATTTGACACTTTCATTTCACACGGCTCTGCTCTTTTTCAAAAGTAAACTCAAAATCGTGATTAAATTGTGTCGTCTGCGAGACACAGAGGAAAGGAGAAATCCTCCTGTGTCTTACTGTACTGCGTGTAAATAACGGCTGACAGGTCATGTTAAAGCCAGCAACCAAAAGCGTGTGTTGCACCTGACAGTGTGTCAGTACATGAATGTGTGCGTGTTATTAATAAATCTGTTGAGGAGCTCCTGGTTAAGTGCGAGTTAATAAGGTGACAGTGTTGATGACACAGGGCTGTGCACAAAGAAAATATACAGCGATCAAAGGCCACATGACGTCTTTATCGGACAGCATCTCCACGAGACCATGAAAAGCTCTTGTCTCCTCTGTTTCTGAGGCATGACTGTATATATTTTGCTTATCCATCGTCCTTCAGCTCTACACACACAGGCACACTGGCCGCATTCATGCCCCCTCAGCCCCATTTCACTGTTACCATTGTCCCGCCCGCCCCTACTCTCGACCTGCTGACCCTCAGCTTGGTGTCTGGCAGTGTCGGGGTCTGACGTCCGTGACATCATCCATCACAATGAGTCCACTGCTGACTCCGTCACTGCTGTCCATTGTGGCCCTGACAGTGAGCGGCCTTGTTGCGGCGGAGGACGGTGCCGGCGCGGCACGCTCCATCTGTAAATGATGAAAGAGAGCGAGAGAGCTTTGCTAAAAGCCCGCGCCTTGTTTGGCTGTGGACGCTGAGCTGATCGGAAGGCGCCTTTCTCCCCTGACAGTAACTTGTGTGATCTGTGGAGATTAAAAAGGGGGAAAGAATGTGTTTGATGTCTAGATTTGAATAAATAACCCTGATGTTAATCGTTTTACAGCGTTAATCACATTTGCTGATAACGTGGGTCCCTGTGTTTGTCAGCGCGAGCACATCGAGTCTGTGTGTGTAAATATGAGTCAGAGATCGTGTACACGAGTTTGATTGTTAGTATATATGGATTTATTGTTCTAGCACTGAGTTTAAAAGTGGCTCTGATGGTCAACATAAAAGGCATCTGTGCCTCATCAGTTTCCTCGGCGAGCTTAAAATTTTTATGACACTCCCATGTTTGTTTTGTCTTAATGATGCAGAGAGTCACGCAATTAAATCTTCACATGTAGCGGCTTAACAGCATGTAATTAAGAGCCTGTGTATAGAGCAGAGCCCAGAAATACCAAATAACAATTGCACATTTAAAAGATGAAACACACCAAGCTCAGAATGTTTGGGTTTCTTTCCACGGCTGATTGAATTTGCTCTCTCACTCGTCTTAACCTGTTGTTTTTGACACATGTGAGGCTTCCATGTGCTTGAACGGATCAGTGGGGATCTGCGTGTGTTTCCTGGAATTCCATGGGGATCCACATCTGGAATGGATTTTTTTTTTCTTCGTCTGCGGAGCTGAAAGCTGAAACGAGCAGCAGCCGTGGTTGCGGTGGTTTTACCCCAACTCTCCATGTCAGGTAGCCCGGAGAGCAGCTTCAAGGTGGCAAACTTGCAAGTCTGATAAACTATAGCGAGAGAATATTTTTAGCACATGTCTTGTCTTTCACAATGTGTTCTACCAGATATTGATGTGTGATTTGTTAGATGTGATGGCTCCCTTTGATCACCTTATACCTTAACTTGCTGAGACAGTTCAGGCTCTTTTATGATGTAAATTCAGCGTCCTATGGCCCCTGTCCTTTGAAGGATGGAAGAGGCTCAGACAGGAGAATTTGCTCAGGAATTCACTGTAGGTGTCACAGAGACAAAGCTTGCCCCCCTCCCTTGTCAAAAAACGAAGACTGTCGCTTGCTGCCACACCATATGGAGAATTGTCCCAATTTCTTTTCCTTTATATCAAATGCAGTGCGTTTCAAGTCGAACCTTTTGTAGCATATACCACATGCGATTTGGGCTCTTGTGTGGCAACGCAAACTTTGTGACTTTTTTATGTCTCCGGGAGTGCTGTCTGACAAGTTTCTGTCACTCATACTTTTTTCTTTTTCTCTCTCCACCAGCAAGCATATTTTCTACCCCATCGATTGATTATCATACATCAAGCCCTTGTCGTCATGGCAAAACTTCATTTGAATCTTCAGTAGTTTCCCCATGTCTTTCAACCTGCAGCTGTCAGCCACATCAACAGAAGACGCGCTCTGCGCCAGACAAAGTTAAATTGAAGCACACTCTAACACTATATATAGATAAAATGTCACTGCTTTCAAGAGACAAGGCACCTTCGAAGTCGTCAATACAGAGCGTTTTATCACGGGCAAAATAACTTTGAAACCGGAGAAGAGAGTAAAGATGAAACAATTATTCTCTCTTTCCACTTTGCGCTTGAAAGAGGGAAAAAGCAAGATTATTCTAAAGTGGGTAGAAGCATTTAAGGGGCTCGCTTTTTGATCTGCCTGTCCGTCAACCAAAACCAAGAGCACCTCCTGATGCTTCTGATCGTTAGGTGTCCTCAAAGTGTCTCAAAGTCTCTTTGTTATCGCTGAGTGTGTCGATTAAAGAGAGGAATATCATTTATTCATTTTGCCATTGAGCAAGAGAAAGAAAGGAATTCGAGAGCTTAGCGTTCATTTTCGTCAAACTCTGGAGGTGCGGTGATGAAGTCAGCTTTCTTTTGAGAGACAAGTAGAGTTGAGGTAAAAAAGATGTGGAGTGAAAGTTTTTGCTCGGCAAAAATTTGAAAGGCCCCAGTGATCTTTGAGATGAAATAAATGGCGTTCAAACTTTATTAAACTTTTCTTTTAACAGCACGCTGCAGGATGACAGTTGTGAGAAGAATTCTGTCTAACAAGGTGTTACTGATGGTTGTAGTTAATGCATAAACATATGCACATCACCACACACACACACACACACACACACACACGGTATCTCTCATTCTATGTTTCTGTCTGTTGTCTGTCTTACACACACCCACCAACATGGGCACTAACTTGTGAGACAATTAAATAGAGAACATGGGAATATTTAATAAAATTTTGAAGATATAGAATGAAAGTCGAGAATATCCAGGACAATTTAAATATACGGAATAAAGCTCGAAAATATTGAACGAAACTCTAAATATGAGCAATGAAAGTTGGGAATATTGACGAAAACCTGTAGTCACTTGTCGTTTTAATGCGTAACATAAACCATGTACCTCAGAATAAATGAGTCCGTACATTTAATTACTTGTCGATACGATGCCATTAAAACATGGTTCTTTTTCATCGATACTTTTTGTCGCTAACAGGAAAATCGCATCATGCACATTGTTCATTGACATAAATACTGGAAACAAAGGTGTATAAACTATGATAAAATAGATCATAAATTAAATAAAAATAAAATGAAAGTAGTATTGCATTGACAGAAACATATCAGATATTGATACGATAATCGATAGGCCCATCCCTAACTCTAACTATGATTTAAATGTTCTACAGTTAATGTGAAGAACGCTGTCAGTAAAGTTTTACCACCACATAACTTGGTGTACAGAGGTGTGTGTGAGACTCAATGCGATAATTCAGTCTGACAGAACCAGCCACACGACTTACACACTGAAAACACAAGGTGACACATCAGGTTTTTATCAATATATCAAGTTTTATTCCACACATGCAGAATTTTCATTCATTATTTTTAGTTTTCCATTCAATTCCATTCCCACACAGCAGGCCATAGGGCGGATGCAGGCTGAGGATATGTGGACAGATTACGTAGATGTTTATTAGGATTTGTGAAGTTGGGCACACAAAGCATGAAAAGAATCAACACACGCCGTACGTTTCTGGTTTCTCTTCTCACCAGAGGACAATTCCATATTCATCTACGCTCCATTTTCCAAAAAGCAGGATCTGATTCTTCAACACGGCTCTCAGTCTGGCACTCCCCTCCATTCCTACTGTTTCAGGTTCTTTTCAATCTTTCTTTTTTTTTTTTCAAATACTCAATCCTGTTGCGAGGTGTCTCTTAGAAGTTGAAAAGTTCTTTTTAAGCCAAAAGTTTTTGCCATCTTCACTTTTCAACTGGCAAGATGAATATCGGTGGGACAAAGCATAGAAAGGAAAGGCTTTTGACAAGACTTCTGAAGGACCACGAGCTCGTCCTGTCTCTCCCTTTTGCAGTTTTCCCATAACTGGCTTTCTCGCGTGGCTGCTAAAAAGACACCGTATCAAATGCAAACTGAGAAGTCACAGTCTTTCAAGATACATCAGTGGGGCCCTTGTGGAGATGCTGCTCTGCTTAGGTTTTTTTGCAGCTTTTGAAAAATGAGGAATTGGCGCATTCTCTCTCGTGTTATCAGAGCTGCTGACAGTAAGTTCATGTTCTGTATGTGCCGAAAGATGATGCCGTGAATACATGACCCCAGAGCAGAGTTGAATTTGAAGGTGCAACTTGTCAGACTTCATCTTTCACAGTATGGGATTCATACGTCGTCCTTGTGATGAGAAACGTTACATTGCTGTCAGAAAATCTGGGAAATGGTGCCTGAGATATCAAGCAGACTTCTCTCATTCATAAAAATCTGAAAGGTGTGAAACAGACAAAGTCACTTATGTTATAAAAATGTACGCATAAAATTCACAAACAGCAACAAGTCCAATGTTGACTGTCGGGGTTGATTTCAACTCTTTTCTTCAGCCCCACACTCTCTACAGTCAAATGAAGAGAATTCCTGTTTCAGCTCATGAAACTGTGAAAATTCCATCCTTTCAAGTCAAATCCACTGAAGAGGAGGAAGCTGGTCACTGTAACAACAGCAAACAGAGACGTGACTATTGTTCCATGGCAGTAAAGGGACTTTGTAACTCATGAGTCCCAGGTGGTTTTTGAAGTGCGTTTTGTAGACGGAACATAGTTGTGCTCTGGTTTTAGCGACCAACAGCCTTAATCAGCTGTATAAATATTACTCACTTGTCTTTTAAAGCAGCACTGTAAGAGATTTGGAAAAATACAATTGGTCATAAGTCAGTGTTTTACTATGTGTGACACAGAGGGCAAGATGCAAACGTTCAGCAGAAGGGCCACATCCAGCAGGTGGATTTTTCTTAGTAAGAAAATGTCAGTGTTGTTGTGTGAGTCTGTTCACACTGTTGAAGTCACAGCGTCACTTGTAATAATGAATTTCACTTAACGTTCAAACTGAAACCTAAGGATCTGAGCTACCGACTCCAACGAGTCAAAGAACATTTCACTCTGAATGGTCTAAAATGTCTGTTTGGGAGTTGAAATCCACTCGGAAACATTTAACCCTGGAATTTCCACACTCAACACTTTTCGTCGTGTAAAGGCGTGACTTTCTGTTTGTAGCTTGTACCGTCTGCACAATCCTCATTGGATATTTAAAGTCTAAACAGTCCGTGTTTTGTTTTCCCCAAAGCTGGGGGGCCTGTGGTTTAACACTTTCAAGAATCACTTTGCGGGACAGGCTCACGAAAACCTGAAATAGCTGAAACTAGACCTCTGTGCAAATAATCACCCTGGGCCTCTGTAAACCATCATGTTTATGCATTGTAAATTGTGAAAAGGAATGCTTTAACATTGTGTGGCATATGTATTTCAAGGCTTTGAACATTGGATGGTATCCGAATTTCACCCACACAACCACAGGCTTTTGCTCTTGCCTTTTGACTGAAATATCGTTCAGATTCCAAAGGAGCTAAAAAAAAAAAAAAAAAGAGGCAACCTTTTTTGAGGCTGCCTAAAGAATGTGTCTGAAACCGTTCCCAAGCTGCTTCCATGCATTTAGCTATCACCGCTGCAGGGTCAAAACGCTCTCACCAACTTCTCACTATTCTAAGTTTTACTTTGGTGACCGTGCAGTTTTTAAATTGCCTTTGAAATGTTCCTCTTGAGCCTCGGCTTCAAAAAGGTTCTAAATCCTCCATCCTCCGCAAAAACTGGACATACAAGGTACGAACAGAGATGCTTATGTAAACACGCACATTTAGATGTCGCGTCAGCCTCTTTACACGCTTCGAAGAAGTTTTGGAGAGACACTGCTTATCTCTTTACTCTTCTGTAATTCACCATATTTAGCTGTTAGAATAATAAAATCCTCTGTGTTGTTTTGCATCTATTAAACTAAAGCAGTTTGTTGTTCCCATGATCGTCGCGTCAGTTACAGTAACTGTGATGTGCTCGAAGAGGTTCATCGTTGAGGTCTGGGAATGTGGTAACATGACTGAAGAGGGTCAGACGGGACAAATCACATTCTTTCAGGACACAAAAAACAAATACATTTCTCAACAGAAACAAATAACTGCTGTCTTTCATAAATAAATCAATCTTTTAATCTTTTATTTTTAATTAAACAAAATCTAATTTCTAAAACTTAAATGTCACATTTTCTTTGTCAGGGTTGATTTTTTTCTGTAGATTGTATTGTGACATTTTTGAACTGATCAGCAGACAAAACCATCTAAATGTGCCACTTTCACATACTGTGTTTTCACATATTGTAGAATGGATGATTCATTTAATGAGAAAACCAAAGATTCTTTCCATAATAAGAACAAAATAAACTAAACTAACTAAGCCTTTTTTTTAATATATATCCTGACACATCAGAAAGGATTGTGGCAGTTTTACAGCATTCCCAGATCTCAGCATTTGCTTTATTATCCTTTATGAACTACTTCATGACAAGTAATAGAAAAAGTATTAAGATCTAAGCAGCCAGAATTGTCTTAATGCACAGATTTTGAAAAGAGCAATTGTGCTGAGAAGCTGATAAAAAGGACTCAAAACACACACACACACACACACACACACACCATTAGTCCCCAGAGCTCCAGCTGCCCAGAGCTCTAAAGTCATGCTGTCCAAGTGTGATTGAAGGTCCAGCTGGTAGACCAGCCCTTTTGATCCCTCTCCCTTTTATGAGAAAGACAAACAGCTCCTCGTCGTCACCCACACTGGAGTGATTGATACACACACACACACACACACACACATTGTGATCATAGTTAGGCACACACACGCATGCCCAAGCATACATGATGATCACACACACACACACACACGTTCACATTTCCTTAATGGGTGCCATCTCTCCCACTGTAATCACTCTGCTAATGACCCGCTTGAACTCTGACTGAGACCCAGAGGGTGAGAACAAGAGGTGGAGAGCGAGAGAGCGAGAGAGAGATACAGCAGAAATCGTGCAGTGTGTGAACGTGGTCGCAGAGACTCGTGTCAGCCCAGTATAATATTTACAGGGTATAAGCAATACTGGGCAGCTTAAAGAAACAAATTCCGTCCTAACACTAACATTTGGTGATTTCCTTAATATTCCCACATTACCAGAGCTGGATCCTGGGTTTCATTTGTAATTGCTGAGTAATCTCAAAACATGGGTGTTATTGCATCGTCGAGGCTGTGGTGTCAGAGTGGTGATAAGCAGCTCCTGTTGTGACTCTTTCACAACTTAGTAATTTGGATGTTACTTCTGTGTTTTGTCTTAATGTTAAAGGAATTCCCCTGCATGGGAGCAATAGTCTGCTATAATAAGCATAAGTCCAGAATTAAAAGGTGTTTTGTCTAGTCCTCCTACAATATTACTTCATTGTTACTCACTGAGCCCTAAAATGTTGTTTTCCCAACTATATGATTCATCTTTCACGTATGGACAAAGACGTTTCCTAAAAACAAATAAAGCTACACTTACATTCAAAGCCACAGAAGCAATTTGTAAGATTGTGTTTCTATTGAAACAAAAGACATTCCTCAGCTCCTTCATTTGAATTGCTGCTTCATCAATTTTCAGCTTAGGCAGTATGTGACTGTTATTAAACTTTGTGCCGCCTTCCATATATTTAAATATCTCTCTGCTTCCAGCTGAAAAACTCAATTCGTTCAGTTCAGGAATGTCAACAGAAAGACTTGTGGTAGAGCAAGTTGAGCAAAGGTTATTTTTATTTATTTTGTTTTACCTCCATTGACAACGAAATGATATTCCAAAATAAAGATGTCCATGAACACAGCTACGCACCCTGATGTGAACTTCACCCATCGGGATAAATAAGTTAGGATAATAATTACTGTTCAATAATTTTTTAATACTTACTATTCACATCCACGCTTACGGAACCATTCATTGAGTAAACCTTACAGGCTAAAATAAACCCTTTTGCTTGTTTTTTTAATGCACTTTCCACATTTTATAAATACTTTTACATAAAAGAAATAGATAAATGTCTATAACCTAAAGAGGGAGAGAAGATAACATCTGCAACAGCTGATTTGGGCTGTTTCAATCATTTTTCTTCTGCTGCTTCCCTTCAGAGGGCACCGTCACTGTTATCAATCTTAAAATAAATTGCCTAACATGTAGATATTATACCCAGATGCCTTTTGACATGAACATTTCAGTCAATAAGAAGAAAGAAAAGCAAAAACCATGTAATGTAAAACAGACCTGAACGTGGGAAACCATTTTACAGCTTTGTTTACACAAACGCATTATTTGAAAATGAAACAAATGTGTTTTGACCGACATAGAATAACAGCAGCAACACTGACAGTCGCAACAATTAGTACAATAAGTGCATATAAGTTTTTTTGCTCCTTTGAGCCTGAAAGAGCAAGTGGCACATAAGAAGCATTTGTGCGTGTATGGAACAGGTGGTCTTCCTCTAATCACAGCTTTAGTTTAATATAACAGTTTATTTTAACGGGAGGGAATGACTCCACTGAATGCATAACGAGAACAATCACGCTGTGATTTGCAAGCTAATATTCAAGCCGAATGTTTGAAGTGGGGTTTCCCAGCGAGGGGCTTTTTTTAAAGTCCCTCCCTGTTCTCTCTCCCCCTTTGGCAAACTGATGGAACAAAGGAGGGACAACAGAGTGGCAATAAGAGGGAGGGGGGGGGGAGGGAATGGAATGCACTGCCGGATCTACACTTCCTGTGTCTCTGCTGCCCCAGAGGTTATTTTCAGGGCCTATTTTACATGGGACCCATCCATACGTGGCATTTACACGAGGCACTTCCCTGCAGCTAAACTGCTTTGACACTACTTGCGTTCGTATTCACGAGTGGACACTGCACAGTGGACAAGGAACACGCTTCCACTCAGAAACGGGTGTCATCTTTCTTGCTTTTTGCACCGCAGGGCGTCAGAATGTTGTTTTTAGGCGGCTATAGTTTGTAATGGTAATCTGGGTCATACGGCAAAGGAGACACTCATACCTAATGTGGTATAGGTGCGTCTTTCACAGTATTGAGACAGAGAGCAGATAGGAAGGATGGGGAAAATGTTCAGATAGCAACAGGCCTCAAGTAATGATGGCAGAGTGATAAAGAGTCTGAAATCCACTAAGGCAGACAGAAAGAGAAACAAAGAAAAATCGACCAGGAGATTTGGGCAGAGGAGACGGACGTATGAAGTAAAAATGACAGAGACAAAAAGATGAAATGAATGAATCCAGATAGTGTGAGGTCAGCTCAGCCCCCCTTCTCGCTCTCTTGCGGTAATCCCTCCAGTAGCAGCGAGCTGCTAGGCTCCTTCATAAATCAGAGTTTGTACGAAATACCAGCGGGATCCAAAGGTCAAAGGAGAAAATTAGCAGCTGTCTTTCCTCTCCTTTCATGTTAGCCACGGGGCTAATCACCAAGTGTGCCATCAGCCTCATTTCCACTTTAAAACAACCTCCCCGACAAGCCGGGGAGGAGCTGTTTGCCCATTCTTACATTTTATGGCTCCAGAGTTTATTCTGGGAAGGAGGGGTGGGTGGGGGGAGGTCCTACCCACATTCTCCCAGTACTCTCACACCTTTCGTCCTCCACTCACATCTTCCACCCATCACATCGTCTTCAGATGCGTCAGGGCAAACAGTGGAGCATGCTCCGCTCACGCTGTGCTGTTGACATCTTTCACTCTTAAAGTCTGTCCACAAACGCTACACACAGCAACTCCTGACAACATTTGTTTGAACTAATATGTAATAAATTATTGTGTATTTATGTTTGTATTAGTCTGAAATGGTATGAAACAGAAAGACCTTTTTAAATAGATGTATGAAATTTGCAGAAATTCATTAAAAAACACTAAATCCTTCCCAGCTTTGGTGGTGGTGGAAGTTGGAAGATTTAATAATCTTTCAGTTACATTTTTGTCAGAAACAGCTGCTAGAACTTATACTTGAGTAAGAATCATTTTTCATTCACAAGTATGTGTACTTCTACTTGTGTGAAGGATGTGTGTTCTTTTGCCACCTCTGACCACACTGACCTTTTCACTCCACCACCCATCTATTAGGACTTTCCAGAAGCTTAAATCTTTGCACTAGATGCTAAATTACTAGACAAAGATTGTTTTTATTCTTTCCAAATGTGCTGAACCGTGACATTTATAGATTTATGGCTGTTTCTCAAGAACTGGAACTGAAAACTGAAATGCTTTCTGATTGGTGTTTTTGTCTAGCGCTGCCTTTTTCTCGCCTACTTTCTCTCATGGAAATACATGGACAGTAGAATTCAGTTCTTTACGTTGACGGAGACACAGGAATTCTCACGTTACGTCCAACCTCATTTGTCCTCAATCAGCCCCGTAAACCAATGTGAGGTCATGTTTGTGATGGGGTAATAAATACACATGATCACAGCAACCACAAACTGGAAACAGCGTACGAGAGTGATGTCACATTTTTTACTTGAGCGGTTTGATAATTTGCTAAAATTCAGAAGAAACACCCCATAATTTCCTCTAAACACACTGCATCATTTGTCCTTTTAACACTTCCTGTTCAAGGCTGCTCAGGAAGTAACTCTTCCAATAAAACGAAACTGCAGTTACAAATATGGACTATGTTTGTTTTAACCTAGTGAAGATATGTTGACATTTATTATTGTAAAATTAGTCTCACGTCTAGGTCTCCAGTCTATCTCAGGGCCACAGACAAACATAACAACTTACCAAAATTTTCAGATTCTCCAAATATACTGATATTGAATATATCAATGTTTTTGTTTGCCAAATATCCAGCTGTGCAATACAACATCCAGTGTGTGTGACTACGTAAGCTACTATTAAACCTTTTAATAGTTGTTCACAGCACACTTATCTGTGATTATGATCTGGCTTAAAAGAGAACATGTTAATTTGCACTATTTGCCCTAGCTGCTCACGTTTGCATAAATTAATATGCAAACTAACCATCTTTGCACACTCACCTCAATAAGATTATGTTGTGTTTATAACACTTAATAATACTTAATACTCATTTTTATACTGCACACTATTAGTCGTTTTTTGCCATTGTCCTATGTTCTGCACTGTTTGCATCTGTAAGTTTTTTGATAACTTGTACTTTTTTTAAATATTAGTTTTGTGGAAATGTGTTGTCTTGTGTTCTATGTCTGTCATCGTTGTAGCACTGTGATCCCAGAGGATCGGCGTTTCGTTTCACTCTCTACACGACTGTTTAGGATTGAAATGAAAATAAAAAACCTTAAAACTTAAAAGTCCAGCTTTTCATTAGCATGTGACCCCCTAAAACTCCTTGCAGCTTTCTTCCTGTCATTCAATGCAACACATTGGTTATTTTCTCTTTTAAAATAGGAAGATTGGAACCTACTTTTAGGTGACAGGAAGTGTGTTTACATGCCCTTAGCCAGCCAGGTTACAGTTCTCGAAAACCAATTTCTTTGTCATCTAAAGGGGACATCTGGTTTCTAAAACCATGTTAGGGAAGCCTGGTTTCCTAAGGTAGTTTCCTCACTGAGGACGTCTGCGTAACCAGGTTTCTGAACAGCGCATGTGCACGACTAAAGCTGCCTACGAGACAAGCAGCTGAATAAAACGCTGAATGTAAGAAGGATCATTAACTGAGTAATTTTTTAAAAATCAAAAATTAAACTGAAAATTAAACAAACACAGAGGTCCTTATAGAAGTGCTGTCCTCCTGCTGTGCGTCTCTGTCCTTCTGCTGTCACTCTGCACTGACAAAAAAAGACATTTAAAAATGTAAAAAAAAAAGGTCAGAAAGCAGCATTTTCTGTCGCCGCACAGTTAAAATCAGTGAGCCAGGCTTGTAAAATAGGTCAGAGATGGAGGAGAAATCCGGTTAGTGTTCTGCTGTGTGTTTATGTGGTTCTCCGGATCCACGGTTCTTAAGTGCATGTAAACACCGTTCCACGATTACCTGATTTCTCTGAGTGGACGAGTTACTTAAGTGCATGTAAAAGCCGTCAGGGTTGCAGGAGGCAGAGACGTTTGTCCACTGATCACAGGACATTTGCCAGCTCCTTCAGTTCATGTCAAAGTGTTGGGACACTGGCTTTACACGCAGTTACATTATCGTTTATCTGCTCAAACTAATAAATGAGTTAGTTAGTCAGTGTGTCCTCCTTTTTCAATAAGATGTCATTTCTTTTACCTGATTCGATCTCTCCTCCTTGCGGTTGTAGCATTTGCAGGAAGGTTACGTCAATCTGCGGCCGACAGATTGAACTGAAATTTGCCTGTTTTTAGTAAATGTCTCTGATAACATCTTTTCTCAGCGACTTTAATAGAAAACAGTGATCTTTTCAGAATCCTGACGTGTACCACAGGCCTAACATGTGTTGGCTTTGTTGTGCAGCTGTGTAATTGATAACAATAATTTGAATAGGTGTTCCCATTATTGTTCCAGTCCTGCATCACTATATATCTTCTCCTTTTTTACGCTGTTCTCTCCAAACCTCAAATCCCCCTTGTCTTTCTGGAAGACGTATAAAACCAGATCCCAGACTCGGTGTTGGTAAATCATAGCACATGAATAAAGCGTGTATTTCTCCTGTCTTGGTTCTCATCCATCTTTGTCCTCGTCTCTCTTCTTTGACCCTCTTCCCCTCTCTCGTCTTTTCCTTTACATCTCTCCCTTCCTTCTCCGTCTCCTTCTCTCTCTGTGGGAATGTTTTCCCTATCGCTTGTCAGTGCAGTCAGTGAGGTGCATAGCAGCACTACTTTGTTGATGTTCCTCTTTGCCTATCTGCTGTGCAGCGTGTTTTGAAACTCTCCCTCCCATCTGCACACCTGCTGAGTAGCTGCGTGACACTGGGAAACATCCCACAATAGGGTCAAAATACTTTTATCTCGGTCTTAGATATGGACTTAGAATCTCTCACAGGAATAAACGAACAATATGCAGCTGGCCACAGCTAAGGTCCTTGATGATTGCTCTCTTTTGCTGCATCCGGCACTTCCTTTATTCACAGTAGGTGTGTTTAACTCTTATATCTTGTAATAAAATTCATAAACTTAAACACTGAAGGAAATCGTTCATGCAATTGACCATTTTTTAACTTCTGTGTCCCACTCACGAGGACATAATGTATATCCAGGCACTTTTATGTGCATTACAATATAAATTCACACTATTTGCTGTACAAATGTAGAGTGTGTTTTCACTTGAAACCATAAAAATGTGACGTTTTTCTCTGGATTGTGTTTATACGCACATGAGTCATTGAGGCATCTGAGAGAAAACGCTACAAATTAAGCTTTACGACTTTGCTTTGTAATTGCAGTTTTCTGATTTAGTAGGAATCTTTTGGGGACTGTCAAGAGTGTGAGGCGCAGCTTTTAGAGGGTATGACTCACACTAAACCTCCGTGAGCGCTTGTTAACTACCCTGCGAGATTCAGGCAATCTTGTTGTTGTTGTTGTTGGGTTTCCTGACGTTGAATGTGCTGTTAGGTCTGAAGAGGTAAAGCACGATTAACTGTACAGGCTTTACTTGAGTACAAAATGTATAAGTGATATGAATATTTGTGTTTATTTAGGGGATCCATATTTCAGGAAATTACTCAATTACCTAGGAGCTGGTGGAATAGAGCAGGCGTGCCCATGTGCAGCATTTAGGATAAATAAACACAGCTCATCATCACCACCACACATGATTGGCAGCTAATCAGCTCAACTGCCAAAACATCCAGTTGACAGCTACAATAATTATGGATTTTTATGACAAGCACATTTGTTCCCTCTTGTTTAACTGAAGTGTTTTGCATCAGTACACACAGAATTCACAGACTTATGTTGCTACATTTCTCAGCTCTGATAGACCAAATAATTTTTCAGATTTGCTTTTTTTAATCTAGACTTTTGGTGAACTTTCAAACAGTAAAAGACAAACGTTTGTACAGGAAAGTGCTAAGTGAAATTTACCAACAACACAGTTGGTTTACACGTTTCAGGTCAGTTTTTTGACCCCAAATGACCTTTTTTACGACAGGTTTGAGATGCTGTTGTTAGCCTGATGTCAATAATACATAATCAATGACATCATCAGTAATTCACACCAATAACAATACACAAAACTGAAAAGGACCTGAAAGCAACGTGGATACTCTTCAAAACATAAAGTGACATGGTACATTATTAAGACAGAACAACGAAAACATGTAGATGAAGACTTGAAATACTCAAAATAACCATAGTAGAATACACCTCATGCTACACTCATATACTGTGTTTACCTTTCAGAGGATTTTGTAAAAATGATCAAGTCAGCAGTTCATAAAGTAGCTGGAGGGCTTCTAAATTAAACACAGAGAACGTCAAAAAAAATGTTCTTCATAACATTTAACACCTTGCAGGTGTACGCTTACAGCAGCCAGTCAGTTTGCTCTTCCATGCATTTCACGAGTCCATGTGGACATTTGAGACAGATTTAATAAAATCCCCTCCAGGCCTGAGATATTTTGGTGACAAGAATGTGACATGTCACAGTGACCTTGACCTTTATTAGAATTTGATCCAGATAATCTAATCAGTCCAAGTGGGCATTTGTTCAAAATTTGCAGAAGTACACTCAAGGCAGTGCCTACAATTAAAAGAATGGAATGAAGGAATGAAAAGCATGATGCCTGGCTGTCACCAGCATGGAGGTGTGAAAATCAGGAGAGCAACAATATTCTGTATGTACCTAGTTTGTATCCCCTTATTTTGAATTGAAATTGAAAAGTGCAAAACTACAATTCGTTTTCACTAACACATTACATAAATCACAAAACAGACATATTGATGTTTTTTAATCTCCACTTTCACTCATTTTACTGCGAAATCATATCACTTGCAACGTGTATTCTGGGGAATTTTGTCTATATTTGAGGATTATGCATCTCAGTATTTAGGCCATACACAAGAATTAGTGTTGTAGTGTATTCAGGTCTGACTATTAGACAGAAGATGAGAAATCACTTTCTTTTGAAAAAGTGCAACATTTCTTAAAGATATATTTTATTTTTACACTTGCAGTTCAATACAATACAATAAGAATACGACCGTCCACACAATGAAGTGTTTTGCCACAGTAAATGACACCGCGTGCGGACACAGCAGTCACCCACACGCCCTGTAAATATCGTATATCAGACGTGTTGAGTTTGTGAGGCCGTCGCTTGTTGCTGACTGCATCATTTGATCACGAGGGCCATTTGCGTTATCAGCGCATGGATTTACTGTCAGGCCGAGCCTCTGCCAGTTAACCGTTGTCAGTTCAAACCAGCGTCAGTCTGCAACAACTTTTGTTCAGGCTCTAATAGGCCTGACTGTTGCTTCATATCAAGCATTTTTCTACATTTGTCTGATGCTCATTAAGGACGGCTAACTGAGCTCAGAGTGAACACTCACGCTCTTCTCTCCCTTTCACAGTCGCAATGAGAACCACTTGATTTGCTGAGCATCATAAATTGACAAACATAATTAATACATGTGAAATTGTTTTAGTGGAGTTACTGAAGGGACAATTAACATAATTATACAGAGAGTAAGTGCAGCAGACAAGGCACATTAAACTATTTATTCCAAGAATCTTGCACAATGTTGTTAATGTTGAGGTTATGTTCGGTTATGTGCAGACATTGTTATTTTTTACAGCTTTACTATTGTTCTACACCTTAACGCAACATGCCGATTTTGTCCATCTGCAAAGTTTGGCTTGGCAAATGTTTGCACTCATCAGATAAGAGTCTTAGTTACCACACAGTTCTGGCTTTGCATCACAGGCGCTGTTTCTATACATTATTAAACTTTTAAGCCACCGAAAAACAGGATTGTGAGAAAACAAGGGTGAGCGGGGAGAGAAAGTTATTATTCATCCTTAGTGCTCACACGCACCCCCGCACCTTCTTCGGCAAATCCCTCAATCAAGTTTCAAATGACCATTCAATTTTAATGTGTTCCTTCCCCTCATACCCTTCTTGAAAACTTGACGTTGATTGTTGTCACCCCCGATTCGTTTAGACTTTTTAAAAAAAGTTGAAATTAAAGTTTATTTTCTCAAATTGGCCCTTGTAAAAGGAATGGCCTTAACAAGCCATAACAAGCTGATGAATGGCTGGCTTCTCAAACTTTAAGGGTGTTATGCACCATGTCCGACTTCAAAGCCCGTCTTAACTCCACACTTTAATTGTATCTTCTTCAAGCCTGTCTGCCTGACCGCCATCTGATTCTGCTGACAACTGCACTCCTCTCTCGCCTCCATGCTCATCCTTCTAGCTCTCCAGTCCTCCCTCTCTGTCTTTCTCCATCTGTCATGACAGATACACCCCTCCTCCCGTTCTTCTTTTCCCCCTTTAGCTCTTCTAAAGTCACTGCTACAAGTGTCAACTCAGGCACGAGCCCTAAATTACTTTCTTGGATGAGTATTGACATCTACCACTCATCCTTCAGCTCAGGCAAACAGAATGATGCTATTTGCCCCTTTTTTCCTCTCTCTCTCTCACTCTCTCTCCCCTCTCTATTTATTTCTCTATCGTTCCTTTTTTTATTTTTCTCTGAGCCTACAAACAGACATTCACGCTTCTCTCCATATGGGCTTTAATTTGCCATTGTCCCCCAAGATATTCCTCGCTCAGGCTTGAGATAAAGGGATAATCACTTCAAAGGGAAGCTAGGGGGGAGACTGCCCCCTCCCCTCCCAGCTGAAAGTGGACAATACGCTAATTGAGAGGGGGAACTGATCACAGGGTCTGTTCAAAGGGACGCCTGGCCACGCCCTCTCTTCTCCCTCCGACGCACTTAATTTTATTAGTGTTTATGGTGATGCTTCCGTCAAAATTATCACTCAAACCCACCACAGCCTTTGAACTCCCAAATATTGGGTTATTTGCAATTATCCACCCTCTCCTCTGTTTTTCTGTGCTATTTTAGCACGAGTGTAGGATTGGAGTGAAGGAAAGGGCGATAAAACGGGCTGTACAGAATTTATTGTTCACATTGTGGGAACATATACTGTGGGCTGTGCGATATGATGCAAATCCAAACGCTCTTATGAAAAAGTGACAACAAAAAAAAGGGAGAACACAGGCCTACTGATGCAACTAATGATGTGCCATCAAAGACTTATGCAAGAAAGAAAGAAAGAAAGAAAGAAAGAAAGAAAGAAAGAAAGAAAGAAGAAAGAAAAGTTTTTTGTGACAAACTGTTCCTACACATTGCCATAATTAAAGTCGCCTGATTCCACGTTTCCTGATGTGACACCTGTACTGACAGCAGTGAAATGCATACTTTCTCCGCTCAGGCTCTAATTAAAGACAAGCTCCATTTCCAATCTGTGGTGATGCACCAGATGCCTTTAATTTCTTCCCAACCACAAGCTCTCAATTAGCCTCCAGGTCACCCCGTTTTATTGGGGCGGCACTCTCCTCCTGTATTGTGCTTTTAAAGCGTTCGGATCTTCTTGTGAAATGGTTAGGGCCCCAACAAAGGGGTCAGGGCAGGGTCAACATCAAAAAGGGGCTTCTTGTGGCTACTTTATAGCACCCTCTCTCCTTTGTCGCTGCTAAACACAAGAGCGGGCATTCAAGGGTCAACAGGTGTGGTCTCGTGGGTTTAGCATCTCATGCCCCTTCCCAAATGAATTTTAAAAAAGCCAGCAGCATGTATTTTGGCTGTAGCTTTAGTGATGGCACCAGTGGTGGTTGTAGAAAACAAACTGAAAGCAAACACATCCTGAGTTTTTGAATAGCCTGAACTTTACACGTCATTAAAAGACTGAGCAAAACCTGAACGCAGCTTCCTGCCTGTCAGCAAAAATTTAACTGTCTGCCGACTCTTTTTTTCTTTGCTGTGATATGTGCAGCCTAATTTAATTTGAGTGAAGATAACATCTTATCCTGAAAGTGAAATATCCCACTTTTAAGATTGTCCTGGACTTCAAAAATTACATTTTATAACCCCTCTATATCTCAGTTCTTCTTTCAGAGTGGACTTTAAATAAGCTGGTGTGCAGATAATAGTATCGCTACGTATTTCATGGCTTTAATTATGCCGCGCTGATCAGCCGACTGGCCCTTGGATGTCACGGTGCCAACGCTGCTGACCCATTTTGGGATTTGGTGTGGGCGATGGGCACCTCTATGCAAAGGGTTGGGAGGTTTTGTTCATTTTCGAAGATGGATTGTTTGGATTTGTGGAAACTTTGCTTGTTTTACAGACTAAACTGTGGCTACAAATCACCTCTTCATATTCACACTGTGATGTGCAAAAACAGACACGGGCACGCAGAGGAAAAGTGCTTTCTGTCATAATGCAGCTTTGTGACAGCACCTTATGGTAAAGATGTCGTGGAAGATAATATTTGAAATCCGGACTCAGTTTTCAGACAAGCTCAAAGCACGGAGGTGGAGATCTAAGTGGTCAGCTCCTCTACTTGAGAATGGATTATCAAATGCACCAATTGGAAACGGGCCCATGGAACAAAGAGGTCAGGGGGTCCATGAGAGGCTCGAAAGTTGCTGTTAATATTTTTTGTTTGAAAAAGCGACAAACAGCAACAAAAATGGAACAACATCCTTAAACTTCCTAAAAACACAAATATACAATAATAGATAAAAAATTACCACAAGGGGAGACACAAAACTTAAAAACACACACAACTTCCAAAACGAGACCGAAAAGTTGGAAAAACAGACTCGAAAGCAAAGAAGACATGGCGTGTGTGTCATGCCTCTGCTGTGCACAGAATAGGAGACGTTTGCTGTTGCATTTATCGGCAACAGTGTGTGTTAAAATGGCTAAAATGGACGCGATATCCCGAGTGGCGGCAGAATCCAGCGACAGAGCTCAAAACCTTGCCTGGAACGACTGACACGTCACCACAAACGAGTGTAAAGCTTTGGACATAATTATAAATCCACACGGGAACTGTTACACTGCAGACTATTTCTTCATGTATAACAGAACATGAATTAACCACCACTTGGGGACCTCAGAGAAGTTGGATTTCATTAGTTCTCTTGTGCTGCACCATCATGAGAGTTTTGTGAATTTGAATCCTCTGACTTATATAATTATATTCTCCTTTTAAAGTTGATTTTCAACATCAAAGGGACAATATAGCCTTTGAAGTACCATGGGATTGGATCACTGTCTAACTCACCCTTTAAGATTCTGTCACAATGACATTAGGGAAGTCATGTGAATTAAAAGACTAGAGAACAGCTCTTGCCTTTGCTCTCTGTCCAATTTCAATCAAAATGTCATGCTGTGCCATTTTCCCTGAATGTGGAACTGGCAAGTGTGCTAGCTTGACATCTTTGTAGCTAAAAGCCTGTGACTAATATGTAAATTTTTTGACAGTTACACTCTATAGGATTAACAAATCGACAGTGTAACTTAAAGAGGAAGTTGAAATAATTGTGGACATTGTTTGAAATTGTTTGAAAATCTTATGTCACTGCACAATCTTCCATGCCGACGCGTTTCCTCTGGCAGTGTTGCACGGAGGACGAGGTGAGCACATTAAACTTACCCCCGTCACTTGGAGAAGCAACAGCGACAAACGTGTCGCGGCTGTTCGCTTTCTGTTTCTGTTGAAACTCGGTGCACAGACAGACAGACTCACTGACTGACTGACTGAGTGACAGACAGACAGACTGGGGATCACGCTATTGGCGCGGCGGATCACTTACTTCTGACGCTCCAAAGCCTCGAGGGAGTTGGCTCGAGATCGTCTGTCTTTGATAAGGTCCTGGCACACGAGTAAATCCTTTCAGTCTTTCAAAAAGTTCATTAAAGCTCACCGAACGCACACACGCATTAACATGCACACGGGGGGCTGTGAGGCAAAAATATATGATGTGGATTGTGATCATTTCCAGACATTTGTCTCTATACTGATTCATTTATTTTTACTTTCTTTCCGTAGTTGGTGCAAAGATTAGTGACTTTTGTTTCTATGTACCTTCCAGGACCAGGCCAGCGGTCCTTTACTTTGAAGTCCGCTCAGTTCAACCTTCAGCCCGGTCGCTTTAGAAAGAGCCCGGATGATTAGTGCGCCCGCTGCGACTTCTCCGAACACCGACCTGCTGGAGAAAAGTCGAGCGGAGGGAGGGAGGAAGGACGGGAGGAAGGGGGCGATGGGAAGAGCCGCTTCTCTGCTCGGTTCGCGGTTGCGTTGAAATTGTCCAAATGTGACAGGACGTCGGAGGGCGGCGGAGCGGAGCGGAGCGCCTGGGCTGCTGTTGGGACTTTACTCTGACGTTCGCTAATCAGGGAGGCTACTCGGGTACATGGATGGTAAGTTGTAGCAAAGCTGTTCCACAGGCCCCCTCTCTTGGCCGCTTTGATGTGCTGCTGCTGAGCTTTGAAGTTGAGAAATGCGGGCTATGTTTCTTGTTTGTGGGCGAGAAATGCGGTGAGATAGATAAGAAGCTTATGGGAACGAGTGTGTGTGCGTGCGCGCGCGCGCATGAATGTATGAATGCGCAGCCCAGATAAAAACCGAATATTTGTCGGCTGGTGTGTCTCCTAGCTGGGAAGAAAAAAAAGTGGGATGTATTCTTTAGTCAGAGCCCCCCTCCTCCTCCTCCTCCTCCTCTTTCACCTCCTCCAGATTTTGACACCCCCAGTGATCTACATAGGAACTGAGCCTGCCTCCTCTGAGGTCAGTTGTTGAATGGGACAGGGGACGTGAAACTACAGCGCTTGTTTTGCAGCGAGGTAGCAGACATGTGGCGCGGCACAGACTGTAACTAGTCCGCCGTCGCTTTTTTTTTTCCTGTGTGTGAGTGTGTGTGTGTTGGATTACTGTTTGGAGAGTTTTTGGACTGTATTCGGTTCTGCTAAAAAAAATGGAGTAACAGCTTAACTTTTTGGACGGGTGTTGCTCTGCTTGGATCTGCTCTGCGATGGTACGTACGTCGACGCACGCCTCTCTCCGGTGGGATCGGCTCGTTCGTGCTGTGGAGTTGCGCTGCCTGTTGAGAAGGTGCCGCGTTAAGTAGCATTTGCAACAGCTAGCCGCGCATTGTGCCGTTTGGAGGTGCAGCACTTTCCAAGGGTCCGATTCAAATCACTCAGGTAGTGACTGAGGTTTGACTCTGGATCGCCGTGAACCTGTTGTTTCTGATGAGTTGCAACGCGTTTTCGGGGCTGAGGCTTTAGTAATGCGCTCTAATACCCAGACGTGAAGGTGGTTGATCGCTTACATTTACGCATGAGCGACTCGCGTTTTCCCGCGGGGCTTTTTTTTTTTTTTTTTTTACCTCTCTTAACTTTAGGGTCAGTGAAGTGCAGATCAGATGATGAGGACAAAAGTGAGCTCCGAGTGGAACGGAGTGTGTGTGTGTGTGTGTGTGTGTGTGTGTGTGTGAAGCAGACTGGGGTAGGGTACAGTCGTCCGAAACAGATTGGGGAATTAATTGGAGTTGAAGCCTGTGACATGGACTCGTTAGGAAAACACGTGTAAGCCACAGTAGTGAGAATTCGGTGTTGGTGAAGACTGTGCGCGATGGTTATTCTTGTAAAACGTTTTTTGATGTGACAGATCAATGCACGTAGAGAATGTAGGCTGCAGTTGATCTCTCATTTAGATTATAAATAGATAAACGAAACGGGAAAAAAGCCTTTCATATTTCCTTTCTCTGTGAACCCGGCGAGGGGTTTTGAAAGGGACTGTTTACTTGATGTGTGTCTTTGAAGTTCAGCAGGATCTGGCTTTGATTAGATCAATACTTTGTGTTTCAGAGTGAAGAGGAGCTGAGAAGCTCCCCCGCTGCTTTTAGAGAGTGAGCAGGATTAGGCTGGAGCTCGGTGGAGGCACGACGGCACTCTCACACGGCAAGCGGAGCTGGAGCCATGAGCAGGGCGCTTACGGAGCACATCAGCAGTAGCTTCCGAGAAGATGCTCCTCGCCCTCCGGTACCGGGGGAGGAGGGAGAGGCGTCATGCTACAACCCAAGCAGATCTGCCAAAATGAGAGCCCAGAGCAAGGTTAGCGATAGCCCAGCCGCCGCCGCTCCTCCCGGTTCAACGCCGCGGAGGAACGAGGATGGACTCGGGGAGCCAGAGGGCAGCGCGTCGCCGGACTCGCCACTAGTCCGGTGGACAAAGTCCCTGCATTTTCTCCTGGGCGACCAAGACGGCGCTCACCTCTTCAGGACCTTCTTGGAGCGGGAGAATTGCGTGGACACTTTGGACTTTTGGTTCGCCTGCAACGGCTTCAGGCAGATGGACTTAAAGGATACCAAAACGCTGCGAGTTGCCAAAGTTATTTTCAAGCGGTACATCGAGAACAACAGCATAGTCGCCAAGCAGCTGAAACCCGCCACCAAGACCTTCATAAGGGATAGTATTAAGAAGCAACAAATAGACTCTGCCATGTTTGACCAGGCACAGACGGAAATTCAGTCCGACATGGAGGAGAATGCGTACCAGATGTTCCTGACCTCTGACATATACCTCGAATACGTGCGCGCCGGCTGCGAGAACGCGGCGTACATGAACCACGGCGGGCTCAGCAGCCTCAAGCTGATGTGCGGATATCTTCCTCCTCTCATGGAGGAAGAGGAGTGGAGTTGTAACGACCTGAAGGCAAAAACGTTAGGCTCTGTGGTTGGACTGACTGCGAAAACCCTGAGGGCTACTGCTGCCATCCGGACGGCAGCTGAAGTGCTGGAGAACAGTTGCAGGTAAGAGCTGCTACAACTTGGTGCATGTTGGCGTTTTGACTGTTGCCTACTATTCTCATTATCGCCATTCCATCAGTGGCGAAACTACAGTGTGGCAGTTATTCCACAAATGCCTAAGAGAGAGATAAAGGCGTTTGATCAAAGGGTCTCGGAGGAACATGCCTGTATATTTGTGCCCTCCTGCCTTGCAGTTAGTCAAGAGGTTAGAGGGGTGGAGAGGCGGGGTGGGTAGAAACATCAATGGATCTGAGCCTTCCTTTTAAGTAAATGGTGTCTTGCAGGCAGCCCTCTGCTGGCTTGCTCAAGTTTCCTGTGCTTTGAAACCCGTCCACCGGTTCAGGCACAAACTCAGACAGCAATCCTCCTCATGACCGTTACAGCCACATGAAGCGGTCTGTTGTAACGCTATGCTTTATTTTTTTTGTTTGCTTGTTTTTTTATTTTGCCCGCTAAGCTGTGTAGTTATTATATACTGTCACAAAACCTTCCTAACCCAAAGAAATGCTAATATAAAGTTAAAAGAACTTGTGCCGTCAGTCTTGTGCCAAGCAGAGATATTGTTCTCTTGGTCAGAGATGAAAGCAGAACTGTTTGTGGAAAGGATTTGGGTTTTTATCTTAAGAGCTCGTCCCACACATTGTCCAACAGCTGAAATCCTTTCAAGCTAGGAACATTTTCAAAAACTGGATTTTATGCATGAGCCTGCATCAAAGGACACTCAGAAAAGTTTCTCTCTCTTAAGTACTTTGTCCTCACATCTGGTCACAATTATTAGTTTGAGGTTTGACAGTGTGTTTGGTTTAGTAGGAAAAGTGTAAGTAATAGGTAATCCATAATTTCCCTGTCAAGTAAACTGACCATCTGGTGAGACTGGGGCTTAGAACAGCGCGGCTGTTTTTTACATTGACATTTGCATTTTAGTCATTTTAAATAACAATGCAATTAGATAACTTTATGTAAAACGCTCCTTTGAGAATCCAGCCCTTCATGTGAGTGGATATTAGACAAAACAGCCAAGATAGCAGCAGGTTGCTTCAAAGTGGTCATGTTGAGTTAGGGACCAACAAGTACAGGGTTTGTTGACATCTGGGCATTTCCTGGTTTCCCAGTGTTATGCCCCGTGTTCTTGTTTTTCACTAAAAGAAAAGCGAGAGAGAGAGCGAACCCCCTCTTTCTCCCTTCCGTCGCCCGCACTCTCCCCCTTTCCCCCTGCCCCTCACCATCTCTTTAGGTCAACCAATTTCCATCTCAAACATGTGGAACTAATTTTGCCACTGCACCGATTCCTTTTCCCTTCCTTTTGTGAAACCTCCAATACTCAACTCCAAAGTGATAGAAAAATACAACAACAAAACATTCAGAGCTCAGTTCCGCAGCCTCAACCACTAAAACCGCTTTGCCATAGTGTGTGTGTGTGTGTGTGTGTGTGTGTGTGTGTGTGTGTGTGTGTTTCTCTTTCTTTTCTGTCCAGTGCTTTTATCTCTTCTTTCTGAAAAAAAAATCTGTCTGACAGAGACTAAGCATGCTTTGGAGGGAGACAGGGAGAGACAAGAGGAGGGGAAGAAGGAAAGACAGGAAGGGGGATCATGAAAGAAAGAAAGGAGATGGAGAAAGAGAGTAGGGGGTGTAGAGAGCCCAGCTGTGCTAAATACCTGACTCTTTGCGCGGACCTAGCAAAGGTCAGGTTTGTGCTTGGGGCCTACGGCTTTAGTCATGCTGGGGTTCTCCTCTCAGCACTCCCGGCAGAAGGCATTCTCATAAAGAAAGGGGCCCTCCTTCCCCCTTTCCCTCGCTCTCCCTCCCTACCTCTGTAAAGCTCAAGTTCCCCCTTCCTCTTTTTTCCCTCCCTCTTCCTTGTCCACCCCCTTCACCACTGGAGCAAGAATGCAACACAGCAGGGGAGAGTAGAAAGACAGAGGGAGAGACTTTAGAAAGAAAAGTAGGGGAGAGTGGGCAAAGGAGGGGCTCCAGACTGAATGAGAGAGAGTGAGAGCAGTGGGAGAGTGTAGCGGAGAAAATACTCGGAGGAAAGTGAGTGGACTTTCAGAGTAGAAAAGTGCAGGACTATGGACCTTGTCCAAACAAAGGAATAGAGAGATAGCAGAAGAAAGAGAAAGATGGGAAATGCCATTCATTCACACACAACAAGACTGCTCACTTCACCCACTCGAACCCTCATCTCTCAGCCCATCACACAGTCTCTATCTGTTAGTGAGGAGACACATGAAAGACAGAGAGAAGCTATAGCTCCATATCTAACAGTGTTGCCACAAGTCCTCTATTTATAGAAATCTGCTGAAAACATCAACAAAGCACAAGTTGCCACATTTTCTTTTATCATATAATAAAGTGAGGAACACAGTCTACCTAGTACCACCAGCTACAGAGACATAACATTAAATGTTTCCCACATCTATCACAGGTCCCATCGTCGAGGAGACCCTGCCAGCCCCTACTTTGTCAACTCTGGCTACATTTTTGCCCCTGCCACCAGTGCCAATGACAGTGAGATCTCCAGTGATGCCACAACAGATGATTCCATGTCCATGACGGACAGTAGTGTGTAAGTGTTTATAATTTGTACTGAAACCAAAAACTTTGTTGCTCTGGAAATGGTATAGCAACTTTAAAGAGGCACACTTACACTCACAAGCTCTTATTTCCGTCAAATCTAAAGCAAAGTTCAGTCAGCACCTTTCCAGGAAAAACATTTGGCCTCCTAGTTCACCGCAGTCTTTGCCACAGCTTTTCCCGGGGCAAGAGGTCTTCACTTTTAAAAAAAAATAATGGTCTGTAATGTATTTTAATTATCTCCTATGATTGACTTCAGGTAATTCTATTAATGTGTAGTTGTTGCTGGCCTCCAGGGAGATAACTCTGGGAAAGTCATTATGTCTGAAGACCTTTTGAAGTTTATTCTGATGCGTTACAGGCTGGGGATGAGGGAGGGAAAAAAAAGAGAACGTCTTGATGTGGGTGGGGGCGTTGCCTCATTTTCCTCAAAGTTGAAATGTATCCATCCCACCCACCCTTCTGCCACAACAGACTTGTTTTTTTCATATTATCTAATCGCTTTTTCCCTTTGAAGAGCTGGTGGAGAGGGGGAGGGTGGGGGGGGTGGAGGGAAATGGCCATTCGGGCCTCAAGACAAACTCATTGAAAAATGTTGGCACCAAATGAAAGGAGGCTTACTCACATGGTGGGTCGGTTTCCTGCCACTGGCCTCTGCAGCGTGCTGAGATCATGTGTCTGCAAGGCTTTCACAGGGGTTACTCATTTCTAGACCTTGGGACAAGGCATGAGGAACTCCCCCCTGGCCAGACTAGGGCACTCCCCACCCCTCACCCAAAAAACTCACCTCTACCCACCCAGCCCTCCACAGTGTCTCTCCTCCACCCTCCAGAACCAATAGCAGGAGTGGTGAGGCTCGAAGTGCAAGGGAGTGAGAAAATAAAGTGCACGGAGTATAAAGGGCTTAACTGAATCGCTTTCAGCCTATTGTTAGGTGAGGGGAGCTTAGGGGGGATAAGAGGGTGGCTGGCTGCTTTGAAAATGACTTGCACAACTGAATAGGAGATCCCCATAAAGTAAGGGTCCATGAAAAGAGTCCATGGCTGTTTTCTCTTCCCCAACCTGAACAAAGCATCCAGCCGTCACATGGTCCACCCGGGTGGGGACATTCTGAAATGATAAAACATAGTTAGCGAGAAGGGAAATTGGCGAGCTTTGTTTGGGAATGATGTTTTGCAGCTAAGTTTTGGGTTCTCGTTAGCGCACAAGTTCCTTTGGGCTGTTGAGTTTTACTTTTGAAGAGTTTCCTGTGTTTCTTCCTGTGCCTTGAGGGATAGTGTCTTGCAGTCTCAAGGGTACAGTTCGTGAAGCACTGATTTCGGTACTAGGCTCAATTTACAAGAAGCTCGCTGGAGCACGAGTGAAATCAGCACATTGGCTCCATTATCTCATCCGTTATGACAACGTCACTCTCAAAGATGATTTGCAGAACTTGTTCGCAGGAATAAAGGAGGAAGGGGGAAAAAATAGGATCATTGTCGAAAACAACGTCATGTGTCAAAGTCATATTCTTTTAATAGTTCTCACCAAGGTCCTTGGCACAGTGATCTCTCCTGTCCTTGTCCCCAGCCATCATCTCTCCACCCCTAACTGATTCTAATAAAAAACACAGCTTCTTCTCTCATTCGAGGGAACAATTTGATTAGTGTGTCCTTTTTACAGTGTTAAAAGCCACACTGCAAATTTGAATCTCATTTCCCAGATAAAGAACAAGAAGAGGAGGATTTGGGAAGTGGGTGGAAGAAGGGGTGTGGGGTGGGATATTTTTTTTTTCTCTTTTTGCTTATATCTTATTTATGGATTTACTTGGACGCTGGGGAATGCTGCTGCACCAACTTCAAACATTACCTTATCTTACAAACCAGCCTTTTGATGTTGCTGAGATCAGAGGCTCACAGCGGAGCGCTTGCCAAACGAAGATGGCAGTGGGTGCATATGTGCATGAGTGTGAGATTTCAAAGAGTGCAGCAGAAAAAGTAACGTTTGGGATAGGTCAGACACTTCTGAGTAGCCAAAACGGCCGAGATAATTGGCCCAGCTTAAGTGGCAGCTGACACAGAATGAAAAATGGAGAATAAGATTCCAAGAATAAATGCTTAATTGTCCAGAGACCACTGGTGTTCCTAGCTACATCTCTATTAATACACCAGATCTACTACGCCAGCAGCACTTCGGCAGCATTTGCTAGCCGGCATTAGCTTGTCGTAGTCTCCGACTTGATCAGGCTACCGAGGTTACTGCTAATTTTCCTGCTTTTTCAACGACTGTCAAAGTTGACAAGGACTGATGTCACCTCATCAGTGGGGCTCTTCTTTTGAAGCCCACAGTGGGACGTTTAGCATATCTTGCCCATTGTCCCGATCTGTGTTGTTATGTGTGTCTTTGTTGCCTTGGCTTCAAGGCCCTTTGATTTAGCTTTAATGTGCCTACTGGGTGGTTGCTAGGTAGTGTTGCGCCGGTCACTTCACTGATGAACCGCCTCCTAATGGCTTCCTCTCCACAAAGACCGGGTAACAGTTGGTGTGGAGGTTTTGTGAGCTGCAGTATGTGTGCCGTTGAATCATCAACAATAGCATCCACTTCATTCTAGGATTTAACAGATCATAGTATTTAAATTTGTACCAATATAAATGTGTAATGCCTTTGTTTTTACAGAGATGGAATCCCTCCATACAAGCTGGGCACCAAGAAGCAACTTCAGCGAGAGATACATCGCAGTGTCAAGATCAATGGCCAGGTTACGCTACCCCATTTTCCTGTGAGTCCTACTTCCTTAACTTGTACTTCCTGTCTGAGTGTTTCCATTTTTATAATCTGCTAAACTCAAACTTTTACATGCTGACAGACAACTGGGTCCTGATTCCCTGGAGGAGTTGTGCTTTATTTTATTTTTCAGAGCTCATGTTGTGACAGAATACCATATTCCATTCCCCTGCTTGTTTTCATATAAAAGATGGGGATAAATGAAAGGCAGAATTTGCATACCACTTCACTTATTCTTACGGTTTCAAACCCCTCTTCTCCCTCATCGCAGTAGCTTCTGTAGGACTGTAAATGTAAACCTGTGTTGACATCTTTGTATTTTCACAGTAACTAGAGTAGCACCAGGGAATGTCTCTGGTTAATATGTTTCATGATAGTTGTGGAAAGTAAAAGACATCACAGGAGTAATAAATTCTGAAATAACGTTACGCACATATCGACCTTACTACCCGCATCCTATTGAGCACATGAATTGGATATATATCACTGTTTCATTCCACTTTTCTCTGCTCCCGCTCACATTTGGTCCATTAGTAATTGGGTCAGATAGTGAATGTTCTTTGAATTGAAAATTTTGTTGACCTGCTGAAGTCGTTGAGGAAAGGTGTTAGGAACTGGGTCAGCACAAATTGACACAGGTTAGAAGGTGGGTTGGTATGAGGCAAGAGAGGAGATATGAAATTCTTTTGTCTCCATATCCAAATACAGGTATGTGTATTAGAAAAAGTTGTGTGAGTGTTTGTGTATGCTTTTGACAGTGTTGTCTATTCCCCTTTTTTCTCTCTTCCTCTGTCTTTTCTCTCTCTCTCTCTGTGTCTTTTTTCCTTTCCCACTTGCACTCCTTTAATGTCTCCCTCCTGATTTGGAGATGGCTCTGTCTCCCATGATGCACCAGCCCCAGGCAGCGGGGGCCCCGTGCAGGGCTGGCGCTCCTTTGCCAGCAGCTCCGCTTGCCTTTCTTCTTCTTCCCTTCATCGTCTCTACAAAGAGATGAGAGGAACAACAAAAAAAGAGTCAAAATCAAGAAAGCCAGTGTGCCAAATAACAAAAAAGTAAGAAAGGGGGAGAGAGAAGCCAGCGTATATAGTTAAAGAAAAAGGAGGATAATGTGACTAGAGTACCTCTGAGCTGCCCTGCATGCAGCCAGAAAATAAATTACTACTTCCTCTCAGATCTTCCCAGTATTTGACTCCTCTATCCTCTCCCTCCCTCTTTTCCTCCATCTCTGTCTTGCTCTCTCTGCCACCATTGCCACTTCACAAACGCACATCTCAATTCTTTTCCTCTTTTTTTCATGCTGTTAATTTTGTCCCCTTCTCCCTTTTTTCTTCCCTTCGCCTCTCCTCACTCTCTCCTCTCTGTCGATATCTGGCTTTTATTCGGAGATTTAAAGCCGCGTGTCCCTCCCACCCCTAGTGTGCGTTTGATGTTTGACAAGGGCCCTTTGAAGTGTACTGACTTCAGAGGCTGCCTAGCTGATGGCTTGGTCGGGCTACAGAGGGTGCAGGCAGGGGGCCTCCCCTCCGAGCGAGACCAACTGCTACCCCGCCATCGCTACCCCCATCTCTCTCCCTCGCCCAGCAGCCTGGCACCGCCAAGGGCACTGGGCATAAGAAGATCTGGTGAGGGATGGGTGGCAGTCGTGAAGGTTCAGGTTAGCTTGAGGGCAAGGGCATCTGGATTAGGCCTTTAGTAACAGGCCTTTTGGAACACGATAAGATTAGGGCAAGGGCGGTGGAGTAATGCACCGTATTGCCCCTGTCAGAAGCACTGAACAGCTACGCTTGTACGCACACACTAAATGTCCTTCCCCCTGTGCTGTTTACTCTGCAGAGGACACACCGGTTGCCTAAGGAGATGACCCCTGTTGAGCCCTCGGCTTTTGCTGCTCAGCTCATAGCCAAGTTGGAGAAGCTGAAGCGAGAGCAGGACACCATGAGCTCACTGGAGGAGAGGCTGCAGCAAATCCAGGAGGTACGTATGCACACCGCCCTGTTCTGACACCTTCGCTTACATTAGGCATGGCTGCCACTTGGATATTGTGACTTGAATCTAAGTTAGCTTGGGACAGGGGTTCCATATTGCACTACAAAAGGCTTTGCCAGCTTTAGCATTTCGAAGAAAAGGGAAAAGACCAAGGGATTTGAAAGTCTGTCTTGGTTTAGCTACTTCTTCCCTTTCCTCTCTGTCCCCCTCCATTTCATCTAAAGGAACTTTCAAACTTATGTTTCTAGACACACTTGAAGTTTCTTCAAATAGCTAGCACTTAGCTACTCTCCAGTGGCACGTTTGCGGAGTATGTGTAGTGCCAGTCTTTTTGTGAAGCACAGGCACACTCTGCATTATAGATGAAGCGCACCCAAAGCCTGTTAGCGAAGATAACAGTGTGGCAAAAAGGAAACTCAAATCAAGTTATCCAGGCGTTTGCTCTCACTGACTTCAGAGTATGATAAAAGTTGGTGCAAGTTAAAACATAAATTCCTCAGCTTGCTGCCTTTCCCACTTGTTACTCGATATAAATGTTTCTGCAATTGCCTGAACTTTTTTTATTTCTACTTTGCCGGTCCAGGAGGAGGAAAGAGAGGAGAGCAGTGACCTTGCCAGCAACACTTCGCTCCACCACCCTCTGCTCACAACTGGCATTCAGTGTGAGGAAGACCCCCAGGCCATCCTAGATGAGCATCTATCCCGCGTCCTGAAGACACCTGGCTGCCAGTCACCAGGCGTGGTTCGACACTCGCCGCGCTCACGGTCCCCAGAACAGACTGGTGCTATGGTGTCCTCAGGCCACGGCCTTTCTTTGGTGCTTATTCTGGGGCCAGCAAGGTTCTGATGACAGGGAGGCAGTCCACGAAGCACATCCACCATCACTACATCCACCATCACCACGCTGGGTCGAAGACCAAGGAGCAAATTGAGGCAGAGGCGGCTCAGCGTGTGCAGTGCCTCTGCCCTCCAGGGGGCGCCAATTATTCTGACTTCCCACCTGCGTG
Organism: Channa striata; assembly: GCA_033026295.1. Lineage (NCBI taxonomy): Eukaryota > Metazoa > Chordata > Actinopteri > Anabantiformes > Channidae > Channa > Channa striata. The sequence goes on along the minus strand of CM065189.1, from coordinate 8,018,019 downwards.
AGTGTTACTTCTGCGCTGTGCCTAAACTACTTGTTATTCAGCTCTCCACATTAGCGCTGTAGTACCCGGTTTCTTCAGTTTTTTAGCGGTAACGATGTACTCTCTCTGGTCCTAACCTGCCTCTGCTGCTGCTTTTTCCAGTCGCTGCAGCACTTTGTCCCGACGCCCAGTTAAGACCACGGATGAGGGCATGTCTTCACCACGCCTTCCCCTAGATGCCACAGATCGCTCACAGAATGTTTGGCAGTGGATCCTAGAGAGTGAGAGGCAAGGCAAACACAAGCCACACAGGTAAGCATCTGCCAGGAAGCGCCGTCACATACTGAAAAACGTATCTTGAGGTGAAAGCTCACGTTACATTTTGACCCCCTTTGTTTCCTAATAGCACTCAAGGTCTGAAGAAGTGTAATCCACTTGATTCCAAGACTCTGCCTGGTCGAACCCACTCCTCTTGGGGTGGAAGTGGTATTGGCAGTGGTGCTCACCTCCGGGGTCACCACCCTGGGCACCCATTCATCCAGGACCCAACCATGCCACCCCTCCCCCCACCCAACACCTTGGCACAACTAGAGGAGGCATGCCGCAGACTAGAAGAGGTCTCAAGCCACCGAAACAGAGGTAGGCGAACTCAGAGTCAGCCTGTAACGTTCACGTTCGTACATTAGAATGCAGTATCAGTACCTGCGGACCATATAGACGAGTACTGATGAGCCATCTGTGATTTTGACAGGCATTCAACCGCTACCAGCAGCCTTCAGAGAGACAGGAGCCATCCATCAGCTGCCTTCCCCATCGCAGGCAGTCTTGTAGGCAGCCCTGGACTCCAAGCAGACGAGTACGGCTCTCTATTTAATTATTTGTTTTGAACCTACACCATGGTTCTTTGTATAGCATGTTTTTTCCACTTGAGGCAGAGTTAAAGCTAAAGCTTAGACAGTTTTCTTGATCACTCCCTCTCTCTCCGAACGTGTGTTTTCGCTCCCTTCCTCCCATATTTTCTTGTTCTTCCCTTCAAAGAGAGATGTTGTGAGTCAGCATAGCTATGTCTTTGAACTCCTCTCACTTTTTAATCATTTAAGATTAAACATGCCTTAATACAGAATCCCAACTACCACCCTCCTTATCATCACTGGAACCTAACAAAGACGTGTTAAGTAGCCCCTAGTAACTCCAAATTATCCATACCTCCATACAGTTGTTGTTGAAAGGACTAAAGCCACCTGAGTGTGAGGCCTTGTTTAGCTTTAATTGGTTCACCCCCAGTGAGCCAGGTGTCAGTTGAAAACCTTAATTAATGCTTTACCACTGTTCCTTTGTCTGCATTCATCAGTCTGACCACAACTACAGCTTTTTAAAACAAATGTTTCCCTTTGCATTGTCAGGTCTAAGGAGCTAGTGGTCACCTACTTCTTCTGTGGTGAGGAGATTCCTTACCGCAGCATGATGAAGACCCACTGCCTCACCCTGGGACACTTCAAGGAGCAGCTTAGCAAGAAAGGCAACTACCGGTAAATATGATCCACTGACAACAGCACACGAATCACAGAGCCTGTTACTGACACCTGTTCGGGTGGTGTTGGTGCCATAGCGGGGTTAGGTATCTTGTAAAGGCTGATCTGCTGAGTATGAGTGTGAAATGTTGGAGCCCAAAAGTTGAAAGAAACTGGGCTGATCCGCTGTATTCAAAGAGTACAGAGACACGGGAGAGGAGGGGGTTCTGGAGCAAAATTTTTCTCACATCTGGTACTGATTTCCATGGTAAGGCAGCTTTAATAAATATGGCTTTGAAGCCTGGGCCATTTTATTTGTGCACAAAGACCATTGCAAGGCCTTCAAATTCCTCCTCCACACTATTGCATCAAGCATTACAATAAAACCTTCTTCTGGTAATGACTGATAGCAGTTAGCGCGGTAATAATTCCCCCTGTAAATGTCAGATGATGAGAAATATGTAAACAAGGTAGGATTGTGTCAAGTAATTTAAAATATTTCAGTGTAAGAAATGAGGAAATTCACAGTCCTGGGTGTCCAAGCTGGCCTTATCATCTAATTGTCCCAGTTCTGTGAAGGTAGTGCTAGTGAAAAGACAGAAAGCCTGCATGCCTATGACATGGTTACAGCCATACCTGCTTGTTAGGGAAGAGGGAGAAGGTCTGCAAACAAGTCACTGCACCCTTGCTATCCTATAACTCTTCAGCGGGTGAGGGCGATGTGATGAGGGGGGTGAACTGTTTGGCTTCAATGGCTGCAGAATGTGTGGAGCTGGTTAATTTGGACATGGCAGCAGTACAGCAGAGAACAGTATGCTGTGGCTCTGCCAGATGATATTGGTGCCAGATGTTGTGAAGAGAGAAAAATCCTGCCACATAAAACATGTTCCAATGGAAAGACTCCTTCTGTCTCTCTCTCTCTCTCTCTCTCTCTGCACCAGTCTCTGAAACAAAGTGATGACTTTGAACTATTTGTGAGTGAAAATGCAGTATTTTGGGGAAAAAAATCCAATCCAGCCAATTAGACTGAAAAGGGTAATGCATGTATTTGGTTTCTGTGAATGAGGATAAATAGGATAAATTCTGCCCAGCAAAGCTTAGGCAACAGAGGAAAGTCTTGAGTACTAAAGTGCCATATCATTAAACAAAGCCATCACCCTTCATTACACTAGTGCACACTGCATCTCACAGCTGTGGTAACATAAGCCCCTTCTTCATTTGTGTGCAATTACAATCAACATGGAAAATAAAACTACGTGTGTAGATTTTTGAACGCCCCTCCTCACATGTGTTGTTTGAATGACTCTAAGCTCAGCGATTGCTCATAAAACAGAGCTTTTTCCCATTTTTCTTCCTCTTTTTTTTTTTGTATTCTGAATGCAGGCACACATGGGCAGAATGAGGCATTTTTCCATTACAAAGCTTATCATTAAATCCCCTCCCGCTGATCTTTTGCTGGGTTTAAAGTAGAGAGGAGAAATCATTAGGAGCTCCAGGAGACTTCACAGTCACTGGGACCAAGCTAACCCTGGGAGTTATCTCTGCTTGAGAGAAGAAGAAGAGTGGGCTAGCTAGGTGACCCGTGACCTCCAGGAGACTGTCTGAGCAGTCCCCCCCCCCTCCTCCCAGGGTAAAGCCCCTCAGGCTCGGCTACCATCCAGCCTATCACACCCACTCACTGAAGCAGGGAAGCCTCCACTCCACTTCCCCTTGCTGTTCCCTCTGTTTTTCCTTTCTGTTCTCCGCTGGTGATTGAAAAGCTGCCCAAACAGTGAGTGTGTATATGCATGTACTTGCACATCTGTGATGGCAAGTGTGTGTAAGAAAGAAACATCGGGTCATGCGTTTGTTTATGTGCAAGCAGTGGAGTGTGGTCTTGCAGTCGTAGGCAGACTGTAAGGCACCTGAAATGTCAACCTGTGTGACAGAAAGGCCCTTCATTTGACAACCAGACCAATTAGAAGCCATGAAGACAGGGAACGAGGTGGGGGGAGGTAGGAGAGAGAGAGAGAGAGAGACGAGGGGTTGGGTGTAAGACAGCCTCTAATTAACCCTTCAACTTTAATAGGACCTTGCAAGACAGATGGGTATCTGTAAAATGTCCAGTAGTTGAGATCCACACACAGATGAGCACACACACACATGCGCAAAAACACACACAGGCTGATTTTAGCACCTCGAATTATCACAGGGAGTGTTTAAACGGAGAGTTCAGCTCTGTTTGTGTAGCGGTGTGATGTGGAGTCAGGCTCTGCCTTTGAAGTATGCAGGGGGGCATTGAAGGCTATGACTAAGTTGTTTTCAGCAGGATCCATTTCTGGCTCTCAGATTGTGTGTGTTTGTGTTTGATTTGGACTAAAGAGAGCTGTGCACGAGCGTTTATATGGAAGTGTAGGTGCCTCAAAGCTGTTGAAAACATGATGAAATGCATCAGATGTACACCTGCTGCCACTCTGTCAGACTTGAGTTCGTTTTTTTTTTTTTTTTTCCACACCTACGCTCAGCATTTTCTAATCACATATCCCCCTCTTTGTTTTCTGTCCTCCAGGTACTACTTCAAGAAGGCCAGTGATGAGTTTGAGTGTGGTGCTGTGTTCGAGGAAGTGTGGGAGGACGCCACCGTCTTGCCCATGTATGAGGGCAAGGTCCTGGGCAAGGTGGAAAGGATGGACTAAAAGCCACTTTGTTGCCAACCAACTTAATGCCCTTTCCTGCCCGACCAAAAGCTAAACTGTCCCCTCAAAGGCTTAAGAAAAAGACTCGGTGTAAAAACACTCTGGACTAATTTGTTTTTTTTTGTGTTGTTTTTACTATTTCTTAATATTAAGCTAAACAGAGTTAATATATCCTACACAAGATGAGTGATTGAAGGAAGACGAGCCAATGAAGTATGCCGAATCCAGCGGAGGCGACACCCCTCCGTGACTTTTTCAACCGATCAGCCTTAGAAACACAAGGGAATGACACAAGAGACTTTCAAAGACCAACACGAGGAAGAGGATGGAGGCCAGTGGGGGGCGGGGAGACCCCGCCTCTTCTTGAATATAACCACTGAAGATGTAGTGACTGTTTGGTCATGATGTGACGAGAGACTGATGGTGGTGTCACGCAGACTGCTCTTACAGTTTTGAACATCGTCACAAAAACATCTGTACGTGTGCATATACATACATGCATATATGTATATATACATGTATTTTATATAGAGATGCTTTTTGTCATGAGTTTAGAGTTAATATTAAGTATTTATTAAAACAAACAACCCACTCCTTTCCCCAATCTCCCTTCTTAAACCTGTGTCCCTTCCCTAATTCTAGCCAATGGGCAAGCTGCTTTGAATGTTGGGAGAATACTGTGGTGATGTTTTTTTTTTTTTTTAACTTTACACTAAGGATGTGACACTAGCCTAGCACCTCCCATAGCCTTGTTGCCCCATCTGCCCAAATTACCAACCCTAGCAGTGGCTTACCAGTGTGGTCTTGTCCAAGGCGCACTCCCTCCCCTTTTTCTAATAGTCAGTCCCAGTCTTATATGCTGCTGATAGTTTGTAACGTTAAGTTTGTCACACTAGCGTTCCCCTTCCCTTGGTCCCCCCCCCCTTCCTTTCTTATCTTTGCTCTTTTTTTCAGTCCGGCAACAGAGCTCAATCTTTTTTGTTGTGCCTTTGTTTATGAACCAGTCATTGCACGGGGGGGATGAAAACCGTTGCAGATACACACAGAGGAGACCTGGAGCACAAGTCGTACCATCTCTAATAATGGCCGTGTTTACAGCCCACACGCCAAAATAACTTGTGCTAACAAGAGCCAGTTTGGGTAATTGAGGATAAGTTCTCAAGGAAGTCAGCTAGCGTGTCAAACGTACAAAAAACAAACAAAAAAAGTGAACATTGAAGAATCGTGGCTCCTAAATCCTTTGAATGTTGTTACAGTGACATCGTATATAGCAGTGCTCCTGTATACATTGTAATTATGCATTCTGAAGTATGGATACTGACACATGTGATACACACAGAGTACACACACATAAACGACACACACACACAAACACACTATCGCTGGTGTTTTATGAGTACAGCACCTGTGCCTACATGGATGCCATACCATGTGCTACCCTGTTTCAGGGTTTTAATATATATCCCTTGGTTTTCAGAAGGGTTTTATGTTTAAAAAATATTTTTATGCTTTTAATAATATCCTGTAATCATGATTTTTTTTTGTTTGTTTTTTTTTATGCCACAGCCTTTTTTTTTGGTTCATTGTATCTAAACTGTAAATTATACATTATATAAAGAGTTTCATTTAAAGATTTACATGGACCTATAATTATTGTAATTATTGAGAGATGTAGCCTTTATTAAAGTTTTATATTTTTCAAATGAAAGCTGTTTTGTCTGGAATTGCTGATTTTATGATGCAGAAATCCTTGTTTTTCCTTCACCTTCTAGTGTCAGTGTGTCTTTTCATATTAAGGCCACTTCATCATGCAATGCTCCACGGGGCTGTAGTTGTGCAAACCCAAAAAACAATTATCATCAATCACCTAGGATTATTATATTAGCCTCTCATGCCTTTTGGCATAGCGGGAGCATACTAGTTTAAGACATGTATTATAACAGCAACTGAAAAATATAATGTGGTGTTTCAACTTAAAAATATAAGTCAAAGAGCTAAAATTTATTTTAAAACATTAAAATGTTACCTGAAGTTAAAATTCCATGTTCTGTAAACTGTCCTTAGTTTGGATTCAAATAATAACAATAAAGTTAGGTATTTTGAACATGATCTTTATTTTGATAGTTACATACAATGGAACTGAGTCAACCTCAGCTTTTTTATTTATGTCACATTCTTGATAGTTCTGTAATATTAGGAACCCTTAAACGTTTCTGATTTGCAGAATTAACCAACGACACTCTTTAAAGTTAAGAAACGGAACCATAACTATATTTATCATTATGATAAACATACTTCTGTTAGATCCACATTGCACTAGAATCAATACAAAACCATCACGTTCAGCTGCTCCCACTGACTTTGACATTCTGAGTCGGGGTAAGGACTGAATTTAACACTCACCCTTATAGTTCACATACTTAATATTTGTAAAATAAAGAGCTATAACCTAATGTAACGTAGTTCTTTTTTTTCTCAATAATTAATACATTTAACTCACCATTTTAGGTTTAAAGACCTCAACTCGTGTTAATAAGTGCTATATGTTTTTAAACAACCTATATGTCTTAAGTCAAATTAGCTTAAACATGGAAATTTAGTTTAAGTAAATAAAAAAAAAAAAAAGCTGATTCCACAAAATACCCGAATGAACATCTCGTCAGAAAACCAGTTTTTTTGTCACGCTCCTTCATGATGAACAACAAAAGGCAAATAAAAATAATTTTAAGAGTTAAGTCCTAGTGATAATCGTTATTAGGAAATTGTGTTAATCCCATGGAGGTCCGCATAAACCCCCAGTATCTGCAGTGAGAAACGTAACACTTAACTGACAAGAAATACGTGTGGTGAAAAATACCTCCTGCGGGATCTTATAGTGAGACTGAAAAGGACTGAATTAGTTAAGCAGGACAAGTGTAAGGAACCTGTTGTTAAATATTGCCTATAATTATTCCTGACAGTTCCCTGCCTTCTCTATAACCTCCACGTCTTTCTCAGTAATGAACAACATGAGACATTACAGTCGTCAGCATTAAAGAAGCACGGCAGCGTATAGCGCTGTGATCACATCACGCTGCAGACTGGAGGCAGAGAGGTGATTTCATTTAAACCACATAATCATCGGTTGTTCTAGTCACTTCATGGAGTCATTGTTTCCACGGAAAACCTAAAAACACAATCAAAAAAAAACAACAACTAAAATGACTCACGTTTACATTCATGAATGTGAGCTGTTCACTCTCAGCCTAAGTAGAAATCACTAAACCCTCGTAACCTTTTGATGTGTTACAGCCCCTCGGTGCTTAAATGTGCGGGTTCTGTATTCAACGCTTAAATGGGAGACATTAAGCATGGAAATGGGGGCACGGGCTAATTGGTGCTATTAAAGAGCAATGAGGACCGGCGCTAGTCTCTGACAGTCAACACAAACATTAATGAAGCACCCTGCATCTCTTATCACACGATCTAGCCACGTTCGCCTCAATTATCTGGCTTTATTTCAGCAGTGGCAGTGGCAAAAAAAAAAAATCTTAATCCAGCATCCATCCGTTGTCGGGGAGCGTGATGCTGTCTGCTGAGTTCAGACTCACTCACTTGTATAGCTCAATCCAAATTGTTGACATAAAAAGAGACTTGCAACTGGCAAAAAGCAGAGGTAGCCACGTACCAACGATAACAACAGTCATTACTGACAAGCTTTCACTTCCCACAAAATGATTTTCTCATTTCGTTCTCCCCTGGTAGCTTTTTCTTGGCAAAATGGCAAAAAAAAAAGGGAAGAAAATCAGACAAGCCGCCAATGCTTGTCACATCTCGGAGATACTGTAGGCCCTTCCTCTCTCTTAAAGCACATACACACTTCAGAAAAAGTCATTTCTGCAGCCGAACAGTTTGTATTTGTAACAGCACAAATAGCAGATTAATTTCCCCGACTCTTTTCATCAAAGGCTCAGAGTGCTGAAACTCCAACACACAATCAATGCTTCACACACTCCTCACACCTTAAAATCAATTGCTCCACGGTTTGCGCTTGACATTGAGGAAGGTTTAATCAGGCTGAACCAGCTAGTTTCTGCTGAACTGTCTGGAACGGGGCAGGTGTAACCCTCCACCCTTTCTACCACCACCCCCCCTCCCCTTTCCCTGCTTCTCCCCATCTCTATTTTTACAGCCTCTTGGGGCTCCAGCTTTGAAGGGAAACCTATCCAGCAAAATTACTTGCATTTTTCTCCACCAAAGCGTTGACGGATGGACATTGACTGTCGCATTCCCTCTCTTGCACATCGGGAGCCCAGGCCACCTCTCTCCACACCCCCACCCCGCTCCACCCTATCTTCTCTCAGCCTTTCAGTCGCATTCCAGTCTCCTAATAGGTGCTTTGTTGAAGTGCAATGCAGGTTTTTATGCAGGTTCTGGAGTTCCCGCTTTCACCGAAACTTCCATTTGATGCTTTTGACTCCTTAAAACTTAAATTTGAAGCACACACTTCTTTCACAGTGTCTTTGCATCAACGGAGAACATTTCTGTGGTGGAACTTTGATTTTATTGGCAGCGCACACTTTTCATTGCCAGCGCCTCGTTCACCCCATACGTCCCACATGCCCGCCGCCTTCATCTCTGTCTTTTCTCAAAACAGCAGCATTCATTTCTCTTTGCATTGGTAATTGGCAAAGCATGGTTGGGGCTATTGTAAACATGGCTGTGTGAGACTGGTATAAAGAGGCACCAGTCACTCCCAAGGCTAAGCTAGAGTGCGAGGCAGGCAGGGGCTGCTGCCTATTGTGCTGGCGAAGCCTTTGTAGATTTACAGTGGGCCCCTTTTAATCGCCTTCTCATACAGCGCCTGCCGACTCGCTTTGCATATTTAATTGCCAGGTAAAATCATTTTGTCGACAATCCGTTTAATTATTTGATTGTACAGTAACCGTAAAGAGTGAGCGAAGGGGAAAAGGAAGGGATAAAGGGGGATAGAGAAAAGGAGAGAGACAGAGAGGGAGCAGCAGGCAGCGGAGAAAGAAAGAGGTCTGTTGCCAGAATAGACATCAAAGCAGCGCCTTGATGTTGATGTTGAATGGGCATTAATGGTTTCTGAAGGCAAGAGATTGCACATGAAAAAAAAAAAAAAACGAAAGAGAGAAAAGAAAAAATAAACCCTCATTTTTCTCTGACAATCCCGCCAGCAATCTCACTAAATGCATAAACATTGGAACCCGGTGCCAGATAGAGGAGCTGAGCACAGAGAAGGAAAGTGAAAGTGAGAGAAGCTGGTTGGATTGTTCACTTTCATTTCCAATAATCACCCGACTGCGAGTAATGGAGGGGGAGATGGGTCAAACGGACTGACTGGAAGCCGGCACCGTTTAGGAGGCGACTGCCACATTAAACCTTTAGGTTAAAAGATGCAAATCTGTGCCTTTTAATTTCACGTCATTAATACAGAACGTTACAGTTTCCTCACAACAATGTACATGCAGAGAGTCATTGGAGGAAGCAGCATTGTGCAGAATGTCGACGTCTCTGGATGGAAATGTTGGATGGACACTAATGGAGGTTGCACTGTGTCCTAATTCCTGCAGTTAATAATGCAGTGCAGATTTATTCTGAGACAGAACATCACAGAGCAGTAAGGTCTCAACTTGCAATAATTGTTTATTCATTTATTTTTACGTGGCCCTGCGATTAGGACAAGCTGCAAACACAACACTGACACGTCATCTTTTAATAGAGCTGGTATGTGCACGCAAGTTGCTTGTTGCAGGACAATTTTTAAAACCCACATTTGACAATTGTTTTTTGGAAGTTTTATTCTGTTTCCATGTTGTTTCTGTGCGTTCTGTGCGTCTTTTGAATATTTTGAGGTTGTCGTCCACCACTTTTGCATAGTTTTGCATGTTGTGTTGTTGTTGTAAGTCCTTTAACTCAACTCTTTTATAATCCGTTAAAGCAGGAGCTCTGGTCAGTTAGCCTCCTGACCTACATGAAATCTATCCATAGTTACAATACAGCAAATTTCCATTGCAAATGGAAAGAAGTGAGTGGAAGCGCCACACGGCCTTTTAAAGTATTCCAGTCAGTGTTGTCCCTGTGTCTCTATTTTGACACTCTTTAATCCACAGCCATCTCTGTCCTTCCCTCTGCTTCTTGAGGACATCAGGCAACCCACACTGGAAACTGACAGAAGAGAGTGTCAGCAGCCAGGGACTTTACATAGAAAACAACAGACGTGGGTGTTTTGACATGCATCATACACTGTTGGCTGCATCGCCTCAAGATCCAAACCACTCATGTCTCATTTTTCTCAGCTAAATTTGTCTTCTTTTAAGTCTAGTTTTGTCTACTTCGTGGGGAAACACCTGGCCTCTGTGCTGCTAAATGCTGCCATGTGTTTACCAGCGAACTTTGTTGTCGGGCATTCGTTGCTGGGCAGGTAGAGCACAATCAGTTTATCTGAGGTTTTTCACTGTAAACAGCGGCCTGCCTCAACTAAAAATAACACTGATGAGGCCAGCGAGACGGAATCAACACAGTTGCAAGCTGGGAAACTAGAACAATGACCTGTAAGTTGCTGCAACGCTCCCTAGAGCTGAGGTCAACAAGGTGATGGTAATGTCATCAGCAAGAGAAGCGCCTTTCACCTCACACTCGCTTCTTCATCCGCTGAACATATTACCAAAATGTTCCACCAAAAACTACCACATTTAAAGTCACGTTTGCTTAAATGAACTTTTTTGTGTGTCTCCGTGAACCCAGAGGTTCTGTTACTTCCTCCAGGACAAAAACATTTCACTACAGCCCTCAATAAAGATGTATTTACATCTTCACAGCCAAGAAAAATGCTTCCACTCTTAAGATTTGAAGAGAAAAGAAGCCAAATGACTTTGAGAGTTTTCATCACTAATGGTCTAAAAGCCAATTCCTTAAATAGATATTTTGTAATAAAAATGATTTGGGGAATTAAAAAAAATAAATGCTACTTGTAACCCAAGTTATGTCAAAGAATATCAGTGTGGATGTTTGTCAAATGTGAACTAATGAGAAACTCAGACACACTGTTTGTCCTAACATTTGCAAGAATCCGTATTTTGAATATCCAGCAGGCTGAAAACTTGCAATTTAAAACTTATTTCACATGATGGAAGGAGCCTGAATAGAAGAGTGCATTTGCATTCCTGAAGCGAAGCCCAAACACCGGATGCCATCGTCTCTCCTGTCACCGAACACCTCAGTGTTGTCTCGCGTTTCGTGAAGTGTGCAGTGGGGCTTGGCATTTGCGTGTGAACGGTCCAAGCTGGGGGCTTTAACTGCAGCTTACCTCTGAAACTCATCCAAAACCACCTTGATCCTCTCTCGGCTGGCACTGCTTGAGATCTCTTGCTCTCTCTCTCTCTCCTCCAGTCAGGCGGTCTGTGTCTCTCACTCGCTCTTCCCTGCTCTTGTGTTGTCAAGTTTACTTATCTTTCCAGTTTCCCTGAACTATCTTGTTTCTCTGTCATTCTGCTGTGAGGGTGACGGGTATGTGGGTGTGAGGGTGTTGGGGGTGTATCTGCTATCTGGAGGGAATATCTAGATTCAACATAACCTTGAATGCCTGTTGAGCAAGTACATAACTCTGCTCCTTTTACCGACTTTACCCGAAAACAAATCTGGCATTCTAACATGATGTGCACCGGATAAAAGTTAAAAAACACCGATAGCAACAAGCTTTGTCTTCACCGCTGATATAGATCTATGTTTTATCAACTTTTTATGGGAAACTGCCTATATTTCATGGTGTTTGCATGATAAATTGACAGTCAAATGATAAAGTGGTTCTCAATTATGAAGATGCCACTTCTAGGTAAATCCAGCAGAAAGATGCCAGAGGGTATAAGCCTTTGTCCTAAACTCAAAGTATATTTTCCAGCTTTTCTGGAGCTTTCATCTACATTAAATCTTCATCAGTGGATGAAAATGCTTCATTTTGCCATCAATATGGAATTTCATCAGGGGATCATACCCTCTTCTTTGTTCAATGATGATTTTCTTTTTGGCAACCTTCGAAATGAAGGTTAAGATCAAGGTCGACTCACTGGCTCTTGTACCTGGTGAGTCAACCTTCATTTTTTGAGCCAGGTCAAGAATGTACAACCTCAGTTATTTTTAAAACTGTGGATGTCACTATCTCAGGCCTGCAGTAATCACCAGTGACAGGAAAGCATTCAGTTGTTTTCTGTCACTCTTTGCTCTGATTCACGTTAAATCTTTTTCTGCTCAATTATTTTGGGAGAATCCATCCATCTCCTTCCCTTTCTCTTCTGTTCCTGCCAACTCTGTGTCAGTGATGGATAGGCATTGTCTATTTTGTCTAACTACCCCCTGTCGGATCTCAAACCACCCCCGGTGGAAGCCTGTGTTCTTTGGGTAAGATAGAGCTTTGAGCCCAAACCACTGTCAACAAGGGGAACAATTTGGCTGGCAAGGGCCATATTTACAGATGGGTGAACCACAGCTCCATTTAGCACTGTTCTTTCGTCAGTAAACACCGCAGGACGGTATCCGTCTCAGATCTCGAAAGGAGAAACAGAGAGAGAATTATGCCATGCGGTCTAAAGTCGGTCTATGCCGACCACCTCTTGGACTGCCATTGTTTAGAACCTCAGAATGGCCAAATGGTCCGATAACACAAGTTTGCCATGGCACGCAGCTTTGTCCACATTCCTCGCTGACCCATCGGAATGCGATCCCTCGAAAGGCTTCGGCTATGGCCTGGGTTTGCAGGGTGGGCGGTGACTTTTGTCTCCATCACACTCCTGTCTTTTCTTGTACAGTCCTGAATATTGGGAGCGGCGTTTCTAAAAATACAATGATTAAGGCAGTGTGGTTTTTCACATGAATGCCTGAACCAAACTCCCTTCGGGCCATTGTACACACACAAAGTATGTTAATGTGTCAAGATATGGCAACCTTGAGTCTTGTTAACACGTTGGCCCACATTGCATTGCAGGCAGCTTGGTATGCAAACAGAGAACTGGTTTAGAGTTTGGGGTCAGAAAAGGCTTTGAAGCTAAACATACTCCTGTCATAAAGTTATATCTGGGCCAGATGAGACCAATAAACCAGCCCCACACTGAAAAAAACTTGCATGTCCTGTCATGAGTGGCATGGACAAGTGGGAAAACTTAAATCCAACACAGATAAAGGCTGCTTCAGTTCACTTTTGGTTAAGAGTGGTTCGAGTACGCTCTCTAAAAACATTCCTTCAAACATTCAGGTGTATAGAAGAAACTATTAAACTTATAATTAGCCAGTTTTACTTGAATTTTCTCTTGCTGCTGAGTTTGTTCTTTCTGTTTTTGGGTGTGGATACAGAATGCAACATAGAGATGGCTATGCAGTCTGGATTATAGTTTTTACTATGATTGTGTCACTTGACTTTAGCTCATATTCCAAAACTACATAATGAAATTGTTTTACTACTGCTCTGGCTGTGCACATGTCCACGTATACTATGTGTTCTGGTGCTGCAAATGTATTTTTTTGCACAGTGTATTGTATCATACAAAATATTTTTTTTATGTGTATAACATGTTCAGAATTAGATTTTAAGCGGCCTAAAAAATAGTCCCTGATGTGAACCTCAAAGAACTCGCAGCAGTGAAAAGACATTGTCATCGGTACATGTTGTCTCGCTAGGGTGTGGCTGCTTCAGACAATATTGAACCAAGCTCTTTTTTAGGAACTGGGGAATTTCTCTGCGCTTTTATCCTAAGACAGCCATAGTGCTTCAGTGTTGTGCCTCACACATATCTTCAGGTCTGCAGTCCATTCCCCAGATGGTTGTGGAAAATGCGGCGAGGCCACTCTGGGTTTGGAGGCTTCCCAGGCACCACAGGGATAAAAAGTAGCCTCTGTCACGTGACGCGGTCACGTGACTCTCGCGGCACTAGAGTCGTCTGAGAAGGAGATGCAGGATTTTAATTAAATTGGTCAATGTAGTGATATATGATAAATTCCACTATGCAGATTTGATGTGCTTAGGATTGAAACCATATCATCATTTAGTGGCTAAGCCCTCCTTTTATTTTTTCACTCATTCTAACCATCCAAAACAAGTTAAGCCACTCCAAGAGCCTAAATGAAACGCTGAAAAACCACCTGGGTTGTGGGTGTGTGAGCCCTCGGTCCTGACTGTTTCCCATCGTAGACGCTCTGCCTGGCAAAGCTCGGGGCTTAGCCGCCATTGTTTACTCTTTACCCACAGATCCCAGCACCTGTTAGAGATTGAGCTGTACACAAGCCAGCTGCAAGTCATTTTCATCTAACACCCAAGGAGATAACTACACTGTAGCACAAACGATTAGGCTAATCGGCCATGATGACGGGAAGGGACTAAGTCGGATGAGAAGGTAGAAAGTTGTGGGCACAAAATGGCAGCCTCCGAGGGAACCGGTCAGTCTCCGAGCGAGCTAATGGACAACCGCACACTTTGGTCGTCTCCTAATGAGGACTGTAGTGGCAGCGTCTACGCTTGTTTGCGCTCTTTATCTCACATGCCACTTACTGATGGGCCAACATAGCCCCCCTGGCACGACAAGAGGCCACCATTGTGAGGAAATGGCTTTGCAAGTCGGCAGGAGCCCACAGCAGCTCCGTCGTCTTTTCTTTCTCTCTCGACTGTCTCTCTGTCGCCAGCTTGTCCTTCTTCTCCTTTGCTTTTCACACACAGGCAATTAAGTCAGTTTCCCGATGCTGTGATCTCCTCCAACAGGCTTTGTTCTTGTTTTTTGTTGTCTTCCTGTACGAGGTTTTTCTCCCTCTCCACGTAGTTGTTGGGGACTCGTTTCTGGGGTGAGGAGGTCGAGGCTGGGGGGTGGAACAGACAAAGACAAATGAGGAAAGGGGTGTGTGTGTGTGTGTGTGTGTGTGTGTGTGGGTTAGCTTTATGACTAACCACATGTGTTTCTGAGTCTTTGTATTTACATGTTTCTCATGGAAAAGAAGGTGGTGGAAGAGGATGACGGGAGAAGGAAGGCCGGCATATGGTTCTTGTTTGTTGAGTTAAATTCAGAGCTGGACTGTTTGTTTCCTGTGACAAGAAGAGGGAAATATATTCTCCTAATCATCTTCAAATTGAACTTCTCTCAGGGCAGTGGAGAGGCTTTTTCTTGAAATCAGATATTTACAGAAATGTATAAAGTACACAATACTTTGTTCTCGTGTACACAAACATACTGTATGTAAAAACGAGCTGTTTAAAGTATACAAGTCGTAGTTCTGGTGCTTTGAATGTCTTAATTTGATTATATTTGATTATGGATTCTCATATTTGCCTATTAAAAGTAATACAGACTCTCCCTTTTGCATTCTGTCTCTCTCTGGCTGAGGCTCAAAGGTACACGCTCCCCTGCTGTTCTCTCGTACTCTTTCGCTCTGTACCGTGGTACACGCCTTGGGCACCTCACTTGCTGGCACTGGTCTCACCATTATAAAGCCTTCATGAGAACCAGAACCAGGTACTTTGCTTCCCCCCCTTCTTCCTCTTGTGTCTCTGAGGTGTGCCAGCCCCTACCCACGTTAGTCAGCGGTTGTCCAATTGCCTTGCAGGGGTGGCAGTGGGAGTAGGGGGGGCATTCCATTCTGCTTTGCGCACCCTTGGCTTGCAATCTGCTCAACACCAAACTTATATACACTGTGAGAAGTGTTATCATCTGAGACCCTTGTCATCTCTACAAAGTCTGTGCGTGAACAGTTTAATATTAAGCACTTTTGGATCTTTGTTAGAATCTTAATATTTCAGATGTTCACGCTTCAACTTCACAGTAGGAACTCTCCCAAAAAACAGGAACCATGAGTGACATATGTGTACACTGAGCCCATTTCAGTCAGACTAATAATTACTTATAGTTATTCATTTTTGTTTTGCTATCATGGCACTTTGAGTTGTGTTCATGCAGGAAAATTCCCATTTAGATTTAGATATGTTTGGTTTATTCCAGTATTGACTGCTATTATGCCACTTTATTTGGTTTTACATATGTTTACATGCGTACTTCTACATAAGTACCCAGTTTGATGCAAAGAATGAAGTCGGTTTCAGCACCATTCGATCCGCTCTGCCAGGTGAGACAGTCAGCAGCCTGACGTGCTGCTTCTGGGAGGACGATCCAGCGATCTCTTTCATTCCCGAGGAGGTGAGAAACGTTGTTACAGTGAATCGTGTGGTAATTAACGCTGGCTCGTGTTCATAGCTTTTTAAAAGGTTTGACTGTAGGGAAAGTTTAAAAAACACATTTTAATTGTTATTACAAATTCAGAAGACTCACCACAAATGAAAACAAAAAAACATGAATGCATACCAACTCTCAGCCAGCTTAAGTCACCTAACAGTCCTACTGGACAGAATGCAGAACAGAAAAAAGCCCACAAAGTTGTGGAGGCAGCTGCACAGTGGGTCGAGTCACTACAGCTGTTCGGTCTGAAAGCACCTGTGCACCTGAGCCTTTAACCAGCATCAACTGTGTATCAATCACACTGCAGTTTTACTCCCAAACAAAGGCAATTCTTAGTTCTAGACCAGTTTCCTTGCCCAGAGCTATTTCTCTTGCTTTTAAAATGCAAAGCCCTAAAGGAGGGACTGGCTCTGAACCAGCCCCAGGTCCTGAATCTTAGTTGCATTCAAAGTAATGTAAAAAAAAACTCCCTTTGACTTGTTGAAACCAGCAGCAACCCTATTCACAGTGCATTAGTGTGAACATATTTTCACTGTGGTAATGATTCAATTCAGTTGTATTCAATTTAAAATCATCTCAAGGCAGTTTACAAAATAAAGTCGTACAGGTTTATTGGGACAAGCACAAAGGAAAAACAAAGAAACCTCTGACAGGGTGGGCGGCCATCGGCCTTGACAATTTGGCTTGAGTGGAGAGGGGAAAAAAGCAAAGCAAAATGAAGCACTCAGCAGGTTGGTCGGCCCAGAGAGAAGAAGAACTACAACAACGGGAGAAAGACAGAAACTATTAATTTCATGCAAAGGTGACAACAGTGAGGTGTAAATGCATGGAGAGAACACAGTGTTATAGAATTAGACTCAGTAATTCATGTCTGTCGCCGCATAGCTGAGAGCTGAGCCAGCACTAGCTATAAGCTTTATCGAAAAAAGGGAAAGTCTCAACAGCGTAAGATGGAGTCTGGTTTCAATTAAGTTCCTTATTGGATTGCTCATTGTGTTTAAGATGAAGGGTTTCAGGTTACAGCAGAGACAGCGGATTTTTAAGTAACGCATTTAAGTATGTGAAGTGATGCACAAGACTTAAACTTTAGGTACAAATGTTGCATTATCGCCATGGCAGAGGCAGACTATGGTAGTGTTGCCGTGACAACCCTAACAAATTATTTATAAGTGTTAGTGACTATATGCTACAGCTGATTGAACTGATATGATACAGCATCACTGCAGTTTTACAACAGGACAACAGGTTCAACTCAGTTGGATTTTCAATACTTTTAAACTATGTTTATGTTTTATTTGTGTTCTGTTTTAACCATATTGTTAAAACGATTTAATTTGGCATGGCAAGAAAAAATTTTATAATTCATGAGGATGTTTTTTTTCTCAATGATCTGTTTTTTTCCTCGATGTATCATGGAAGAGTCTGTCGTCTTTCAGCAAAACCTTTTCATTAAATATTAGTTTCTATCTTGCTAGAAATCTTCTAATGAAAGACATCCAGATAATTTCCATAAAAAACATGTATGCTACTAAATCATTTCCACAAATTACATTCTCATCATAACATAATAATCACAAATGCAGGTTAAGTTACTTAAAAGCAAATATAGCCTCGCTGATGTGCTTTCTGCAAGTCTGAACAGTAACTAACTGCTTTGATTGAACTACTTTGTTTGCAGTAAAAAATTGAAAAATGCAGTTTTGTAATGAATGTGCAGCTGCTTTCATGAGGAAGATGCAAAGATATTGCACATTTTGTCTGTCTCTTGCTGGAGGACATCTCTATGCCTCTGCACAGGCAGCAGTGACTGCGTGTTCTTAAAATTATTCGGACAGTACATCACATTATCTGTGCAAATGCAAACTCCAGGACACATAAAGCTCCTAACATCTAACAGGCCGACAGCGGATCCAGCTGTGCCGTTGTCATCAGAAACTGATGTTGCTGCAGATGATGGGCCATGACAGCTACTTCCACAGCTGGAGGCTGAAGCTAATGCCACTGATGGACACTAGATGTTGGCTCCAAAGCATCCTGGCTCCAACAGAGTCCACTAAAAAAGCATCACTTCGGAATATGAAGTCATTTATGTTTTTTGACAGCATTGCTAAGTGAACTGCTGGTAACGTTTGGTAATTATTGGAGCAACATTATTGCTTTGTTGCTAAGATCTTAAGGCTTATAAAGGACCACGGTGTCTGCCCTGTGGTCACTGATTGACAGCTATGATTGACAATCGGCTGCCTGCTGCTCTCCTCTGCGACTGTCCTCACGCTGAGATGCACAGTTGGAGTTTCTCAGTCCGGAAAAAAAAATTAATTCTTTCAGACTGACTTTGGTCCACCTTTACATTTTACCCTTCACCTTGTAGCCTTCACCATCCTACGACTGAAATAGCAATAACAATTTGTTGCTAATATATTTGATGACAAAGTAAATGTTGCAAGGCTATTTTAATATTAGCCTTGCAACATGAATAGACCATTTAGACATTGCCAAAGAAACCAAAAGCAACTAGGGCAAATAGGAACATGAGAGCACTTTACAACTCAGTTTTTGAGACGTTCTTGAGTCACACTTTTATTGAGGGTAATTTCCCAGCAGCTGGTAGTAGAGAGTTGAGCCCATATGTTTCCTTAGCTGATGTGTTGTGAGGATAAGACAGTTTCTAGATTACGGTAGAAACAGGCAAAACATGTTTAGTCATACACAGTGTGAGAGCAGATTTCCTGTGTCCGCGTGGTTACTGTTTTCTTTCTGTTTATTTGGTGTGTCTGCAAAGCTTAACGTCCTTTCAGATTTTGTGCAACTTAATGACTTACACTTGTGATTGCAAAAAACCCAACACATTGCCCAATTTTATGTCCACACTAACTTTTTTGTAAAACTTGCCACTGCAAAGGACAATAATGAGCTCAAAGTTACAGATTTCATCTTTAACACACAAACTAATTATTACAACATGTAATATTAAGTACATTCAGCCAAGATATTTGCTCACATGATATTTGACTTTTATTGTTTAAGGGACTTTAATCAGTGGAAAATTATAGAACAATAGAACTATAAAGACATGTCAAAACTCAGCCAAACATCAAAGGAACATGTTCATTCAAAACAGTTCTGCACTAAATGAGTCACAGGCATCTTTCAGGAAGGATGGTGAGCAGTTTGTCGAAATGGGACACTGAAAAGGCAAACAGATTATTTATTCATGTGTTGATCTGGTAGTTGTTTTTGTCCCTCTTGTCACACTTTCATTTCAAATGTCAAAGGACCTCATTTGGGCTGTGTCAAAAACGCACCACGTGGAGACAGAGAAGAAGTAGTCACCGCTCTCACAGATGGAGACGGCAGTTTCAGAAAATCCAAGATTAGCATTAGCATTGAATTACTTCATGAATACGGTCCAAGATTAGGAAAGAGAGAATTTCAGTTTCCTTGTTCCTGTCCTTCACCTACAGGTGTTGGAAAAGAAAGAAGAAGGAAAAAACTGAAATCAGAGCATGTGCAGTGAGCGTAGGTGGGAGGTCATGTGTGATGGTGGACGAGTGCAAGCCAGAAAAGAGAGAGATCGTCACCGTTGCTTTATTTGCCTGGGTGTAGGCTGATGTAAACAAACGGCGAGCTTATGCAAGCTTTTGATCTCGTGAACCGTGAAATCTTCTCTGTGAAAACAGGAAAATTAGGCCTCACTGCAGGGAGGGAGGCGGGGCAGAGCAGGCAAAGGCTCATGGGAAAAGATATTTAGTCTAAGATCAGGAATTCCAAGCTATTAAATGAACTTCCCCCTTCTGACTTAATTTGATACAGCTTAACACTGTTTCCCCCAAATGCCTAACCCCAAGGAACTCATAAGGATCGGTATTGGTGGTGTTATTGTTTCCTCATCAAAGTGGCAGAGTTGTAATCGAGCCCTTTGTAGTTTAATTGTCTTTATTCGGTGGTAGGTCCTTGTGGCAAAGGACCATTCAGCTGGGGCGTACTGTGGATAACAAGGCACCAATAACCAGATGATTAGTTCATTTTCACTGTAGATGGGGCTCATAAGGGGAGATATGTAAATCTGTGCTGAACCACTGTACTGTTCATGTGAGCAAGCTGATTTTCATCAGATGGACATGTTCCCGGCACCATCTCTGTTGACACTGCAGCAGCAGCTTCAGGGGATGGGGGCAGCATGGGGCGAATGGGTGATAAAAGGGGATGGGGCTACTTGAGAGACAGAAAAGAAGGAATCCGTATCTTTGCCCATGAGCTGCACTTTTAATTTTTCCCCCCTCACGTTGCTCCCTGGTTGGATATGTGAGTTTGGTACAGAGGTAAGCAAGGCTCCTTCCCTCCCCCCTGGAAAGCTGATGCCCAAGAGCAATCCATTTGAACTTCAATGAGAGCCTGCCTTCTTGTGAGGACTTGAAACAAGCATCTTTGGGAGCCTGTTAGAAGTGCCCGGGCATGCCTCCTTTAACCTGATGCGATGTGAAGCTCACTTTTGTTTGATGATTCCATACATAGATACAAACTGGTATCCTTGGCTGGAAAACAGTCAGAAAAGGAGTGGTAAGGAGGATGGGAAAGGGACAAGACTGACATTATAGCTCCACCACACCTGTTACAAAGTGTGTTGTTGAGGTCAAGCCAAGAAAAGAAAAAGGCAAAAAAGCTTTACTGGAGTTGAGCTTGTGTAATAGTGACACAAACAGCTCAAAATGTATCAACGCTGCATGAATATTACGCAGAAATTACATTACAGAGTCAAGGAAACCAACGACTCGACTGGCCAGTTTGCTGGATAATATGATGTGGTCAGGCCAAGGATGTAGATTCGGTTGCGGCCCTAACTCTCCAGCTCGGTCCTACACGTTGACCCTTACCCTCCATTTAGTGTGAAGCCAGAAAAAGCACTGGCACACTTCTTACCTGTTTTGGACCAACACAAATTACCTGCCGGTATTGAGCTGGTGCTAGAGGCAGTTCACTGGCATCGACAACCTACATTAATGACATATTTTTCTGTAACATCAAGGGATAAATGAGTGCGCATTAGTGTTTTTGCTTCAAACGCTAGCTGCTCAAATGTGTGGTTCGGCGATGATCAGATCACAGTTCACACTGGTTCACGGATTATATTTGTACTGAGCGCTGTCTCTGATCCAGTCGGCCAAGATGCAAGATTTTAGGACTTGATTGTGTCTGGCTGTTGCAATGGCACAAACGTGAAACAATCTTATCTATTAGCCATCCAGTTTATGTTGGAAGTAGATGAGGTGATAGAAACTCTGCTATGAAAGCCTGATGTGTGTGTACCTCGTTTAAAATCCACTTCTCTAGGCCTCTCCCTCCTCAGTAACCATTTGTTAATCCATATGTCTTCAGTTTTACAAAGCTGATATCTGTACCAGATGTGCAGCAGATGCCTCAACACTCACACTGCCTCAACTGAATTCCACAATTTCACAACCCAATTTTTTTAGGCCTTTGTATGTATTGGTTGCTGCTCAACATTGTATGATAATATATCAAAGGTTTCTCAATCTAAGTTTGAAATGCAGTCTTTGTCTGTGTGCTTTGTAAAAATGTCTTTTTGAGAGCAGAAGAAGTAGCCCTAGGATGACAGGCATCATGTTAAAATGGCCAAGTAGCAAAAATGTCACCAAAAAAGCACATTCTGCATTACTTTTGATGGAGATCCGCCTTTTAACAAGTTTTTCTTTTAAGATCTTTTCATATCATAAAGAGAGAAAGAGAGGGCAGAAGACAGCAGACAAAAGAACCCAAATGCAGAGACTTCACTTCTCCCTTGAAGATGTTAAAATTAGTGTCTTGAAAAAAATCAAAGGCTCAACATTAAACGCTGAAAGATGCTTGAAATGTCGACACTGCAGTGTTTTAGAAAAAAGGACATAAGATGAGAGATACTTGCAACAGACTTTGGTGTCACTTCAAAGCCCTGACTTTAAGAAAGTGGGCTAATATAATACTGATAGGAGAATCTTTACCTGGCTCTGTTGACCTCGTCTGAGGCTTCTGACAGTCCAGCAACAGATCCTGAGTCCATGCGTTCACACCATGGGGTATAAAGGGGGGGGTGCGCCGGTCTGTGGGTCGAGGGGGATAGGCTTGACGTGTAACCCTGGAGGTCGTCTTTGGTCTCTGGCTCTGTGATGGCCTCTTTCTTCTCTTGTTATGCTCAGAAAAAGATGGCCGCTTTTGAACTCCACGGTAGCTATAGAAACGGTTGGAGTTCCTCCACTTTAGCGCTTGGCTGTCAGTGTCTGGCTGGGCCATCGTGATGGGCCAGCATCATTAGACGCTGGCGCGCACAGGACACACATTGGCACATTTGCTGACACAGGGTATATAAACAAGACCTTGTGGAAGTGTGTATCTGTGAGTGTGTTTGTTTTTAGGGGGGTTGGGGGGTCATTTTAATTGGCTTGGCCTATGAACTTTTGAGCAACAGAGAACCTATGAGCAACAGAGGCCTGATGTTTTTGGACTACAGAGAACTGGCCTTTTTTATGTCACAGATTTAAGACTTTGCTAACAAAATAAAACTTTGACGGCATTTAGCTGTTAGCATTACAAGCTGAATTTAGTTCAAAAACACACGATAGTGTAGTTCACCAGGACGTGACTGCTGCCATAGGTAGAAGATCAAAGGTTACCATCTGCCGTGTGGCGCGATTCCGCCTAATGATTTATAAATCCATTCACCATAACTGTACGTACTTGACATCCTCAGCCTTGTGTTCCCTCACGAGGCTGCGGAATCATAAAACCTTTCTCCTCCTCTAATTTTTTGTAAAGACTTTAATTTTCCAGTCTCTGGAACTTCAAAGAACTGACGATTCGCAAGTCCACATCCCTCCGAGCGCTCCGCGGATCTCCATTCTTTCATTCCGACGGCCCCTTCAGTAAATATGTGCAATCGCCCTGCTTTTCAAACAGATTCGCTTCCCGTGTATTTATTTTAAATGAATATTATTAGCTGGCCTGGCAAGAAAAGGTTCTTATGCTAATCCACAGGAATCACAGGCATTTCCGTTTAATGCCTACTTACGGGCCATTCTTTAACGACTATTTGCCTCACAGTCTTAGCAAATGAGCTCTGCACCCCAGACTCCTCCGCGCTCATAATTTCATTGGAAAGAAGAAGACCCTCCCTCCCTTCCCTTTTTACTTTGATCCCAGAATGTGTTTTTGAATCTGCTGGTTGTGTATTCAAACATCAATGGAGACGCCGTTGCAAGTGCTTGCTTTCATTATTTTTCACAGAGATAAAACGAAACAACAGAGGAATGGGAGGGGACAAGCGAGGAGGGGGTGGGGGGGTGATGTGAGGAAACGAGGGCAGGGTAGGTGGCTGTCCGGGACGAGCCTCACATTGCCAGAGAGACAATGTGTGTCAACGTGGAGTCACATCCTTGTCAGATCCCGTATCCCGCTTATTAAAACCGCTGACCTCCCTGCCAACCCTGCCACAAGTCCTGCTCCCTTCGTTGTGGCTCTCCGTCTTCCCGTGCAGCCTTATCTCTCAGCTCTGTGAGCGAAGAAACAGAGATGTCTGTGTCGGAACTCTTTCGTGCGAGGGAAGGTGCTGCAGCCGCCCATTGCAGCTCCACTGCTTTATGACCAAATGTTTGTCGAATTCTAATTGCAATTGTTATCATCTCCATGTCAGTAGGGCTTGAATTCTTTGCATTCTGACCCGGGTTAGTATAATGTTGCTGGCTTTTTGTTTGTCTGCTGTCACGGCAGAAAAGCTTTCCGATAAGGTTTGACCTTAACCTTGAAGCCTCTGTACCCCTCTAGCGTGGCTGCGACTGTGGCAAATGGGGACTGAGGCAACCCACCAAGGTATAATGAGTGATGGGGCTTCTTTGATTCCTAGAAAGCTTTTATCTTCAGTCAAGGCCTCCACTGGTAGACTGCACTTTCTCTCTTCCTGTTCTTCTTTGTTTCTTGCCTTGATGTTTGATGGCGAAGACAGAGGAAAAAGATCTTTAATATGGTCCCCGTTCGATTACCACTCTCCTCGCTGTGTTGCTCCCATCATGCATCCCTTCTCCCTGCGTTCGTGGGTTCGTAATTGGGATACCATCACTGAACCACAGGAACCAATTTTCCCTGTTGTCAGTGTGCGCTAGAAAGTTAGCGAGGCAACCTTTTGCGTATGCAACAGCTCTAAATCATTATTGCTCGAGCTCATAACAACCCTCTGAGAGAGGCTTTTTGGGGGGCTTTAAGAGCACAGCAAGTCACTTGGAGGCGAAAAAAAGATTGCAAGATTTGTGGTGAAAAAAGAAGCCAACTTGAAAGGCAAACAACAAAGAAAGCATTTGTTCTTTCTCTGCGCTTGCACCCTCAGTCTAGGGTTCTAATCTCTTATTGTTTCAGACCCAAACAGAGACAAAGGAGTCGCAGATCAAAACAAATGACTATCAAGCTATCAAACAAGCACCACCCTGCTATGATTCCAAACGCTGACTGCGGGAGAGTGCGAAGAGAGTCAAAGTCAGGCGGGTCGCATATTGTTTCCAGTCACTTTGATGCCGAACTTAAAAAGCAGGCAAAATAAATAAATTAAAAAAAAAAAGAAGAAGAATCAAACGTCTGCCATGAAAGAAGGAGAGAGGAAAAGGAGAAAAGAGGCAGAGGAAGAGGGGGCGATGCCGAACATGCTAACACTGTTTGCATACGTGCACTCGCCTTTGTTTCATTAGCGGTCCGGCTGATAACCTTTATTAAGCCTGATCGGGAATTAAGCTCGTGGACCAGCGGCTCTTTGAAGCGACAACTGGCTCTTTTCCTGTTTGTGCTGTAAATGCAGGTTGCGGTGCAAAGATAAAGCACTTCTGAAGGATATTAAGACTTGAAAGTCCCTTGGCTATTCACTGGTACATATTTGATGTTGTTCTTTTGCTCCTTGGCTAAATTAGCATATCTCTTTCAAAGGCCCCCTCCTCCACTGACACATGTAATCGTCTGCCATCATGTGTTCGCTAAACGTCATAAATGATAGAAGTACATAGTGTACGCCACTGACACATCAAAGTGCGATAACACGATTAGCGACGATGACTCGAGTTTGTTTTCTCCCCTCCCCTCCTTTCACTTTCTTCCTCATCATTGTAATCAGCGCCCGTTTGCTCCCTCCTGTATTTTTGTCTCTTTCATTTCCGCGCACATCACAGTCGCTCTCTCAAAGTCACCGCACCGGTTTTCGGCGGGGTGAGACAACCTTTGCCTCCGTTTGTTCACTTTCGTTCAGACTCTCTCCAGAAAACGCTGCCACCGTCTAATTTTAGCTGCGATCGCACTGTCGCTCGGCGTGACAGCTCCCTCTTATCCCGCTCTTTTCTCTTCCCAAATCGAGTCATGTGCAGTAGGTGACAGGGCAAATGTGCCACGGTGCTGTAGACGAGCACTAGTCTGTAAGTTAAACTGCAAGGCACATTCTCTCCCTCATCACAGTGCACACATCAAAACACGCGGCAGTGACAGCCCTATTGTGATCTATTATTTAGCCCCCTCCGTATTTGATCACCAGCGCGTGCCATAGTGATGATCATGCAGATTAGACCTGTTTCTTGCAGCTGCCCTGCTAAACTCCTTTGCATTTGTTGTTTTTGGATCTTCATTTTTGCCTCTCTTGCAAAGCATTGAATTTGAATGATAGGAACCCGTTGAAAGTTTACACTTCAGGTAAGTGGAAAAAAAAATGTAGAAATGCACATACATGAAGAGCAGTTGACTTTTAAAAGAGAATATCCCACCTAATGGGATCATGTTAGAAACTAAAGTAATAGGAATCTATTTCAGATTCTGCGGTTAAATATATCGTAATTGATTGTGTACATTATATTTCTTGGTCTCCAGGAAGTCACAGTTGCAAACTGTGACTTCCCTTGTAAATATTTGTGTCATTGCTTTCAAAGACATGATTTGAGAGTCAAGCTGCCAAAGAGCAACCTGTGAGATGCGAGAAATGATCAAATTTCTTGTGTACTTTTGACAACTTCCACGTTTGCCTGTTTGTCTTTGATTTCGTGACAGCGTCATTCACGAATGCAGCGCTAGCTATTCTTAGATGTCCTTGAAATGGTATGTTTTCAGTGATATTCTAACTTGTTTCTCAATCAATTTTACTCTTAAATGAAGTCACTGATACCCGTCAATACTGTGCAGCAGGTATTGAGTGTCCAAACACAGCCGGGAAACCGTCGGCCACACGGTCGATGAGTTTGAACATGTCAAATCACAGAAGAACATTTATTTTCTCTGTCTTTTTACTGTCTCCAATTTTTCTTTTGCTTTCTGTTCTTCTCTTTTATTCTCCCAAGTCCTGATTTAATGAGTCACTTGTGATTTAGGCCCAAAAACTGACAAAAGAGAGTTTGTGTGCCATTTAATTTGCTCCACACATTGTTTAATTTTGCCCAAATCTACATTTGGAAAAATTGACATTGTCCCAAACATGTCAACAAATTGTCCTTATTTATCTCTTGCTGTCTCCGTAAAAACAAAGTGATGCAGGTAGTAGGTGAATTATTTCTGAGAGGGCCGAAGGGACACACCAATCAGAGCTAATCCCATTTGATTCCAAACAAGAACGCTGCTCCCTTTAACCTTAACCACTCAGCTGTGCAATTGTTCACTCAGTGGAGACAGCAACTCTGTGTGTAATTAGCAGAAGACCCCTTTATGAATGGAATTAGCATCATCTTTGTGCGGGAGTATAACGCTAATTATCCATCTGCATGTTCCAAGGGAGGCCATACACCAGGCAGAGGAGGACAATCGCATTCTGGCCCTTCTGCTGGCCCTCGTTTACTGAAGGGAAGAAAGCGGTTTAGAAAAAAGTGTAGACTTTTGTCCGGTGAAATGAGGGCAAACTCTCAAGTGCTAATTGAAGTCTGACTGCAGATGGGTCTCGTTAATTTTCCACCACCGGGTCACGCTGCAGCCCCGCGGCCCTTCATATGAATGAATGTGTGTTTGTCGAGATGTGTGTGTAGTGATTGTCTCTGATATTGTGTGTGTGTGTGTGTGTGTGCGTGTGCACCCAGTGTTTGGGATGAGACCATTTTAAAGGAAGACGTGGGGGTGCCCGGAGATTAAAGTAACAATCCAGTGCTGGGTGCCTGCACAGCACCCGGCCTCGCCTCTGATTAAAAATGCTAATGTGCCTCCTTTGTCCTTTGATGTGAGATGAACAGTGGCGATGATGGCGGGGCGACGTTACCGTGAGACGATTTAATCCTTCATATGCCGCCATGCAAAAACACCCAGCTGAGCACTGTGACAGTCCAAATCAATCATGTCACAGGGAGCCACTACGAGTCCGCCAGCGAACTACCCCCCCCCACTCGTTGACTTCCAAGGCTGCGCAACTCTAATTAGCTTCCCTCTCTCAACATGGTTCAGAAGGAGGGAACCAAGAAATATTTGAAAAAAGAAAGTTGTTCAGCAACAGCATGAAGTGCAGGCCCTGTAAAAACACTCTGAATCACCAGGCGCCGTGAAACAAGTAGCACATTGCAATATCACACAAACCGGCATTTCAAAAGAAGAGGAGAAGAGAAGAGTCTCTGAAAACCTTTTGTTGACTCTGATAGATTTTCAGTTTATGGAAGCAGTTAACCTCTGCGCCAAAAGATGAAATACACATTCAGGTTGACTCCTACATTCTCTCATTTACATCGTCTGAAGTCACTTTAGCCACTTGCAAACCTACAAACTCACCTGTGTTTTGTTCATGTGCAAAGAGTATGTGAGCTCTGCAGCTTCGCTGCGATGACCTCTGTTGATGGGCATCAATACATGTTAGTTTACTTTATTTCTGCACCCCAATCCGTTTAATATCAGTCCCGCTTCCCAGGAAACTGTGGGTACATAATATATTAATAAAAAACAATAAAACATACCAAACAGTACGTGCAGGCAGTTCCTTGACTATTTTACGTGTCTGGATTACAGTTCGTTTGAAAGCCTGACTGGCTTGTTATTAAATAATTCCAGATTGCAGCACTCTAATACTGCATGAATACACCATCACAGGCTGCAAGGATTTCCCGGAGATGGGTGTAATATGACAATGTGACACACAGATTTAAATGCCATTGTCATAAGCCCTTGTTTAGATTTTACACATTTACACTAAACCAAACAATAATAATTTGTACAATGTTACATCGAGAAGGTGAAGCATGGTGCTTTCAGCTGAATGGAGCATTAGTGTGATTTCACAAGCTATGCACTTTTACATCAACCAAAATTGTTATGCATCGTGTACGACATGTTAATGATTATGGTCATTCAGCAAAGTGATTATATGATCATATGATAATGATGTCAGTGGAGCAGCATGGGAACTCTTAAAGAATAAAAGTCCAAGGGGTTGGATGAAGGCACTTCCTGTTTTAGTAGTCATAACCTGTTACATCTGCCAGCTTATTGTCTCCGTTATTGTGGTCTTTAGAGAGGCTCCCAGAGAAAGAAGCCCAAACCCCAAGGTGCCTCTCCCCTTTTTGTTTAAGTGTCAGGCTGTCGTAGGAGCTGCAGTTTACCCCCCACTGCCTGCATAATTCAGGAGCAACCATGCCCCCCCTCAATTTGTTTTTCAAAAGGTTTTTACCTTTTAAACAGAACGGCAAGGCAGTCAAATGTGTCTGTAATCACACCTGGGCAGCTGTTAGGAAATATGTGAGTAATACTTCTCAAGTGGGCAATACTTTCTTAAAGGTACAGTTTATGATTCTAACTCATTTTGTCACATTTTGTCAAATGAGTGATGTGCTTATCGATCATGAAAGATAAATATACACTGATACTACGAATCGCAGTATTTCCTGATATTAAACAATTGATATCTAAATTAATAAAGTAATCTAGGGTAAATGTATATGTTATTACCAATTAATATAATATAACTATAACTACAACAAATGATCTAAATACACCCAACTAACAGAACTTTTACTTGTCATGACCACGTGACTGATGGCTCTGTAAGTCAGAACCCTGTTGACAGAGAGTTGTGATGAGGGCTCAAACAAAGGTTTCTCTAAATTTACTCCATGAAAAAGCCCCATGAAACCAGTGTGAACATTCTCTTAAAACACCTGAGCCTGTTACACACATGAACTCTAGACAATGTCTCGAGAAACCAGCTCTTGCAACCCAGCGTCGTGTTTCACACAATAACACACAGCAGGAGATTGTCATGGTCTCACATGAAAAGCTTGGCTTGATCTGAGTACGGGGGTCACAGTGTACAGGAGGAACAACATGATATGAAAAAATGAAGCCGTTCACATGAGAAAATAGATAAAACACCATGACAGTCACCTGATAGGAATCTTGTCAACACGCCTGTTTGCTTTAAATCCTCCTGGCATTTTGGGACAGAGCAACGTGTTGCATGCATGTTTTCACTCACACTGAACAGACTGTGTAGCGGGGGCGTGCAGGTTAAAGTCTGCATTATCTCACGAGTGTTTCACTCAGACGTTTGTGTTCTTACACATTTCAGGATTCCAGTGCATGTGTGAAAGAGGATTTGATGATAATGTTATAAAGCCACAGTCTCTCACGGGGTGAGGAGAAGAAAATATATGTAATAAATATGAAATACATAATGTTGCACCAAGGCTTTTTTTCTTTTTTGGATTAATGCTTTTTTTTTTTTTTGATCAGCCTTTTTTTGGAAATAATGTGACGACAGGCAAAATCTGTTGTTCATAAAAGCTGTAAGTCATTAGACTGTGGTTACACCTCCAACTATATTTCCCTCATCAGTATGTGTTGTCTGGTAAAATAATTTTTTTTGTCCAAAGTATCAGCATCTATTTTGGTTATCGCTGATCCAGCAGTTTGGTATTCAATCAAAAATGAAACAAGTGGTACGAAGAGCAGATAGACGGGGTGTGCTGTCTGAGAGTGGAAGATGGTTAAGAAATATCGATTCTGGTGCCTCCGACAGCGAGAAAAGCATGAAGACAAAAGCCAAGCCTGCACTAGATGGAAACACAGGGTGTGTTTTTTAGCGCACATCATGCTCAAACCACTTCTGGAATTAAAAATAAGATGTTGTGACATTAGCTTAGCATTAGCAGTGACTCTGAATGTTAACATGTTTTCATTTAGATTTATTCAGAATTTGTTATTCAGTTTTTTTATTTGTTTATTTCGTTATATTTTTTTTTACAGGATAATCATCTGATAATTTTGGCAGTGTTATACTCAAACATGCACCGGCTCCTAAAAAAGGGTCAGGGTAATGTCACAATTCCAGTGCATGTCTGAAAGGGGCTGTTGACATCAAATCAACACATTAGGCAAAGTGGGAAGTATATTTTACATAAATTAAAAACACAACACTGTATCTTTATATAATAAATCTGTATATATATATAAGGAGTAAACAGTTGAGTGAATTATTTGTTGAAAAATTGCTTGCTTGGAAATAAAAAAGAACAGTGGACACAATGTCATGAGATCACGGAATGCTGTCAAACTTGACACACCACCTTCAGCTGCTGTGTGAACTGTGCTGCTAAAGTTCAAGCCCTGTGTCAAAAGAGAGATATGGATAAATAAAGATTATTATAAATGTGTAGACAAGCTTTGACTAGAAGTATATACACGTTTTTAAAATTATTTAAGCGTGTTTAGATTTTAGTATATTTCCATGTTTGAATATCAGTTTATGATACACACTGATAAGATATTTTGTTATTTCATCAAACATTATTAAAAGCAAAGGACGAAAAGCGCACTCCTATTCAAACTGTGCCTCTGAAGCTTGTGTACAGCTCGTCCACTGTCAGCCCAAGTGCGAATAGACACTGTTACACTTTTCAGACGCTTGCACCCTTCTGTATTGCATTGCTCACTTTCAGAGTTTTGACCAAAATTTCCTGGCATGTTTACCATGTTTACTCTACTTTCATCACGCCACGATCAGGATGTGACACTGCCGTGACTCTGTTTCAAGACACCTCCTCAGTTTGAAACCATCATCGTTGTCACACCCTGGCGATCTGTCGCTCAGCTGCACGCGCACAAAGCTTGAAGATATTCTCTTCAGAGAGCTCCATGTATGGGGTGTGTGTGTGTGTGTGTGTGTGTGTGTGTGTGTGTGTGTGTGTGAGAGACAGAAGAGGGGGGTGCTGGGATATGAAGTAGAAGGGGCTTTTATCAGCCTCAGAGTTGGAAGTCTTTGAGGGCCTCCTCAGAAGCTCAGCATTTCTTCCATTGTTCTATTTCCATCCCTCGCTTCGCTCCTGTCACATGTAAAATTACAAAGGCCTCCTATACCCCCACCGCCAGCACCCCCACACCCTTACCCCTCTTCTTCACTCATATCCCACCCCTTTTCCCCATGTTCCAACGTCAGAGAAGCATATAACCCACTTAGATTATTCTCAAAATACTTCACAACTTTACAGTGCTCCCGTCGCCAATTGGCGTTCAGGCAGGGAAGTGGAACTGGAAAGCTGAGGTTATGAACTTCGTTGGGTACGAAGTGTTACAAGAAACCTATTTTAACCCCAGTGATTCCCTCACAGAGGAGACGTGTGTGTGCACTGTAGTGACACTGTGCCACACACTGTGTACACAGGGTGACGGCGTAGAGGGATGCTCTGCTCTGAACAGCCCACCGCCTTCAACGCTGTTATCGTAAATACGTGAGCGGCAGTGCAGCTATAAGATGAAAGATCCCCCTCACACACACTCACCATTTAACCTAAGGGGTGGGTGGAGGGATTCTACCTGGTGTCTGTGTGTCATCCTTTGGCAAGACGGTGTGTTTACTGTACACAGTAAGGTGAAATGCTATCGCAGGGGGAGCTGAATCCGTCTTTCTCTCTCTCACACACACACACACACACACACGCTGACATATGAGACCTTAAAAAGCTTGCCTGCAGGCCTGCACCCGTTAACAGGTGATGCCGTTGTGACATCTCAGCTACAAGACATGGAACCCCACTCCTTTGCTCTCTTTTCTTTTTTGCCGTTTATCTTGTCCCCCTCCTCTTTTTTCCCTTCTGCCTCCATAATTTTGTTCTCCTTTCTCTCCCTTCGGCTCGTCGTCCCTTCCCCCTCTTCCGCCCTGAGGTACAACGTGTCTTCAGGTTTCAGTGGTTGACACAGAAAAGACCAAATTAGTTGGTCATTTCCCTAAACATAAACTGCAGCAGGTGTATTGGAGATTCCTGCTTTTGTGCAGCAGAGATCACCTTTAATTTTTGAGTCTCATTGCCTGAAAGCATGTGAAACCCAACTATGAACAGAGTTCTGACTCCATCAATGATACATATTAATCATTTACTGTACGTCGCCAGTGGTGTAATAGCCCCCGTGTACCAGGCTGCTCCCACTTTCTTTTTTCTCTGAGCACTAACGCCACTGATCCTCTGTC
The DNA here is from genome assembly GCA_033026295.1 of Channa striata. Lineage (NCBI taxonomy): Eukaryota > Metazoa > Chordata > Actinopteri > Anabantiformes > Channidae > Channa > Channa striata. The sequence goes on along the minus strand of CM065189.1, from coordinate 7,985,213 downwards.
CAGTATAATCAGATATGACATCAACTTGTGCAAACAACTTGGCCACCCCCCCCCCACATTTTCTCCCTGAGTTGACTGCTTTTATTTCATTCTTCCACTGGTGATAATGAGAGTTGATTCTGAATTCAGGTGGTGCAGGAGACCTCATTCCTCTACACGTCAGCATGTTGTGTGATAATTTGAATTTGTGTGTGTGTGTGTGTGTGTGTGTGTGTGTGTAAGGTGAATAAAGGTATTATTGTTGGTTGCAGGTGTGTACTTGTGCCAGGCAGGCTTCAGCAGAGGATCCAGAGAACAATGGCTCTCTGTTGGAGGACACACCTGAGTCAGAGCGGGGAGGTGAAGGCCCGATCACAGGAAGATTACACAAGAGCAGACTTCATTAAACATGAGGGGGCATCGAGGGGATAGAGGGGAGGGAGGGGGTGATCGAAAGGAAGATGCTCCTCGGAGTTTTCAGGCAATAGCACAGTCATCAAAGCTGACTTCTGTTTAATCTTTTAACCTGCATTAATTGTTTTTTTTTTTTTGCCACATGGGGGCAGCACCACAAAATGTGAATACAGCAATAAAAAGCAAAGAGGCTAAATTTAAATGAGGAGCTGACAAGGACTAATAACAAGCACTAACAGAGTTTTCAACATTCTTACAAGTTCCAAACATTTTCAAGAATCCTGCAGCTGTGCTGAAAGTCTTCCCTCCTTCTGTGGCCGGACTCAGGGCTGATGAGACCGGAAAGACAGCAAGGCCATAAAATCATAACATGTTAACGTTAAAGATGCTCAAAAGCCCTGCAGAGCCGGGCGAAACCAAAGCTCTTTAAACATTAGATACAGAACATTTTGCTGACATCAACCGTGGCAGTGAGGGAGCGGCAGTATGTGCATGAGATTTGCATAAATCCAAGATTATTTAAGTTTTACTCATTCTACTTATGGATAAAACTTCAAGTCATTATTTCAACATATTTTCATATTTGAATGAAAACAGTATTTGAATATTTGAACTTTTTACCTGGGGTATTAGCATATTCATCAATATGATCGGGTATTTTACATTAACTCTGTGTGTTTGACTGAAAGTATTTATAACAGACTGATGATCTGAGCTGCAGTTTTGGCAAAAACGGAAAGGTTAACGCAGGGAGCTTCCAAAGTTTGGAATTTCAGATTGAGAGCAGCATTTTATTCTCTGAAACCTGGACGGGAATCAGTTTTTTTGATGGGAGCTGGTCATCCAGTCCTGATCATTTCAGTGGATTACCTGCTGATAACAGATCACTTTAAGTACCAGCAGGGTGGGGCACACCTCAAAGACAGCCCGACACTGACCCAACACCAGTTCGGTGTCTCTGTGCCGTTTTTTTAAGCTTCGTCTGGCCTAAGAAAATGTGGCTGCATGAAGTTTAGACGTCTACCATGTTTAAACCAACATGTTCAGTTGTGACTAGATTTAGAAAAAGCAATGCATGTCTGGAAAGGGAATTAAAAGACACTTATACAGGAAATTAAAGGATTTTGTATTTCTTTAAGTGCACAAATAAATGGTGAAGATGCAGACAGTATGGCCATGCCTGAACTGTGGAGCTCCACCAGCCTTTACTGTTTTCCCACTCGTACCTCACAGTACTATTTGCTGTAAGGTTGAGGTCGGTCTGGCTCAGTCCAATCCTTAGATCAAAAACCATCTGCTATGCTGTTTTGATTTGAGTTCACATGAGCATTTAGTCTTTCATCACAGTAAACCTCTGCCCTCTGCTCTGGCATCTGGCAGGTAGGACTGAACCTTTGCCTCCTGACAAACACGATGAGCTATGACGAGAACACTGGTAACTGCAAAATACCGTAATTGTGACTGGAAAACAAAAGTGCTGCAGTATTTGGGCACAACATGGTTGCAGGATCACACCCCTGTCAGTGCACTTGGGATTCTTGAGGCTGATTGATGGTTTGTGCTTGCTCTCAGACAAACGTGGAGGCCTCTCTGTTCATACTTCAATCATGTGTGTGTACAGTATGTGGACACATCTGCACTTGTAGTATGTGAACAGTATGTGGACACATCTGCACTACAGACAGTGTTGACAACCTCTGGACAATGTTATAATTGGCTAAACAAGATGAAAAAGACAACATGTGTGTAACCACCCAGGAACAGCTTCAAGAATGTCAAAGTAAACAGTACATACCTTTGATAATTCACTCATCTGGCACATCTGAGCGCTCTCAGCACCTCTCCAGACCCGCAACAATTTGGGCAGTTGACACGATGCCGACGTCTGGTCTAGCTGGCGCAGTGATTGACCCTGCGATAGTGGGTGCGTGTGTCCAGCGGTTTTGCTGTGACCCTCGAATGCTGGCTTGCAGGTGAGAAGACGCAAACTAAAGAAACCTGGTTACAATCAGCTTTTTCAAGTAGCTGATTTTTTAACTGTCATGTAATTTAAACAAAAATGGTTCTGAGGTACAGGATTAGAGAAGCTTTATGTTTGAAGGCCGAAGGTTGATTTCTTTGTTATGTACACATGCAGATTCTATTTTTTCAAACAAAATATCATCACATAAAGTGATGGCACCTCATTTTTCCATAAGTCTACCAGAAGTCTAACTGAATTAGAAACACAAAAAGTGCCCTATAGTGGTCTACACCTGATTTCACCGTGTTTTTAGGACTCTGAAGAGAGTTCCTGCTGTAAAAAGGTGAACATTTGTGTCTTTCTCTTAGTGTTCTATATTTTTGCTGCTGACGGTCCTGCTGACATTGACCAGGTTAATATGAATGTAAATTGATTTTACAATTGGCCACAATAATCTGGTTCCTCCTAGTAATTAAGTTACAGATCATAGTATCAGTTTGCAAGTGCATCCAGTGCATCAGGGAAGCTGCTGTCTACTGTCTCTGCAAGCAACGAGAGATGTAAAAAAACAGTTTGTCACTATGTTTAATAAGTTTAAATTATATAAGTTTTATTTCAAGTGCAAGTACTTAAGACAATGTTTAGTGCTGTTACATTAGAGGCGATAAGTTACTGTAAAGACTAATCACTAATCTATGACATGTTCACAGCAGGATGGATGTGAAGGAGGATTAGCAGGGACAAGAGGACAAAGGGAAGTTGCACTGAAAACTTTGAGAGTAAACTCAGTCCTTGTTGCCTCTCTGTCCTTCAATCATCCGTCCCTTCTGTCTCTCTTGCTGCAAAAGTTCAGAATGTATCCGTACTCTCACAGGATGATCGCTGTTTCTGTCTCAACTCCTCAAATATGAAACGCAAATGGAATGTAAATGTTGTCTTTGATTGTGTTTAATGTACTCGGGGTACAAGGTGCAAAGAATAAAAGAATCGTCTCCTCTCTGCCTATAAAGCGTTACGATACACCTTTACAGGACAGTGGACCGCCCGCTGTGAGGATAATAGGAAGAAATTGTTTTGCTATGAGATGAAATGATAAAGGGAAAAGTCTGATTTTTCAAAGACTTTTCCACTCCTCTTCAACACCCTCCACTCGTTCCTTCTGGAGTGCACGACAGAGAAATTGTCGAGCACTAATTGAATGATAACTGATTGTTGAAGTGAGCATCTTTGATGTTCTTTTTCCCTGCACATGTAAATGAAACATCAAGAAAGTGGCGGTTGTTTTTCAAGGAATTCGGATGACGTTGGAGTTTGAAGACAAAAGTGTGTGTATGGTTCCATGGCTGTGTGTGTTCGAAGCACGCTGCTCTTGAATTAAATGGGCAGGGGCCCACTGCAGCTCCTATCAGTTTGAGGAGATGCTGTCAGGACACTGCTGGAACCAGTCAGGTAGTTTCACCTTTTACCTGCTTGACCAGCTCACTATGACTGAAGTTGTACCATGGCGGCGCTTGCTTTTTATGATAACCTTACTTTAAACCACAGTTGCTGAATGGTGTCAGAAAAATCTGATTTACGGTGAAACTAAAATGACTGGATTATAAGTTGACTTTCAGTTGGTGACTCCAGTCAATAAACTGATTGACAGAGTGGATTATTATGACTGTTAAACTAATTTTATCTTTAATTGCATAGTCGACCTTAATGGAATGTCATTCTGTTTTACCTGTTGAGTGATGAAAAATTCCCGCTACTGATAGCTGCATTCCTAAAAGTTGTATATTTTATTTTTAAGACAAATAATAAAAGTATGTCCTCATCAGCAACAGCCAGAATGCAGCTGCATAGATGCCGGTTCAGGTTATGCACCATGACAGGAAGACGAAGCTGTGCTGCGTCATCAAATACTGTATCTGTGAGTGTGCTGCATGGTACGGCTTCGACTGCGAGAGGAAATCAGAAATCGGACTAGTCTACACCCTCCCTCAGCGAGAAGGGCTTTTCTGAAGTTTGAAACCCATTTTGCATGTTGAAATGGAAATGAGACACTGAAATAATTAAAAAAGATTTTGAATAACATCAGCATAGTGCAATCACATTGGCCAACACTGCCAGTAACATAACATAGTTTTACATTTTCAGTTTGGATTGTGTTCATTCTCTTTTATGTGGAATTTCCACAGTTAATGATACGTCGCAGATGGTGGAAACACTCTCCCCTGTTTTGTGTCTTGAGTCACTTCATATAATCTTCTCATGCTCTCTCAGAATTATTATCAGTGTTTTTATTTGTATTCTCATTATTAGCTAAAATTTAAAAACTTTATTCACAGCAAATTTCATAACCAGGGCTTCACAGAAAACTGCATGTGAGGCAGTGTCAGTGTTGGAATCCAGCTAATACAACCAAATGTGGCAAGTCCTCCAAAGAAAAGGACCATAAAAGCCCAAACCACCTCACCAACTTCAAGATTGAACCATAAGAGCATAGAGGAGATGTACTGTGGAGTAACAGACATGAATTAATGTTTTATACCAGATATTTACAGAGAGGAGATTTCTTCTCTATTAAATCAAGAAGCTTTTACATTTAAAGCAAATTGAGAACAACTGCCAAACAAAGAAAAACGTAGTATAGTTTGTAAGTCATTGTGCACTTTTTCAGCCTCACTTAGGAATAAATTCTAATGTCTTCGACGAACATAAAAGGCGTTGCAAAAGACACAAGTTCTGCTGATTTACCATCAGTGGCTTAACGCTGCTTGTTTCCACACCAACAAAGACTGCATGCGACTAGACTGGCAGGCCTGATCCAGCTGGGCTTGACAGCAGAGCACACATGAAAGAAAGGGATGGAGGGATGGAGTGGTGAGAGCAGGGAGAAAAGCGAGGGATGAACAGAAACACACACTGGGATCCTGCTGTTCACAGCAGCAGGTGCAAGAGAGACGAGGGGGAGGTGTGTGTGTGTGTGTGTGTGGGGGGATGGAGATGGGGTGCAGGGATGAGGGTTTTTGTGGAAAGGAGAAAGAGAGCATGTGAAGCGGGTGAGGGGGGGTTAACATATGGGCAGCATTCACTGAATCAAACTAAGTGGCTATAAGCCATTAAGGTCCCTGCATGCATTTCAGTAAATAGAATCCCCGTTTGATTTTGCACTAGCGCGAGTCTTTTCCTCACGATCCGTTGAACTCAGGTGCCCTGACGACGCTCGGAATTGCAAGAGACAGTAAGGCCAGCACTGACAACAGCAGGAAGGATCACACTTAACTGTCTGCAGCCTGCTGTGTGAAGGCAGACAGAGGAGACAGGCTGTCGATTGCAAACACGCTATCATGAAATACCTTTTGGCTGAAGATTGTGGGAGCACACTGTAATTCCTCCATGCTACCTGAACTATGTAATCCATGCGGCCATAAAAGTGCTCGTTCTGCAGAGAGCTGCACGTAATGTTAAATCTTGTGTAACAAAACGTGTCTTTCGCTGAAAGGTTAGGTAACGGTTTTTCAGTCGTTACTGGGTTTTATCGTGCCGTAGACCCGGATCACTAGCCGACTGAACCAGCACTGACATCCTTTCCTGCACTTCCCTTGCTAACTCTAACAAAGATTTTTCATAAAACCCCAGAGAAAGGGAGAAAGGAGCGGGGGATATATCAAATTACGCTACATCAGTCTGGAGGAGAAGCATCTCTCTTGAAGACTGGGCGTTGACAGACAGCAAGAGAACAGGCAAAGGAGGATAGCTGAAGATCTCTGTCTTTGATGAGACATAACAATATCCAGATCCCCGACCGCCTCTTATTTAAGTTACTGAGGACTCTAAAAAAGGGAAGTTCTTCCAAAGTCGCTCAGAAGCTGGTGCGCTTTAGGTGAAGGGAGGGAATGAAGGGAGCAAGAAGTAGAAGGGTGTGTGTGTGTGTGTGTGTGTGTGTGTGTGTGTTGGGGAGGGAGATAATGTTTATGCATTAGATTTTCAAAGCGCTTTTTTCTGCAAGGAAATTCAGATTCAAAGGTGTACTTCTTGCTGGAAGATCTAAAGGATTCTTTCTCCCTCTCCCTGTTATTGCTTGAGTGACAAAGTCTCTCTGTAGCTTAGCCAGGACTTTGTATGCACATGGTAACTGAGCGTGAGTAAGGCCTACATAGCTACAGTACATCCACCAAGGGGACTGAGTGATGTATAACTGTATATTTTATATATATAATATTTTTACGCTCAAACTACATATTTGACATCAAAGAGAACAGTAATAGTAACGTAGCACCTCAGCTAGGCAATCAAACGCCACCGTTAACTCCAGTCGAGCACTCCGCCGCCCACAAGCCCTGCCGCTGCTGACAATGGAGCGTGAACCGTGTGCCCGCGTTCATCGCTCCAAATTCAAACTCATTGGGATGGTATTAGCGGAGACTTTTCCTAAGTGCAAGTTTGGACTCCCAAACTTCAGAGAGCAGAGCACTCGGAAAGAGCTGAAGGAGCGGAGATGAGAGCGCCAGGGCGTGTTTGTGCACGCTTAGCGTCGGATAGTTGCTGAGCGCAGCACTCGCACATGCGTGTGATTAAAAATTCAAATGAGCGCCTTTAGAATCGATGGAAGGCTTTGAGGCTCCGTAATGAGGCTGATATATGAAGTTTAAACATTCGGAGCCGCTGGAAGTGCCACCGTGGAAAAAGAGACAGAGAAAGAGGGAAAGAAAAGCGGGAAGATTTGTGGCTTTGATGCAGGGATTTCACCGTGGGGCATGGCGGTCGGCTGGTGCCGCCTGATGCTCGGATCCGGAGCACTTTCAGACTCTTTGCAACGTTCCCCGAGACATCATTTCCAGCAATCCCTCACCAACGGTCCAGGACAAACCGAGAGGAGAAGGGGAGCAGAAGCGGAAGGGGAGCAGAAGCGGAGAAGTCACCGAGCGCCAGCAAAGTAGATGGGAGCAGAGAGAACGCCACAGAGTAGATAAAGAGAGGGGTGAAAGAGGAGCGATCACAGAGGTAGAGGAGCGGAACAATGAGGGTGACAAACAAGTGGCTGCCATCACTTCTCAGTACACACCTGTCAATCAGACGCACACACGCACACACACAAGAGCACAAGTGTCTAGAGGGGGTTTGGTGTGAGCATGTGGGACAGAAGGAGAACGGTGTGAGTTCACACGCCTGTGTGTGTGTGTGTGTGTGTGTGTGAGTTCGGATGTGGTCTCTCACACACACACACACACACACACACACACACACACACACACGCTGTTCTACTTCTATCTCTGGAAGCAGTGGGAGTCTAGTGCCACTTTGAACTTGCCTACCATTAAAAGCCTGACAGAGTTTTGAAGAGGCCTATTGAAAGGGAACCTGTGCATTTATGATGTAAATGTATTTTTTTCCCAACCCTTTCTTCTTCTCCCCCACTTTTTTTTTATTTTGACAGCCTTTGAAATTTGTCATATGCACATCCAATTTAACAGCCAGAAAAGACTTCTTTGCCCCCCCACCACACCCCCCTTCCATTTTTTTTTTCGTTTTTGCAACAATCCATTTTCATATCAACTTGAAAGGAATTGGCTGAATATTTTTGCTTGATTTTCTTTAATGTGATCATCACAGTTTCAGTCGCTCACCATGTTAGAGTTATATTCTTTTAGTCAGGTAATTTTCTGTCAGATTTACTCTCAAGACCAAATCTTCAAAGCGGGAAAACAAGTGAGTTCTCAAAAGGACAACAATATTTCGAGTCCTTGTGTTTCGCCTTTCTTTTGACTCTAAACTGGCTGTTGTGCCCTTCAGCCGCTCTAACCTCTTCAGTCGTGTCTTTTAACTCACTTGAAGCCATGTATTAACAAAAATGGTCTCCAATAAACTGTCAATAACAGGTGTTAAGTTGTGTTAACCTGAGGTCTTACCTTCAGCACAGTGCGATGGTGCACAGGTCCTCCAACCCACGCTGCCATATTGGTTGCTTGGCATTTGACCGTGAGAGGCCCCATCAATGGTTGGTAAAATCTGCCCACGGTGGATCTACAACCCTCAGGAGGTCGTACTTCAAGTTGCAGGAAGTTGCAGGGCGAGGAGGTAGCTGCTTGTGGTATCACTTTTAAAAGAGCTTTAAGTTGCCTTTCAAGCACTAGCACAACAATTGTGTAAAAATGCACAATCGTGAGAAAATTTAGAAGAAAAGAACCTGAAATTGTCTGAGTCAGGTGAGCATCTTGCATGGCAGCCACCACCTTCGTGTGTGTGTGTGTGTGTGTGTGTGTGAATGGGTGATTGAGAAGCACCATTGTAAACTGCTTTGGATAAAAGTGATACATAAGCTGACATTTTAAGCATTTAACATGTAATCTTAAATGCCATCGAAAACCTCGTGTGAACACAGTCTGACCGCTGCGTCTGGTCACACGAGCTTCGTCTGGGGCAACAAGTGGCGCTGGAACACAAAAGGATGACGAGAGCCGAAGTGGTGGTACATGTTCGACGCGTGTGCGAGAGGAAGAGAAAGCAGAAGACTGGGACTGTAGATGAAGAAACTGTGAACACAAAGCAGAGATCACTTATCATTTACACTGCAACCAATCAGAGAAGTCTCACTCACCAAAGGACAGACACTGACCAACACCCATTTAATATCAAATTGGCTACCGATGGGGGTCTGACTAGCTCCACTGCCCATTGGTCGGCTTGGCGCCTCCCAGCCCTTACTGAACCCTACAAGTTCAGTTTTTGGAAGCCCCAGAGTGACTGGTTTAGTTAAGTTCTGGCAGTGGACACAAACATTCCGGTGGCAGGAGTCTCGGGCTTCGCCACCATTAAAAAACATTTCTGGTTTGAATTCAAATAAGTGCCTCCTTAACATTGTGCAACGTTCTTATGAATTCACATTAAAAACAAATGTTTTATACGAAAGGCTCACGAATAAAAAGACGTTTACAGTGGGGAAGTGCAGACTTTACTGATTCATCGATTCTAATGCTGAGATTGTGGCACAATATTTAACCTTAAATTTACTGTTCATAGGACAAGGTTTAAAATACTGCGTGTGATTATTATATGACGACTGTCTACATCAAACTCGCGTCTTGGTCAAGGTGCATTTTGCAGTCCGACTCTCGGTGTAACGTGCAGTCACTTCATTTGTGTGTCTGTTACCACCTGCGGATAATCGCTGACTCCAGTCCAACGACCAAAGTCTGAGTAAGAGCAGTTTCCCTGACTCACCACCTTCACCACCCTTTTGTAACACAAAATGACAACACACTGTGTTTCATCAGCTACTGGATAAACGGAGCCACTGCCTCCATTGTTAGTTCATGGGAAAATGGAAAAGTGACTTCAAAAGAGTTAATTGAAAACATAAACATTTGCTTTGTTCAATTGTTCAACTCCCTCCTACCCGTGGATTTTTGTGCGGATATTTGGACTCGTTCAAAGCTTCCAGCTGGACACAGCAGTGGTTATATGAGAGAGGACAGTGAAGGCATGAGGGTGCAGGGGAGGGGGCCGGGGCAGGGTGGGCTCCATGTGGGTGTGTTTGGGAGTGTTCACGACAGCTGGAGTCCGACTGCGCTTCACTTGCTTTCCCACCTGTCGGTAACCCCCCACCCACCGGCTTACGAAGATACATGCGAGGGCTCCGTCGCACACAGATGCATTGATTACAAAGGGCAAATCACAAAGTTTCTTTTTCCAAGTGGGACGAGCCTCCGTAACTCCAGCTGGAAAACAACAGCATCGCACCGTCCGTGTCAGAAAACATCTTGTGTACATTCTTTTGTCGTGCTGTCAGCCGCTTTGGATGTGAATGACATCACGTCTGTTTCATTTGTTTGGTATCATTTTCACATGTGTTCTGGACGCGTTTCTTTGTTGTCCCGAACCTAAGACTTTTTGAACACTACTCAACAAAATCAAGCAAAACATGTATGAAAAAACTCATATATAATTATGCCGTCATGTCTGATTGATGCCCCGTTCCCATTAGGACAGAGTACACAGTATTGTGTATAATAATAGTGAAGTCTGGTGGCATTTTCTAACCAAGCAACACTTTCAGACATGAGATACCTATTAGAGCTGATGTGTATCTTACTTCTCTGGGGGACCGCCCATAGGCCGAGGAAGACACTTTGTGCCGTCTGCTTCACTTCTTCGCTCACACACACCCGCACGCTGTGTTGTTGTGCCTATCCGTGGTGGCGGAGTCTTAATAAAGCCTAATCCCCGCCGTGCATCCTCTCTCTGTTCTACAAACCCCTGCTGGTCGTCTGTCTCAAGAGTGCCGTAATTTACTGTCACAGAACTCCTCAAACCGGCCAGCACACAGCGCGCCGTGGGGGATGGGAGACTAGGTAACACAGATCACCGTCAAAAAGGAAGGGGGGAAAAAAACATTCCTACTTCCCCTTGTGAAAAAAAAAAGAAAAGAATAAAGTCTGTTTTTTTTTTTCCACAGGCTCAAACACACACAGCAGTTCGTCCAGCTTTGTTTAGGTTTCCTCCTTTTTTTTCAGAGAAGAGAAAAGGAAGGGAGGAAAAATTGCTAGGTGGTTGTCAACAGTTGAAGCTGCAGCCGCACCTGGCGTCACGCGACTGCTCTTTGATCACTTGTCGAGTGAAATTCCGCCACTGGATTAAGTGAAGGAGGGGGCGACCGAGGGTGGGAGGACTAGAAAGAGTGACAAAGGAGGGAAACAGAGAAAGGACGAGGCGTCTGAAACGCAGCCCTGCGTGCTTTTTGCCTTTAATGTTGCATGCACTGTCCTGTTGGCTGTAATTAAAATCAGCATGAATTGTTGAATTTTTCTAAACCCAGCCCACTCCATTCAGGCTCGGCTCGTCGCTCGAGCTCTGGGCTTGGACTTGCATGCAGAGTGATGAATGTCACCTTTGCGTATGCAGATCTTTCTCATTTAAACGCCATAAGTCACCATTTAGGTTTTGGTATCATAATGCAAGGGGAAACTGAAAATATTCGAAAAAAAAAAAAAAAAAGGGGTTTCGTGTTTTCCTTCTGTTTTTGCTGTTGTCTGTAGTACAAGCAACAAGACGACATCATCTGAACTTAAACACTCCGCAGCATGTTGTCAGCCGGAGGCCTTTTCTCAGCTGCAGAGAGATATTTAAAAAAGGATAATCAGCTGATGTTTCATCTGCTTTATATACATGTACTCGTGAGATGCCAGTGACGCGTCGTTAAAACTACCTTAGTGTATTTTGCTGCAAACGTGACTCATGAATTACATGCAGTTGTGGATTGACACTGATTTGAAGCTGACTATTCTAATGCAGCCCCGGTTCGACTCCAAATAAACTGCCCATGTTCAAGGTAATAAAGTCACTGGTGAGTTTTTGGACAAAGATGGATCTGTGGTAGAATTTACTAGAATCTGTTTTTTTGTTACTGAGTATTTTTTGGCATTTGATAGTGATAAAACATATACAGGGAACCACACCGGTTTAGCCTTTTATTTGATGACCTGTGATGACCTTGTCTATCCCGCCAGGTCTGATTATTCTGCTGCTTTAAGCTCCACCTGCACGAAGAGCCACCGTGGGACGTCTGTGCTCTCTGTGGTTTTCGTGTGTCCGCCTTTTCTGCGGCCTCCTTAAACTCGCTGCGCAGTGACAGGTGATGATCACACGCCGTAGCCGTGTGCATGTAAAGCACCAGTTAAGATCTGTCAAACGTACCAGGACATCCAAGCTAAACTGTTAGTGATACCAAGTTAACACCTAGCGTGGGAGTCATGACAGAGCAGCAGTGCTTTGAATGGTGGGAGCGACCTTGAGCAAAGCACTCGGAATTCCCTCTGCTTGACAGCTGGCTCTCACGTACGTCCTTGACTTAGCATGTGCTAATGCTGTCAGGGGTGTTTGGGAACGGAACTGCTGGCATGCTAATCTGCGCTATGTTTGCCGCAAGGCTGAGCCGAGCTGTCCGAGGCATGCACGGGTGTTGTGACAGTGGTGCTACCAGTTGTTCAGTCCTCCTCTGGGGTGGCAGTGGGAGATGAAAGGGACCAGAGATTTCCCAGGTTGCCGTGGACAGCCACAGCAACTGGGTGAGGTGTCGGTGGGAGGGGCGGTAGTCATGGCAGCTGCCGATGGCCATCTCATCACGAGGGTCCACGGCGCGGGCCGCAGGAGCAACTAATACAGTCGCAAGCCGTCATGTGCAGTCTGTGGTTGAGAACACGAGGGTTCGTGTGTGACACGAGCGTCACTTTTGTCTTCACAGGACTGTAATAAAGTTCACTCACACATCAGCTGTCACTAAGATGAAAAGGCTTTTGAAAGAAGTGATGGAATTTACATTCATGACTAAAGCACAGATAAAACACATAAACACTGACGTTTTTCAAAGAACAGCGTCTCGTATATACAACAAATATGAGGCCTGAGGAGGTTTTCTGCTACAGCTGTTTTTTTTAAAGGCAACATTTCAACAAAACACATGAACTGTTTGTAAAATGTACATAATGCTCCAATAAATGTGCAGTAAAAATGCTGGTGTGATGGGTCTGTAGCACTTCTGATCATCTGAAATGTTTAGCATGGGCCAAAAAAATGCCAAAAAAATCCTCTCCGCAGGAGATGTCTGAATCAAAGTTTGAGCTTTAAAGCAGCCAAATTCAATTCACTGAAGGTGGAAATGGTGTGGGAATGTTTTACTGATTTCTGATTTGATGACTTGGGCAGGATCAGCTCCTCAGAAATCAAAGGTTATTCATTCTAGCCTGAAGTGCGGTGTGTAGGGTGGAGGAGAATTCATTATCCAGCAGGGTAATGCAACAAACTCTGAGCCAATTCTGGCTGAGGCTCGAGGAATAGTGAGAGAAAAGTTTACTTCTTCATTTTCTTCCCGACGAGGAAAGAAATACAGCAGCAAAAATATGTACAAACAACAAAATATCGGCATTAAAAAAATCTATTCAACTCACTACAAGATTTTTTCCTTACTGTTGGTGAATTTGCTGTTAATAAGATGGTTCTCACTCACCTAAACCCAGTTCTAGCCTGGTCCAGCAGATGGCAGCAGCCACAGCTCATGTGGATGATAAGTCTGGGTGATGCAAATACATTTCTATTTACATTTATTCATTTGGCAGACGCTTTTATCCATGGTAACACACAAGGTGCAAGGTGCTGATACAGTTTTAACCTATTATTTTATCATTTTCTTAGAGCCCACTGAGATGTCGTTCGTTTTATTATTATATAAAAAGTGAGTGAACTAAGATCTGAGAAGATGAGCAATGTTCAAAATAGCATAATAATACTAATAAGATAATTTCCTGGCCATCAAATATGATAATTGTCGCAATGGGAGTGAAAATGCTGCCATCGTATTATACAGTGGGAGCAAATAGAGTTGTAAAATTCAAGTCAGGAAAACAGTGTGTAGCCTGAGCTCTTTCCCCTGGTCATGTTCTTACCTCAAGATCAGTCTCTAGTCGTGATTCAGTGTTTGCATTCAGAAAGCATCTCCAAACGGCGAGGACATGGAGCCTCACAGGCAGGATGAACCCAGCCTGTAATACAAAGCAATGCTGAAGTTCACCAGTGTACTTGAAATGATCTTTCCTTCCCAACATCGGCTGGACAAGTTCACTCCCGAGTTGGAAACGTTACTTCTGCAAAAGAATGCCAACGCATTTATTCCGTCTTATCGTTGATTTATTATTCTGATTTCGAAAAACGTCTGGCTTTTAATTTGTTTGGGAGTAGACAGATGTGTTTTTCGTCTGTGATATGTTTTAGCTCGGTTTGTCTGCTTATTGTCGGGGTAAGACTGTGGCACTTTTTTGGAAACATTAGGTAATCGGCCATCTTGAGATCATCAGATCTGAGAACAAGAAACATTCATAGTCATAAAACACGGTACGTTAAGGTGTAAAGAAGGAAATGTCCACTGGGGACACGAAAAACAAATTACCCCAACAATCGCAGATATTTTCAGACAGCAGAAATGAATAGAATTGTCGTCGTACCGTATCCATCCAAACACTCACAGGCCCAGCTGCTGGAACAGCAATGTTAACATGCTCTGACTTCTGCAGCCACGACAACGGACTTTGCAGTCAGGTGTCTACGCCTGCATGTGCGTGCTCCTGTTTCTGTCCATGTTCTGTGGACATACTTCCATGAATGTGTGTCTGCACGCATGCGTGTGCACTCCCTCAGGGGCGTGGTAACCTCTGAAAGCCCTCTGCACCTCGCCTTGGTTCCATGGGAACCTGTGTGCAACTAATCCTCCTTTTGGCTGGAGAGGGCTTCTCCAAACAAATCATCCAGCTCTAAGACCCACTGCTCCTCAAGTGGGCTCCTGGCTCTCTTTGCCAAGCCTCACCAAAAAACCGCTCTCCTTTCTTCTCTCTTTTCTCATATGCTTCACATAAAACAGCTACCTACCGTGAGGCAAATCCCCTCGTCTCTGTCTCTTTTCTTCGACGAGCAAGGGAAGGAGAAAGGAATGGGGTGTGGATAAGCCAGAGCAGCAGGAGATTGTCAAGTTGAAGAACTAAGATGACCCACTTTGGGAGAAGGGGTGAGTCTGGATAATGGGTGCCACTGACAGGGGACATTGTTATCTATCCATCTATCCTGGATATTACATGTTAGTAGTAGCTATACTACATGTTACTATGGTTACCAGTGGTGTAGATATCAGGTTTAAAGCAAGTTTGGAGCCACCACCTAAAATGGCATGTATTAATAACCAACTTACTAACATTATGTTATGCAGGAGGACTGCACTCTGCAAATTTATTTCCAATAAGAGTCCAACAGTGTATAAACGTTTTTTGTTTAATCCATCACACGTTTTTTTTTTTTTTTTTACCCAAAATTAACATTAAAGTTGAAAATGGGTTCTCAAAGTCGCATATTTACTTATATGCAAAATATGGTGAAAGATATTGAAATCGCAGCAGTCAAATGAAATCCAAAACAAAAATTGGGGGACAGATAATTGGGAAATATTCATTGTCAAATGAAGACTCATCTCATTTAACCTTCCACATCAGCAGCTGACCTTCACAGTAGCACGGTGCTTCTGTAACTCACCAACATCATTGGAGTCGTAACTTCGGACTGAAACCTTCTTCTTCGCCTCCACCCTCAGGATGCAAAGCAAGCGAGGCCTCGACAAGCACTTAGAGACTTCTGTTGCTGACATGCTGTTCATGGACAGGCCCCACAGGACCCGTTAATTGTACCGTGTCCAGTGCAGTTCTAAAAACCGATACATCACAAACATGTTTCATACCTTTCTGCAACTGGGCCATTCCCTACTATCAAGATGTTGTTCCCATCACACACATGAACATGGTGACTCGGGGTCACAACAGTTTGGCCTACAGTATAACACCTACACAAATACTGGACACAAAATATGTTTGTAAGACAAAGTTAGTTATGTCCTTGAATCATTCTTCATGGGTACACTTTGCTGTTACAAAAAGACAAAACATAAGCATTAAAATGTAATCACACTTAATTTTTCCATCACACATATTAAAGTTAGTCCTCACACAAGTTCATGTTTCAGAATTCCAGACATAATGACAAGAAGAAATCTGTGCACAAACTCACTTCATGACAGTTTTTTTAAAAAAATGTGCCATTGTCAAGATTCCAGGTTTCAGTGTCGATGCCACAGAGGAGAGTTTCCGCTCCACTGGGAAGACTGCAGTCAGACGCATCAGGTGTCTTATGCACAAGTTCAAACTCTGCACCTGATCGCCTGTGCTCCGATGTCATTCCTACAAAGTTCTGGCATCGATGTACTGAACCATTCTGACACGTGAAAACTTATGTTCTTCAGACTTTATGTAGCAGTTGGAGTAAAATTTGATTGACACGTCAGTTTTCTGGTTTAGAGGGTAAATCAGTGTCAGATCTAGAAATGTTTACACCAGGCTGCAAAAGGTTGGGAGGGAATGCTGTACATTCCTGGAGGTTGGGTGGGGTGGGTGGTCCCTGGAAATAAAAGCCTTTGTACATGGCTTTCTTTATTCTTTTACTTAAAATGATTCAACTGGGTTGAATCCACTGAATTTAGTAAAGACTTTTTAAAGGGAGACCTGAACAAGATGGCTGCTCAGAGTTGCAGACAATACAGCCCAACATAATAAAGTCATATCAACCTGTGACAGCACTGACAGGAACTTAACACCAGTAGGAGAAACATGTTTTTTATCAGTTTACCTAAATTGTTCCATTTTTTAAAAAAACATTTCTCTCTGCCAACACATGTTGGGAGAGGCTCCAATATCCCTCTGCAGTTGAAGCAAAAAAAATGATGGTCCTGGGTTTCTCCAAACCACCACTGCCAATGAGCACATGCTGCAGAAATGACTGCAAACATGGTCCGTGAGAGGGCGAAAAGACAAAGAAACGTTTCAATGTTTATTTGGAAGTGATTATAGAAAATGACAAGTGATGCAATGAGAGCGAGAGTTCACACCAGCACAATTTGACCAACACCCTGTTCACGATCACACAGTGGTGCTCTGTTGACAATTAGACAAAAAATGTGTTAATATGGTGCTACAAGTACAAAGCTGTTGCACAACTGAACATCTGCTGATGGGAAAGATCAACATGAGCACTGACATGAAGTGCTGCGCTAAATACAAGCACATAGAAAAAGAACGACTTTTCAAACATTGTGGTTTTGCAATCAGCCCAGATAGTGGCGTGAGTGAACGTGTCAGCACATATTTGAATCTGCTCCAGTAAACTTCCACATTGTTCCTCAAAGGGACCGTGAGTGACCACGAGTTTCTGTGTCTTTCCTCGAATGTGCCTGCTAGAAATTGTCCTGTACTATCTCGGCCCAAACAGCCAACCAGCATAAAGCAAATTCATATTCATTCGACCCCAGCAGCTAAATGTTCACTTCATTCCATTAAACGTTCAGCCTTAAATCTTTGTGGTGTGGGAGCTGAGACACCAGCTTATATACTGTTGAAACATGCTCGTGGGACTTCTGTGGTTTAACTAAATTTATTTAGACTATTTTATACATTTCTTTCTACTCTGACATCTTTTTGTACTTTCAGTAAATATACAGTAATTAACTCCATTGGGAGCTAAGGTTTAATAATAAAACATAAAAAAAACTGTGAGGGGGTGAATACGTACAGCAGGTCTTTTACAGTAAATACCCAGTGGGGTAATCAACTGTCACACCTGATGACAGCGTTTTCTAGCACTTTCACACACAAAAACGGAAACTCACAGCACATGTGCAGCACAGATCATGCAAAAAGCAAAGTTTGTTACCTATAAATTTTCCGCATTAATCATAGTCACAGGATCCAATCTGAATAAACACGCAAATCATCCATTTACAAGCAGTCACTTCTGGGTGGTTTTAATTCACATGTTTGTGACATGGTTCCAGCTCTGGGGACACACACAAACACATTTAATTAGAATTCGCGGCACACATGTAATGACAACAACATGTCATATGTGCCACAGTGGAATCATGTAGGATCCTTTTTAAAATTTCTTGCATATCAGAGCTTTCTGTCCGTTTGATTCAACTAGAGATAAATCTGAAACCTCCTTATCTCTCTGTGTTTATGCTGACACTGACAGGTGACGACAAACAAATGTGGACATGTGTGCACAGAATTAAAAACAAATTCTGACGTGAGCAAATAATTAAAATTAATTGCAGAATAAAGGAAATAAATAATTTAACTAATAAAGTGTATTACATGATGCTACTTTTTGCGTCATGACTTCTAGTACAAATCACCTCAACCCCCCGTAACATTTGTGGTTTTCCTCCAAACTTTCTCAGCTGTGTCTCACAGCAGGAGCAGAACAACAAGGAAACTCTTCACACTTCTACTATGATAATCAGGGACATCTGAAAAGTTGTCATTCATATTGTCACCACAGGGGGGCACTAGTCCCCTGCCAATGTGACTCCACATGTTGAGATGCTTTTCAGATGCTTGGAACAGCTGTTTAATATCAGCACTCCCTTGTGTCAAAAGACAACTTATGATTTTTAAACACTCCATGTTTGTGTGTGCAAGAATGACTAAGTCACTGCAAAAGCACACTCTTTAATTATTTTTGCCAAAGTTATTTCAGATCAAATCTAAGCTGTAACGAACCATTTCCAGGGAAAAAGTAATATTCTCTTAGGGAATTCATTAAAATTCAAAATGAGATGACTGTCTGTAAAGTACAATGAGCCTTAAATATAAATTGTTACATTTTAACCTTTATCAAGCATTTATAGAAACTGTACACATTGCACGGCCGCGAGCGCGTAATGGCCTCTAACATTGTTTATGAGCCAGTCTCTGTCTGTTTCTGTGGGGTGTGTCTTTTCCTTTCTGTCAAAACAGACGGTTTTGAACTTGGGCTGTGTGACACAAGGGAACTGATGCATCCACCGTCTATTTATAACACACACACACTGAGCAGGTGTACTCATACACAGAGGCAAAGTGATTGACTTGGATCCTCAGAGGACCTTTGTGCGTGTGTAAATACACACTTACTTGCACACACATATACTGATATGGCTATTTATATAGATACAGTATATAAAACCCCTCAAGAGTGTAGCTGCATGCATGCATGTCTATATACGATTTGTACAAGAAGACCAATAAAGCCACACATGCGCACAACCACAATCGGACAATAAAAGATTTGCAGCGTGCTGCCGGCAGCCACCCTAACACCTCAATTCAATTTGTGCAAATTAAAAAGTGCTGAGGCTAAATCAGATTAAAGACCATATAGATATCATCTGGGCAATGATTCCTTCAATTCGTCTATATCACAGCGGCACAAATCCTGAACCAACACAAATAAATGGCCCACAAACACCTTCAAACACCATTCTAGCTTTGACAGACATGGAGGTCACAGTGGTTGAGAAGAGACAATACAAGTGATGGTAAAATAAGCAGACGAACCACAATGGTTTTTACAGGTACCTCAGAAAAGTCCTTTTCATAAGAATCAACTGTAGGTGGAAAATAATTTTGTTTGCATCTTCTTTTTTTTGTGGTTTTACTTCCGCTGAAACCAAAAGTGCTCTGCTGCAGCCTCAAACAGGACGTACACCTGCTCTGACAATGACAGCACCACAAAACTGACTTGACTTTGACGTTATTATCTCAAAAGGGGGAAATTTATTTCCACAACACTGCACTTCTCCGACTGACTGTTGACTGTTTCTGATAGTTGACCTTTTAATGTATATCACTGTACTATGTTCAGAAGTATTCATAGGTTCAAAAGAATTACATTCGGGGGGGAAACTGGGAATTCACACCATGACCTTATAACTTCACAAGTTCATAAACGTGATTCTTCACAAATCTTTCGCACAGCAGAAAATCTGTTATAATAAAAAGTATTATAAGTATTAGTTTGAGCCATTCCTGTATCTTTATGAGATGGTTTGAGCATAATTAACTAATTTCCAAATATTTTTGTGGCCACTTGGGGGCAGTGAAATTTTTACAAATGATGGTCTTTTAGCTGCTGAATGCACCACTACATTCAGATTCCTGCTGTCATGGAATAGATGACACGTTTAATCAGAAGATCAGAAGGGAACAAGGTCCTCTGAACAGCCAGCACCCAGAGAAGATCAGCAAGGACATAATGTGGGCTTCTTTAAAAGCAAATAATATTTTTAGCCACAGTTTTATCTCTATTGGTTGCTCTCTTCAATATAATCTATTCCCTATTAAAGGAATACTGATTTATGAATTACAAATGCACAGCATGCACTTCCCACACACATTTGAATGCATGTGGTGGTAAAATATCCACGTGTTGTTCGAAGGAATCTCAGGTTGTCCAGAAGATGGTGCCATTCACTGTAGAAATTTTATTGCTGGTGTTGATTCTCAGATGGAGACAAACCCCAAACTTACGAACTTGCAAGAAAATATCCATGACATAGTTTGTTATGCACATCTAGACCTGTATTGTCTATGTGTGCATGTCCTTTCATGCAGATGACAGAGCTGGGAATTCTTGGATGACACATAAGTTATCAAAACAATTAAGCAAAATATAAACCAGTATTAATACAGTAATAAAAATCTTGAGGTCCAATAACATTATCTGATGCAAACAACAGGGGAATGTTCACAACAGCCCATTAGCCTAGTGCATCTATGGTTTAGGTCTTAGGACCTGGACCAAAGTGGTAACAGAACAGGATGAGTCGCAGCTGAGTAGAAGCAAACACTACAGGGGCTACAGTTTTTTTTATAGAGGCCAAACAGCCAAACTGGTCATATGAGATGCGGAAATAGTGAAAGAAATAGTGCTGCTGTGAACAGGTACATCAGGAAAAAATAGGCAAAGATATTGATCATTTAGCAAGAGGATTAGACTACTGGACCTGTACATGTATGTGAAGGGACTGATCTATGAACGGGGAGCGGATGTGTAGGCAGCTGACAGCCAGGCAAACAGGCCAAAGTGGGAAAGTAATGACGGCAGCAGATTTCAAATCTCTTGCTCAAAGCAGACTTCCTGGATTGTTATACTTGTCTCACCACAACAGTAGATAAAGTATAGTCACCAATTCACCTCCATGTCCACCAAGTTTGACACGAGAAACTAATTAGAGGCTAAAACATAGAACTGAGAGCGTGAGAAAAGCACGTCAAACTATCTTTCAAATGGCTAGTACGTCCAGTCAGTGTAGTTTGTGATTGACTGGTGTCAGTCGTATCTACAGTGTCTGTTGGTAGTGCAGGGTTGTAGCGGAATGATGCGTTCATCAGTATGGAGCTGATGTGGATAGTTAGAATGAGACCAATATGTTTTAACTGTGAGTTTAGAGTTTTAGGCAAACAAACCCGTCTTCACACAAGCACATCACACATCTCCTTCGTACCAAGGACATGTGTGATCACCCACAGTGTATTTTTGGATCATGGGGTGTTGCTTCATCAAGATTGGGTGGAGATAGCAGGTTGCGGCCATTTTTATCTACACAAATGTGTTGCACAAATGACGAGCTGCTGCATCTGCAGTACAAGGTCCTGTATGTGTTGTAATTTACAGGTTTCAGAACTTCGTGGTACTGGTTCTATGGTTCAGTACCCAGTGCATACGATAGAACTTTATACATAAAGTACTATACATTATACCTGTTTTATGCATTTCATAATTCATGTGCAATAAGAAACAATTTAGGTAAAATTTTTATTTAAATTTAAAAAATATATAATAATATATAATATAATAATATTAAATATCTGTCCTCCACCATCAATTGATTAATCAAAATCCTGATGTAGAATATATCTTGGGTCCGAGTGTAGTTGCTGGCAGCTGATAACACTGTTGTCACATGGCAACGATTGCCGTTTTGATCACATAATGGTAAGATTCATATCTAGAAGCAAAAAACAAACCTTAGTGTCTGAGAAAACCCTGTTTCGCACAAGGTTTAAAATATCAGTGTACTATAGAAGCAGCCAAAAGGCAGCTGCCCGAAAAAATGTAGATAAAACAATACATTCCTGAGGTTCAGTGTTTGTTGGGTGATCTTTCTGCATTTTGTTTTACACCTGATGACATTTCGGCTCCCCAAAAATTTTACACATTACACACAGGCACACAATACTCTTTGTCCACACAAAACACACACACACACGCAGACACACACACACACACACACAGACCCACACATGTCTATGCTTGTGAGGACACTCACTGACGTAATGCAATCCCTAGCCCCTACCCTAACACTAACCAAAACCTAAATTCAAACCCTAACCCTCAACAAAGTCTTGATCCTCAAAAAGCCTTTTGAAATTGTGTGGACCATCCAAAATGTCCTCACAACAGGGGTACTGAAAAAATTTGTCCACAGAAGACTATAAAGACATGCCCACATATACACACACATGTTTGTACACACATACTTGTGAGGACCCTCCTTGGCATAGTCTTGACCCTCAAAAATCACTTTTTTAGGGTAAAAAATTGTGAGGACTGGCCAAAATGTCCTCACTTTACAAAAATGTCTACACACACACATTGGTATAGCTATCTTTGTGAGGACACAGCCAATCCTTTACCCTAATGAACCTGTCAACCTCTATAACAAAACAATATGTCAACAAAACTTTTATCTGAACATGTTAGCTACACACAAATATTTTTGTCAATATATATTATCAGTAAGTTTAAAACTTGTGGGACAATGATATGAATTTATATATTTTTAACTGTAACTGAGACATATTTATTGATGTAAACTTTAACCTTTATAGTTCTTTGTAGTTTAGACTGTCACCCAAAGTCCAATTTAATCTAAGTCTTTCTTTAATATTTTTCGTCATAGCATATAAAAAATGGTGTAGGAACAAATGCTATACTAAAGTGCACTTTTAAAACCCTGAAATATTTAGCATTTTTAGCTTATTTTTCTCTCATCTTAATGTTTGGTCAAATGCCTTACTTCTTGTGGTTGTGTTCAAGCTTCAAAAATAAAAGTTTCATCTGTGATTATTGAGATGCCGAAGAGAAAGTGAAAATGTCATTAACTTTAGTTCATTACTGGGCTTATTTGTCGAAATAATCCAAATGTCAAATTGGATTATTTTTATTATTTTTAAATATTGGTATTTAGTAAAGTTGTTTTAATAATTTCACAGTCATGAGAATTTGAACACCCTGCTTAAAAATTTCAACAGTCTGTGAGTTCTTCCATAATTAAAAAACAATGAATTTCATTAAATCAAAGTGGCATCTGTTTTGTCTTTGCTGATGCTTTATTGGCAGAAAAAAGCAAATATGAAAAGTACATTATCCAGTACATATTTGAATTGAATCAGAGAAACAGAATATTATTTTTGTATACAAAAAGTTAGAAAAAGAGAGATTCATAAGCAAAACATTTCTTCTTAGTTCAGGCAAGATGATTATCATAAAGCCAAAGGTTATTCTGTCATCACCTATCGCTCTCTCTGATTTCACTTCCTGCTTCCCGTCTTTCCAGATCCATTTTTGGTACGGAAAACTTTGTTCAGAGAGGGACTCATGGAGGAGGGTATGTACTCTTGACACTGGTCACCACCAAGACTTGGTGCACACTCTACTTCGTAGGAGAAGAACAAGGTACCATGGTCCAACATGCAGCCATTTGACTTGTAACCACTATGCAGTTCCAATGAACACTGACCAAGCAGATCGCTGTTCCAATAATAATCGGCATCATAAACACTCACCATAAGGTGGTTATGCATGTCAATAGTTCCAAATTCAAAGGTCTCTGGCCAGTAAGGATTATCATTATCATTAATGACGCTAGTTCTCATATTCTGATCACCATATGTAACCACCACTGAACCATCTGTCTGTGTCCACACATCACCATACAGATCCTGTGCATAGAGATTGTATACCTTCAATTTCGCAAGACCTTTCCCTGCAGGACAGCAATTTGACTTGATACTCTGATTAGGAATGCAAACACAATCACAAGGATCCCTGTTGTTAGATCTGTATCCAATCTGACAAGATTCAGAACACTTCTTCAGCACTTCATTTTCCTTGATGTACTTCTCCACCTCTTGCTTCAGTCCAGCGCTGGCAGGATGATCAAGTGGCAGGATGGTGTGCAGAGGCTTTAAGTTGTATTGAACCACATCAGGTGTGGTTTTCAATGAGGTGATCCAATTGGAATAGACAGATGGGTCTGATTGGCCATTAAATAAGATGTCACCATTAAGGTTTCCGCCAATGACCCATCCATCATGCTCATAAAATGCACTTTT
Source organism: Channa striata (assembly GCA_033026295.1). NCBI lineage: Eukaryota > Metazoa > Chordata > Actinopteri > Anabantiformes > Channidae > Channa > Channa striata. The sequence continues at coordinate 7,961,069 of CM065189.1, read as the reverse complement.
GAAACTCTGGCTATTCTCTAACTTCTTCTTCTTTTTCTCACAGTCAGCGATCATGAACCGAAGGGCTCCATTACCTGGAAAACCTAATGAGACCTCAGCTGACAAACAGTCACTGACCTCTGTTATTAACAGTCCTTTCATGGTTGTCTCACAGGTATTGACAGATGTAATTGCTTTTATTACCCCCCCAAGAGACACTTGTGTGATGTAATGTGTTCCATATATGTCGATCAGATCACGATATGAGACCTCAGTTTTATGTGAATAGGAAGGAAGGGAATTGACGGCTGATACAAATTCATGACTCAGTGAAGGGTTTGTTGTCAGTCTATAGCTGCAAAACACAACAGGTAAATAAATTACACTTTTTTACAGCCACAGCTCTCAAAGGTGCATCTGTTACATACTGACATACTGAAAGGGGCAAACACAGCATGCAGTATTGTTTTTTTATACTTTTGTTTCACTTTTACGTAAGTCTTTTTTCTATTCATCAATGTTAAAAAGCTGAAATAAACTGAACACGTTGTGAATACTTTTTATAGCTAAGCATTGCATTAGGTAACTGATTGGCAATTCTGAACTTGCAGTTTATGTTCAGTCTTCACACTCACCTGTAGAATTGACAGTAGACAGAATGGCGTAAGAAGCTGTAGCGGTCATGTTTTGACTTCTGTATGCCAAAGGTAGCCTCTCTGGAGTGGGACCCTCCAAAGCCAAGCCCAACAGTGACACTGGGATCTACAGGAATATCAAGGCCGACTTTCCAGTTATTTGACACTGATGATGTGGAGTCATTGACAAAAGTTTCGACAGAATCATAGACTTTACTGGAGATCTTTAAACTGCACTCGGGTAGGGTTCTCCAGTCCACCACAGTAACTGGGACTTTCTGCTTGTTCCCATTCCTGTAGCTGTTTATGTACATTCTGCAGGTGCCATTGCCAAGATTCCAGGTTTCAGTATCGATGAGATAGGCACCTTTCCGCTTCATTGTGACGATGTCAAAGCCTTCTCCACCCAGATTGTACCCAGGTACAAAGTGGGCATTGTCGCACTCCTCTGGTGTACCAATGAAGCTCACACTGGAGGGTAGACACAGTGGACTCCAAGCCCACCACAGGAGCATGAGTTGCCACAGCTTTGCCATCTGTACAAAAAAGTTAAAAGGCAAGAAAAGATAAAATGACATGGAGAGAGACATCAAGCAAACAAAGGAAACTTGTTCTAATTATGATTATAACTGGATCGTCAGAAGTAAAGAATAGAAAGATGAATGCGTCTCAAATAAAACTGAGAAGTCTTACCATCCTGTGACTGTTACCAGTCAGGTCTGTTTAGCCGAGAATATCTGACCATCTTATAGTCTTGATTTGGAGGTGGAGTCTTAATTGGTTTCAACATTCTCACACATTTTTACTTCAAGCATCTGCAATTAACCAGCTGTCTTGCGTAACAAATGTGTGATATTTAAACTTCGTTCACACTGTGTTAGGGAAGAAAATATGCTGGTGGTCACTAGGGCAAAATGAGGTTTTGTGATAAATCTTGAGATGAGACCTCCTGGATTGTACTCAATGAAGTCTTGCCAGTATCTGAAGCAACATGTCCTGTTACCATTGACTTCTGTGCCGCTCCCAAGCCCGGGTAAATAGAGAGGGTTGAGTCAGGAAGGGCATCCGGCGTAAAACTTGCCAAGAACAACCATGCAACCATTTAAAGTCATCCATAGCAATTTCATACCTTATTGGTCGAGGCCCGGGATAACAATGACCGCCACCGGTGCTGTTAACCTACAGGGTGCATTGGACTTCTGTTGGTCAAAGAAGGAGAAGAGGGAGAAGGGTTCGTGGTCAGAGAGAGAAGGGGAAAGGCAGGAGCTTAGATCTGAGAGTAGGGACTCTTAACGTTGGCACAATGACAGGGAAAGGTAGAGAGCTGGCAAACATGATGGAGAGAAGGAAGGTAGATGTACTGTGTGTGCAGGAGATGAGGTGCAAGGGAAGCAAAGCTGGTAGTATTGGAGGAGGATACAAACTGTTCTACCATGGTGTGGATAGGAAGAGAAACGGAGTAGGAGTGATCCTGAAGGGGGAGTTTGTGAACAATGTTCTAGAGGTGAAAACAGTCTCAGACAGGGTGATGAGCCTAAAGCTAGAAATCGAAGGGGTGATGGTGAACTTAGTCAGTGGGTATGCTCCACGAGTTGGCTGTGAGTTAGAAGAGAAGGAGAGATTCTGGAGTGAGTTTGATGAAGTTATAGAGAGTATCCCCAGAGGAGAGAGACTAGTTGTTGGAGCAGACTTCAATGGGCATGTTGGTAAGGGGAACAGAGGTGATGAGGAGGTTATGGGCAGGTTTGGTGTTAAGGAAAGGAATCCAGAAGGACAGATGGTAGTGGACTTTGCTAATGGGATAGAAATGGCTGTAGTCAACACTTACTTCCAGAAGAGAGAGGAACACAGAGTGACATACAAGAGTGGAGGTAGTAGGAAACAGGTGGACTGCATTCTATGTAGACGAGGACATTTGAGGGAGGTTAGTGACTGTAAAGTGGTGGTAGGAGAGAGTGTAGCTAGACAGCACTGCATGGTGGTGTGTAAGATGACTCTGGTGGTCAGGAAGAAGAAGAGAGGAAAGACAGAAAAGAAGACCAAGTGGTGGAAGCTAAATATGAAGAAACTTGCGAGGAATTCAGGCAGAAGTTGAGACAGGCTCTGGATGGTCAGGAAGAGTTTCCAGATGACTGGGAAACTACAGCAGAGGTAATCAGGGAAACAGGTAGGAAGGTGCTTGGTGTGTCATCTGGTAGGAGGAAAGAAGATAAAGAAAGTACAGGACTGCATCCAGAGGAAGAGGTTGGCTAAAAGGAATTGGGATGTACAAAGTAGTGAGGAAAATAGACAAGAGTACAAGGAAGTGCAGCGCAGAGTGAAGAGGGAGGTGGCAAAGGCCAAACAGAAAGCTTACGATTAGAAGGACTTGTACAAGCTAGCCAGACAGAGAGATAGGGATGGGAAAGAGGGTGCTAACAACCCAGAAGAGTGTGCAGATGGAAGGAGTATTTTGAGGAGCTGATGAATGAGGAAAATGACAGGGAAAGAAAGGAGGAAGATGTGGATGTTGTGGAGCAGGAAATAGCAGAGATTAGAAAGGATGAGGTTAGGAAGGCTCTCAAAAGGATGAAGAGCGGAAAGGCTGTTGGTCCTAATGACGCACTTGTGGAGGTGTGGAAGTGTCTAGGAGATACAGCAGTGGAGTTTCTAACCAGTCTGTTTAACAGGATTTTAGAGAGTGAGAAGATGCCTGAATGGAATGGAGGAGAAGTGTTCTGGTGCCGATCACAAGGGTGACAGGCAGAACTGCAGCAACTACAGAGGGATAAGGCTGATGAGCCACACAATGAAGCTGTGGGAAAGAGTAGTGGAAGCCAGGCTTAGGAAGGAGGTGGAGATTTGTGAGCAGCAGTATGGTTTCATGCCCCGTAAGAGCACCACTGATGCCATTTTCGCTTTGAGATTGTTGATGGAAAAGTACAGAGATGGTCGGAAGGAGCTGCATTGTGTCTTTAGAGAAGGCGTATGACAGGGTGGAGCTCTGGTACTGTACTGTGGTGAGATGTGCTGTAGGCCAGACAGAGGAGTTCAAGGTGGAGGTGGGACTACACCAAGGATCGGCTTTGAGTCCCTTCTTGTTTGCTATGCTGATGGACAGGTTGACAGATGAGGTCAGACAGAAATATCCCTGGACAATGATGTTTGCAGATGACATTGTGATTTGCAGTGAGAGTAGAGAGCAGGTGGAGGAACAGCTGGAGAGGTGGAGGTTTGCTCTGGAAAGAAGAGGCATGAAAGTCAGTCGTAGCAAGACAGAATACATGTGTGTAAACGTGAGGGAGCAAGGTGGAAGTGTGAGGTTACAGGGGGCTGAGGTGAAGAAGGTGCAGGAGTTTAAGTACTTGGGGTCAACAGTTCAGTGTGATGGGGAGTGTGGAAAAGAGGTGAAGAGGCGAGTGCAGGCAGGTTGGAGTGGGTGGAGGAAAGTGTCAGGAGTGTTGTGTGACAGAAGAATGTCAGCGAGACTCAAAGGAAAGGTGTACAGGACAGTGGTGAGACCAGCTCTGCTCTATGGGTTAGAGACAGTAGCAGTGAGAAAGAAACAAGAGGCAGAGATGGAAGCAGCAGAGATGAAGAAGTTGAGGTTCTCCTTAGGAGTCACAAGGTTGGACAGAATAAGGCACGAGTTCATCAGAGGGACAGCGCACGTTGCCTGTGTTAGCAACAAAGTCAGGGAGGCCAGACTGAGATGGTTTGGACATGTGCAGAGGAGGGATAGTGATTATATTGGTAGAAGGATGTTGGAGATGGAGCTGCCAGGCAAGAGGGCAAGAGGGCGAGAGGACGACCAAGGAGGAGATATATGGATGTTCTCACAGAGGACATGAGGTTAGCTGGTGTCAGAGAGGAAGATGCTCAGGATAGAGTGAAGTGGAAAAGGATGATTCGCTGTGGCGACCCCTGATGGGAAAAGCCCAAAGAGAAGTAGTAGGAGACTCTGCAGCATGTATAATTTACACAAACTTCATTAGTTACTTTAGGTTAACACTGATTATCTATATGTTTCTGATACACAAAAAGTTTATAATTTCTTCACTTATCAGGTTTAGTGACGAACCTTTTTAAGCAACAGCGAAGTTTGCCGCTTAGCTGATCTGGATATCAATAAAGTGATGAATTTTTTCCAGCAAAATTAAATACTATACATAATACATAAGTGATTGTCCCACTCAGCTGTTAGAGTGGAAGAATCTATGAGACAACAGATAAAAGCAGTTTCACCTCCTTTCAAACCGTTTGTTAACAAGAGCTGTAAAAGGAATGTAGAGAAACACAGCTAACATGCTGCACATGTATTATCTCTCCTATTCTAATAGAGATAAAAACTGCACACAAATACTTCAATTTAGAAATGGAGGACTCGGCGGAAGTACTGTACATGGTAACACTGAGGAGAGTTCTGTGTCAATGACAATAAAGTGAATAAAAGATCTAAAATTATCTAGCATCTTTCTGTCACGCAAATTCCCTAAACTTACTGATTAGGGAGTTAATATTAGGTTTCATTAAATATCACCTTGTGGCTGAGATAAATGCAAGAAATAACATGAAATTGCAGTGGGATGCCAATTTGCTTCATCCTCATGCTTGTACTGTATTGTCAGGCCAGGTCAGGAATGAACAGTGACATCTAACCTGTAACTGGAAAGATTTAATGACCCTTAACAAACCTTGAGTTCTATTTCATACTAATAACACAACTTGAATAAGTCAAAGGTTGTTAGATATGGAAACAAATACAGACATTACATGATACCATAAGAAATTAGAATTATCGTTTTTATGCCTATTTGCACTGTGCCCTACATATGTGTTTTTTTCATTGAGCCATCAGGTCCTTAGTAACTCAGTGGGTACAGTCTCAGGTAGTGAAAACAATTTATTTATTTTGGCAATATAAATATAGATGTGAATGTGTGCTGTTGTAATTGTGTGCTATTAAATTAAGTACACATATACATATAAACTCTTTTTATTTATGACATGTTTGTCTAATATAAATCCCACTGTATTTCTATGACATATTTAAAATTAATCACAATTGCCTTAGTGATTAATTAGATAAACACAGTAATCCCAACCCCCCAGGGCATGAGTAAATCATTTCTCATTTTGTTAGCAGTTCTTGGAAAGGAACGGAGCCATCAAAACACCTAGCTCCATTTCTATAATCAGTTTATCCAAGTTTTCTAGGTCCCATCCTCCTGAGAGATGGCTGCGATTAGAAAGGGCAAAGACATAAAGTCACACTGACCTTGACCTTTGACCATTTTAAGCCAAAATCTAGTCAGTTTGTCCTTGAGACAGTGACAGTGGGAGTGATTTTGACAGCCAAAATCTAATCAGTTCATTCTTGAAGCCAAGTGGGTGTAACTGGGAAGAAATTCCTTCTCAAGAAATATACCTGACTCAAAATGTGTGTAAAGAATGGACAGGCTTATTAAGGCTGCAGACTGACAACTAACCAGCTTAAGCCATAGATCTAGTTAGCCATACGATTACTTATTATTATGATTGCTTTGAAAATCTTCAAAATTGTCCAGTGAAATAAATGCTTTAATATCAATTTGATGGTAAATGGCCTGTAAGAAAACACGTTCTAGTCAGCTATGGCACAAGGTTTCGCAAAGCAGGGAAGTGTAAAGAGCAGGAGAGAGAGCTGATCATAGCACGGACTCCTAATCTCACATTAACAGTAGCTTTAGTTGCACATAGTAACTTTATTGTACAAAAACTGATAAATGTCTTGGTAGCAGTTAACAATGTCAGCATTATGAGCAAAGCCCACAAAGCAAATTTCTGGTAATTCCGTCTTTGTAGTTTAGTTCCCTTTTCATCACTGTAAGTCTTTGTCCTCCCTTTTTTTATCGACTGTGTCTCTTTTCTGAGGGCTTTCAGTTCCCACCACCACCCTTTAGCACATTTTATGACTTTCTTAGATGTGAGCCATTCTCTAGATATAATTGCCACTGAGTGCGTTTACACAGACTTTAGTAACGGTACTAAAGAAACCACGTTTCTCAGGTAATCGGGGAACAGTTTTTGCATGCGCATTACAAACCCAGTTACAGGAAACCGGAATATAAATTTTAAATATATCGGCATAGCGGCATCTCTCCGTTCATTCATTCTTTTGCTGTGTGCAGTTTGTTGCTGTCTGCAGCTTGTTGTTACACACATGCGCAGCTGGAGAAAGCCGGACGTGCAACGTGTGGCACAGTAAACGGCGTTCTCCGAAAGAAATCTATCTCAGCAAACAAGGTTTACATGACATGACACTTAAGGAACCAGCTTTCGTGAGAAAACCGACTGTAACCCTGTTGCATTGTGTTAAAGAGTTGTGTTCACGGCAGTATACTGTTGACCAAGAGTGGTATTAGTCAATTTCTTTCCTTAATATTATTAAATTAATATTTGAAAATAATGTGAGAACCTTATTTAAGACATATGCTAACGTCTGAAATCACACAGACATTTGTTTTGTCTTTGCTGATGTTTTATTGGTTGATTTTTCTAATTAACAACAAGCAAGCATCAAATGTGAACAACCTGGGAATATGCAGTTACCTTTTGTTCACAAAAGTTAAATAGAGCAATAAGTAAGTAACAGTTTAAAAAACACAATTAAGTAAAGCAAATGTGTATTTTCTCATTACCCCTTTACACACCAGCTGACCTTGCCTTACTTTCAGAGTGATTTGGCTTAACCTGTAACGTACATACAGAGCATATATCAAGAGTATATTAGAGAAGTTAAGAATATTATTTTTGCACATGAACATAATATGTTCGTTTAACTCTATAACTACAAGCAAAATGTTACTAAAAAAACTAAATGTTATTCTCTCATCACCAGTGTGAACTATTTATTATGACGTTTCCCTAAGTCTCCAGCCAGGACCCCGTTTCTGGTATAGAACACTTTGGCCAGAGAGGGACTCATGGGGGAGGGTATGTACTCTTGACACTGGTCACCACTAAGACTCGGTGCACACTCCACTACGTAGGAGAAGAAGAACGTACCATGGTCCAACATGCAGCTGTCTGACACTTTACCTTTGTGAAGTTCAAATGAACACTCGCCAAGCATGTCACTGTTCCAGTAAGTGTCCTCATCATAAACACTGAATGTAAGTCGGTTTCTCATGTTAATGGTGATGGATCCAAATTCAAAGGTCTCTGGCCATTTAGGATTATCATTGTTACTAATGATCATAGTTCTCTTACTCTGATCACCATAACTAACCTCCACTGAACCATCTGTCTGGGTCCATTTATCACCATACAGACCCTGTGCATAAAGCTTGAAAACCTTTAATGTCGCAAGACCTTTCCCTGCAGGACAGCAGTTTGACTTGAGATTCTGATTACTGTTGCAAACACAAGCACAAGGATCCCTGTTGTTAGATCTGTGTCCAACTTGACAAGATTCAGAACATTTCTTCAGCACCGCATTTGTCTTGATGTACTTCTCCACCTCTTGCTTCAGTCCAGCGCTGGCAGGATGACCAAGTGGCAGGATGCTGTGCAGAGGCTTTAAGTTGTATTGGACCACATCAGGTGTGCTTTTCAGTGAGCTGAGCCAGTTCTTATAGACAGATGGGTCCGATTGGGCATTAAACAAGATGTCAGCCTCATCAATGTGTCCCCCAATGATGTCTGTGTCACGTTCATTAAATGTGCTGCCAAAACTTTGATTTGAGCCTAACTTCTTCTTCTTTTCTTCACAGTGTTTGTACATGGCCTTAACACTTGCAGTATTTGCAAAACTGGCTGAGGCCTCCACTGACAAACAGTCACTGACCTCTGTTGTTGACAGTCCATTCATAGTTGCCTGGCAGGTCCTGACAGATGTGATTGCTTTTATTTTGCCCCCAAGAGACACTTGTGTGATGTAATGTGTTCCATATGTGTCGATCAGACTACGATATGAGACCTCAGTTTTACGTGAATAGGGAGGAAGGGCATTGGCGGCCGATTTATACTCATCACTCAGTGGAGGATTTGTTGTCAGTCTGTAGCTGTAAAACACAGGAGGTATTTAACTAGGTTAGAATGTGTTCAATGTTCTGCACTTGTATAGCACTAATATTTGCTAATATTTTCTGCAACACTACTGCAATTATTTTTAACTCTCCAGAATATTGCTGAATCAGGCATTTACAGTGTCCATAAAACGTTTTCACTGTTATTTGAAGTTTTCACCATTTTTTCTAATTTATTTCATGAGTGTTCATCCTCACTCTTTGCAGCTATTTGGTTTGAAAAGTCACAGTTAGTGTCATCACTTATGTACCAAGAATATGTTTCTCAGTTATAGTTTAACTATATTGTTATTTGGAAGGCCAACATGAATAAGTATTTCAGTAAAAAGCTTTCCCATAAAGAACAAAGTAGACTTGAAGCCACCAAAAGCTAATGTTAAAAAGCAGTGTTAAAAAGCAAAAAATTGTCCGCGTTGCACACTGTTAAACCCTTTAACGTTTTATTCAGGTTTGAACTTGTTTCTTATCGCTTATAACTCATGTTTGCTGTATGTTATGCTAACTTTGTTTTGTCATAATCTAGCACATATAACAAAAAACTGCACCAGTCTCATCTGAAGGACTTGTAAGCGGAGCTGGGATAAATGGCCTATACAAAATGTTCTTTGGTCTGGTGAGAAGAAGCTGAGCTTTTTCGCCATCACACTAGAAAAACCAAACACTGTACATAGTGATGTTCCCGACATCATCCCCTGGAATGCTTGTGAGAATAACTGCAGCAAAACATCAGAAAACACAAAAAAATCTTAGAATGTTGTAATTGGTGCCAAATGTCCCTCAACTATACTCAGCTTTTCACATATCTTCTATATTATACTTTTAAATAATGTCTATATTGTTGTAGATAGAAATTTAAAGAATCTGTTGATCAGTTGAACCCAACTTAAACTGATTCAGTGATGTAATTAAAAAAAACAGTAAAACTCCAAAGCACCAAATCAAGTGTTAGTATTAATGAACACCATTTATCTTTTCCTACACTCACCTGTAGAATTTACAGTAGACAGAATGGCGAAAGAAGCTGTAGCGGTCTTGTTTGGACTTCTGCATGCCAAAGGTAGCATCTCTGGAGTGGGACCCTCCCAAGCCAACACCAAGAGTGACACTGGGATCTACAGGAATTTCAAGGCCCACTTTCCAGTCATTTGACACTGATGACGTTGAGTCGTTAACGAGAGTTTCAACAGAATCATAGGCTGTACTGGAGACCTTTAAACTGCACTTGGGGAGGGTTCTCCAGTCCACCACAGCAACTGGGACCTTCTGATTTTCCCCATTCATGTAGCTGTTTCTGTACATCCTGCAAGTGCCATTGCCAAGATTCCAGGTTTCAGTGTCGATGACATAGGCACCTTTCCGCTCCATTGTGACGATGTCGAAGCCTTCTCCACCCAGATTGTAGCCAGGTACAAAGGGAGCATATTTACACTCCTGTGGTGTACCGATGAATGTCACACTGGAGGGTAGACACAGTGGAATCCAAGCCCACCACAGGAGCATGAGTTGCCACAGCTTTGCCATCTGTTCAAAAAAGTTAAAAGGCAAGAAAAGATGAAATGACATGGAGAGAGACATCTAGTAAAAAAAAGCACAATTTTAAAGTTTAGTACAATAACAATTGATAGGTAAAGGAATAAGATTTAGAAAGTAGGCATGATAGATGAGTCAAATCAAACTCAGGGGTCTTACCATCCTGTGACTGCTCTGAGTCAGGTCTGTTAAGCTGCAAAATTCTGATCTATATTATAGTCTAGATGTGGAGGTGGAGTCTTAAATGCTTTTGAGATTCTCTCACACTTTATATTTAACAATCTTCATTTAAACAGTTTTAAACAATGTTCTTGTGTCCTCATTTAAAATGTGTGACATTTGTATTTCCTTCATACCCTGATAAGGCAACAGTGTTAAAACTTTTTGGGGGATGAACTAGAATCGATCTATTACAAAAACTAGAGTTGAAAACTTAACCACTTCAGTGTCTTTATAACCTGAAACAATATTTGCCTAAAAAGACTGCCGTTACATTATTTAACGTGCTTTAAAGTGCTATTTAAAACATTTGCTGTATCTGAATTAGTTTTTTAACCGGCCATGTGTCTAGCAGTCTGAAGTATATCCTCTGGTTTGTTGTTAGCACTTTTTTTCACTGACCACATTGTATCAGCAAACTATATAAATACATTGCAGTGTATTACAGCAGAGATGTTTAAAGCCAAGTTTCACTAAGTGATCATGTTGATCCTAGAGTCTGTTGAAGCTTTATGCAAAAATGTATGGATCATTTAGCCGCTATGATTAAGATGTGGAAAATAAAGTAAAATATACACTGCACATAGCACAATAACTTACAGTACTCGTAGTGATTTATAGTAGACTTGTCCAAATTTATTTGCATCTAAAAATCATACAGTAACTTAGCAGCTGAGTTGGACACAACTTTCATCACTTTACTACAAAAAGTATTAAGTTAGCTGATAACAAGTTGACGTCTGGTGACACATTAGGCGGCTCTGCTAACTTAGCTAGCTAAGTCAACTAATGATAAATGTCAAAGTAAGCAAAAGAAACTGTGAGATACCAGAGGAAGTTTGTTATTTAACTGTATCTTCACCACAATTACAGCTGCACCAGCATCACTTAGCTAATGCTATTTATTATTATATTTAATATGTCCACTGCTCCACTTATCACTAGCTTGTTTTTCCTCTTATTTTTCTCCTAGCAGAATAACTCCTCTTCCTTTTCTTCAGCTGGTTTTCCTTGGTTCATCTTTACACGGAATCATGCACTAATTTAATTTAGAAGTTGTTTCAGAGATCTGACATGAGCAGTGTTGGAGGAAGGTTACTTTTAAAAGTAACTACTTACAGTATAAAGTTACATCACTAAATCTGTTACTTTAGAGCGTTACTGTTTGTTATCACTTAGAACTTCTGCTTTTTTTTTTGTCACAATCTAGCAGTATAACACATAACTGCAGCGGCCTCATTTGAAGCGGTTGCAAGCGTCTGTAGCTGAGCTGGGAGAAACTGCCCATAGAAAAAGTGCTTTTGTCTGATGAGAACAATCTGAGCTTTTTGGCCCTTAGACTAGAAAACTTTGTGAGTCCTCGTGCATGTTGGTTTTGTCAAGACCTTTACAATTACTCCACCAGAATCACACAGGCAAGTCTCGCCCTGAAACGTTGCCCCATTTACACTCCTTCAATGTGCAGTCTTACATTTTGCCCAGTACATATTCACACGGAAGTTATGAAGCCTCCGTGTGACAGACATATCCTAAATCCCACATCTGAACACAAAAACATACATCTCTATCAAATTAAACTTAAAGGCCTTTTAATCACGTACATGAGTGACTTCAATTAAAGTGCATAGGCATTATGTATCATTTCACGGCAGATTTTTGTTATTGTGACAAAATGTACAGAAATTGGCAGTTTAAAAGTAACGAATTACTTATTTGAAAATTTAACTAAACAACTGAGTACTTACATTGCGGATGTTATATTACTTTTTACATAAAAAGTAATGCAAGTACTCAAACGTTACACTTAACATTGGTAAAGAGTTTTTTCAAATTGTATCCATCATGTATTTCTTCATTGATTGTAGAGTTGTGCTGTAAACACATTCTGTCATTCAGGTTTTTAAAATTCACAATAGCTTTATGAACTCTCTACAAAGTACTAGAAATCAAGGGATGGGATGGTCACTTGGCTTTATTAGTCTTTTTAATACAACTCCAATAGCACTTTCAGACGACTTGGGTTTTTCAACAATCTTCACAGACTTGAGCTGCAGCTGACTGAATTTCAGATGTGCAAATGTGGGGAAATATCTATGTCCTTAACAAAGTGAAGAAAACACTTACAGAGCATCTTCAGCTGGTTGCTTATTGCTCATCATTTCTGGTTAAAATGCCAAACAGCAGCTCAGATATGCTGATGTCAACAGCTTAGTTCCAAAATGCTAATTGATGACAAGCTAAAATAACTGAACTGAGACAAACAACAAAGCCGAAGATACTGATACAGTGCACAACCATGACGTTATTTGTCATTAGCAACTGCAGTTTACTGGTGACGGAAGGAGATGGAACAGCTCACTCTTTCGGCTTCCAAGTGGCTCCTCATATTTTTTGGTGCTTAAATTCAGATTATGTGTAAAATGATTTATTAATGTGGTATCAAATGAGTTCTACAAAAAATGTATGATAACGTCCAAAGAGAAAAAGAGAAGCTTACACAATCACACATCCAAATTTCAATGAAACTGTCTCCCCCTGTGTTGCTGTGTCTCTAACCCCTGCCCTTCCGCCTCCCGCACTCGTCTTTATGTTTGTCAGTCACTGGGCAGTAGGAGTGTCACACACAAACACACACACACGCACAGATTTGCTCAATAAAGTTTTATCAATGGGTTTTAATTTGTCAGGAAATGACATGAATTTACAGGCTTTAACTTTGCATGTATTCATGCGAAGGAACCGAGCATGTCGGTGGTACAGCCAATGGTGTCCTCCTTCTTTAGGCCTCTGTGTGCTTTCTTGTTTACCACTGATACACTTTCCCAGGATTGGAAATTAACCACCTTCCAAAAGCTGGTGAATTTGTGAGGAGGCAAGTAAATTTGATCAACTACCTGCCACAGTTACAGGTACTTAAAGTAGCACATCAGCTACTTTATAATTTTCCTTTTTACGGCATGTGTTACTAATTGTGTACTGTATTACACAGCTATACTGAACAGTTCCTTTTATGGTGTTTGTTTGGGTGTTAGTGTGTGCATATTTTCCACCTTCATTTATACAGCATATTGTGTTTTAATTGTACACATAAACCATAATAATTCAGTATTTTTCTACACACAGAAAGAGACAAATGTTTTGTCTTTGTTGATGCTTTATTTGCAGATTTTGAAAATAACAACAAGCAAGTATAAGAAGTGGATCATACAACACATATAAATTACTGATAACAATGATTATCTTACTGCCCAAAATGCTTGAATGAATTCACAGGGGGTATTGGTTGAATCATTTCTGGGAGGGACTGAAATTGTAAAGTGAGAAATTAAGAATGTAATTTTTTGCAAACAGATCTTAAGCAAAAACAGGTAAAAAAAAAACTGTATTAAGCAATTTATATTGTATCACCACATCTCACAAGATCTGAACTCCACCAGATTGTCTGACTGATTTCACATACTGCCCCCAGTTCTCTCCAGCCAGGACCCCGTTTCTGGTATAGAACACTTTGGCCAGAGAGGGACTCATGGGGGAGGGTATGTACTCTTGACACTGGTCACCACTAAGACTCGGTGCACACTCCACTACGTAGGAGAAGAACAAGGTACCATGGTCCAACATGCAGCTGTCTGACACTTTACCTTTGTGAAGTTCAAATGAACACTTGCCAAGCATGTCACTGTTCCAGTAAGTGTCTTCATCATAAACACTGAATGTAAGTCGGTTTTTCATGTTAATGGTGATGGGTCCAAATTCAAAGGTCTCTGGCCATTTAGGATTATCATTGTTACTAATGATCTTAGTTCTCTTACTCTGATCACCATAACTAACCTCCACTGAACCATCTGTCTGAGACCATTCATCACCATACAGACCCTTTGCATAAAGGTTGAAAACCTTTAATGTCGCAAGACCTTTCCCTGCAGGGCAGCAGTTTGACTTGAGATTCTGATTACTGTTGCAAACACAAGCACAAGGATCCCTGTTGTTAGATCTGTGTCCAATTTGACAAGATTCAGAACATTTCTTCAGCACCGCATTTGTCTTGATGTACTTCTCCACCTCTTGCTTCAGTCCAGCGCTGGCAGGATGACCAAGTGGCAGGATGCTGTGCAGAGGCTTTAAGTTGTATTGGACCACATCAGGTGTGCTTTTCAGTGAGCTGAGCCAGTTCTTATAAACAGATGGGTCTGATTGGGCATTAAACAAAATATCAGCCTCATCAATGTGTCCCCCAATGACGTCGTGTAACGTTCATTAAATGTGCTGCTGAAAGTTTGTTTTGAGTCTAACTTCTTCTTCTGTTGTTCACAGTGTTTCTCCATGGCCTTGGTACTGGCAGAACTTGGAAAACTAGCTGAGGCCTCCACTGACAAACAGTCACTGACCTCTGTGTTTGACAGTCCGTTCATGGTTGCCTGGCAGGTCCTGACAGATGTGATTGCTTTTATTCCCCCCCCAAGAGACACTTTTGTGATGTAATGTGTTCCATATGTGTCGATCAGATTATGATAGAACACCTCAGCTATAAGTGAATAAGGAGGAAGGGCATTGGCGGCAGATTCAAATTCATGACTCAGTGGAGGATTTGTTGTCAGTCTGTAGCTGTAAAACACAAAGTTTGAGTAGGTTACAGTGTAGAGACATTTCATTAATGTCAGATTTTTTTATGTAAACAAAACTTCAACAGTTTTTTTCACCTTTTCAGAGCACTGTAAGAATTTACAGTGTTATAAAACACATCAACGCTCTTTGAATGTTCTCAGGATCATGTTCTTTAACACTCAGTCCTTGGTGATTTAATTTAGCTCTTTTAAAGCTGATCAACAGAAACAGGCTGGGAACCATTTTTACCCAGAACTGTCCTGACATACTCTAATCTAAGCCATCACAAATTTTTATATAAGATTTAATATTCAAAGAACTTTATTCATGGTAAAACTTTTTCCTTGGTGGGATTAATAAAGTTCCTCAAATCTTGAATTTAGATTATCCCTAATTTTAAGTAAAATCATAAGTTTAAATCTTTCAAAGAGACTTTTGCTTTACTTATTTTCTAATGCATTCAGAGATTAATATGTGTTTGCCAGTGATTGTGCTTTATATTTTATTGCCTTTTGTTTTTGTTGTATTGAATTGTTGCACACACACACACAAATCTACTACTTCTCTTTCGGCTTTTCCCATCAGGGGTCACCACAGCGAATCATCCTTTTCCACCTCACTCTATCCTGGGCATCTTCCACTCTGACACCAACTAACCTCATGTCCTCCGTTACAACGTCCATATACTTCCTCCTTGGTCCTCATCTCACCCTCTTGCCTGGCAGCTCCATCTCCAACATCCTTCTACCAAAAAAATTCACTATCCCTCCTCTGCACATGTCCAAACCATCTCAGTCTGGCCTCTCTGACTTTGTTGCTAACACAGGCAACGTGCGCTGTCCCTCTGATGAACTCGTTCCTTATTCTGTCCGACCTTGTCACTCCTAAGGAGAACCTCAACATCTTCATCTCACATGACTCCCATGGTTGTGCTTGACAAGTTTCACGCCGGATGCCCTTCCTGAAGCAACCCTCTCTATTTATCCGGGCTTGGGACCGGATCAGAAGTCACTGGCTTGCAACCCCTGTGGCTAGATTCCTCTTTAATCTAAATCAAAAATGTAAAATAGTACTATTTGAAAACTGGGGTATAATTTAATACATTTTTCATAGGTACACTAATCTAAAAACTTTTGAGAATCATGAGAAAGTTTCAGAATGACAGTGTCCTATAACCATGGTGGCTCATTTGTCCGTCCTGCCTGTATTTGCTCTGCACATGAGGGGAGTGGACTGTCTGGATGTGTCATGACTATGTGTTGTTAATGCTTTTTGTGCTGCAACATCATCAGTTATAGAGTTGCTTTCACTTGTGAAAATAGATACAGTATGGTGTGACAGTATGGTGTGACAGTTTGCAGTTCTGCTTTACATACAGTGAGAAAGTGAGCAGTGTAAGAACAGACAGGGAACAATTTATGTCCCTGCCAAACATACTAAAACAGTAAAACATCAGAGCGCCTTTTGGATTGTTAACACACAATGCTTGCTTGCTGAATTCCAACTGTTTTGGGACATAATGTTAATGCTTTTCCACATTACTAATGTCAAAGAGTTAGCTGGCTAGTTGATGTGAACAGTGTTGCAGAGAAGTGAACTTAATGGAACTCTACAAGTAGTTGCATTTAACTACTACATATTACAAACTAAAAAGAATAAAAAGTTCTCTAAAAGTTGCATGATAAAACACCAAATATTACTTCGGTTAAGACTTTATAATCAGATGGTCCAAAATGATATACACATAAAGTTGATAGTAATGGCAACCTTTTGTCCCATTGAGTAAAACATTTTATGCTGTGATCATCAAATAATATCTTTAGTATAAAAATTCTGAATATAACACTGCTGGGATACTGCTAACATATACAAATGAAAATATGAAGAAGAGAACTACTGAAACATTTCCCACGACTTTTTCTCAAGACAAATGAAAATTTTCAAGTTACTGAACATTGCTTACACTGCAGTACAGTCCTCTCCATCACTAGGAAAAGCAAGGACAGTGAAACCGGTATAAATCTTTCTACAGCAGCCTGTACCTCAAAATGGAGAGACCCTATGTGAAGAAGTTACCAGAAGGAACTGAAACCCTTATGACTCCCCTGATGGTCTTATGAGTTTCAGAGCTGAGATGGACTGCTCAAACAGTCACTTTTACCTGGATTATTCAACAGTCTGTGCTTTCTGAGAAAGTGACAAAAAGAAAAAAATTTAAAAAGTTTATTTTAAAAGTTGAAGTTTAGGGAACTTATTGGAATTTATGTGGGGCACTTTAAAGTCATTTGGAATTTGGGTTGTAATTGAAGCAAATTACAATCCTGGATAAAAACTTGAGTACTTAAGTACTCAAAAGTACTTTAAGTTAGGAAAAAGGCTTGTTTTCTAGCAAAACAATGATTCCATAGAGCCAGACTACACATAAATGGTTCAAAGACAATAAGGTCAATGTTCTGAAGAGGAAGTTGAGAGGCCAGCATCCTGGAAAAGCTGGCCATCTTAAGAGGAAAATGCTGCAGAACCCTGCTGTGTCGATATGTAGAAAGCCAATACAGACCTGCATATATGTAATACTAAAATGTTTAAATATTGTAGACTATCAGGAGGATATATGATACAAACCAGTATTTTCATTGTCAAGAGAGACAAATCCTTTTTATGTTTAATAAGGAATAAACTTCAAGAGTGGGGTGATATATTTTACAGTTTCCGCACTTTTTATACCTGAATACATGCTGTGAGGTCAGATTTAATGAACAGTAGATCTTAGAATGTTGTAATTGGTGCCAAATGTCCCTCAACTATACTCAGCTTTTCACATATCTTCTATATTATACTTTTAAATAATGTCTATATTGTTGTAGATAGAAATTTAAAGAATCTGTTGATCAGTTGAACCCAACTTAAACTGATTCAGTGATGTAATTAAAAAAAACAGTAAAACTCCAAAGCACCAAATCAAGTGTTAGTATTAATGAACACCATTTATCTTTTCCTACACTCACCTGTAGAATTGACAGGAGACAGAATGGCGAAAGAAGCTGTAGCGGTCTTGTTTGGACTTCTGCATGCCAAAGGTAGCATCTCTGGAGTGGGACCCTCCCAAATCAGCATTGGTGCTGTAAAAGTCAGAAATATCGAGGCCCACTGTCCAATTATTTGACACTGATGATGTGGAGTCACGGACAAGACTTTCAACAGAATCATAGGCTGTACTGGAGACCTTTAAACTGCACTTGGGGAGGGTTCTCCAGTCCACCACAGCAACTGGGACCTTCTGATTTTCCCTATTCATGTAGCTGTTTCTGTACATTCTGCAGGTGCCATTGCCAAGATTCCAGTTTTCAGTGTCGATGACATAGGCACCTTTCCGCTCCATTGTGACGATGTCGAAGCCTTCTCCACCCAGATTGTAGCCAGGTACAAAGGGAGCATTTTTACACTCCTGTGGTGTACCGATGAATGTCACACTGGAGGGTAGACACAGTGGACTCCAAGCCCACCACAGGAGCATGAGTTGCCACAGCTTTGCCATCTGTACAAAAAAGTTGAAAGGACAGAAAAGATGAAATGACATGGAGAACGAAATCAAGTAAACTAAGCAAGCCTCTAATGTTTCTTCCCATAACAATTGGTTGTAATAAACAGGATTAAGAAAAAAGCAGATATAAAGCATTACTCAAATCAAACTCAGTGATCTTACCACAGTGTAACTGTTTCAATTCACGTCTGTTCTGCTGAAAATATCTGACCCATTATAGCCTAGATGTGAAGGTGGAGTCTTGATTCTCTTTACCATCCGCCCTAAACACGTTTTCTATGACCTGCAATAAAAATGTGTGACATTTGTACTTCCTTCAGACACTATTAAGATGAGGTGAGACATACGATGAGACTTCAATGACTTAAAGGCCTAAATTAAGTAAACTGGAGTTTTGTAGTAAAATATTGTGACTCCTTGGACTGTAGTCTATGCCATGCCAGTACCTGAAGAAAACATGATAAGTTGTATAAACATGCAAAATGGAAAGAGACAAACCAATACTAAGATTGAAAGCATGACAAGCACCATCTATAAGGTCTAAGACGAAGAAATCAGTCATGATAAGCCCAAAGGGTAGCTGCTGTCAAGCAGTTTTAATCAAATCTAAATCAAGATAGTGCAAGGCTTTCTTGTTTTTTAAGATCAGCTTATGGTGAACATGCTTTTTCAACTGATAAAAACTAAAATTATCTGAATCTGGAATACAGATATAATGTAAATACAGTTTTGTTCCAGATGACTAAGGAAAAAAACATCCCTTGGTCAATTAGGGGTGTCGAGCATGGGGACATTCATGATAGATAAATGAATGGCTCTTTTCCTGGACTCTTCCTTTGTTTACTTGTTTTCGTACTCGTAAAACTTCTATGATGCTGTGCCCAATACCGTGTTAGTCTTTGCAGGTATGTAGTTACTAACTTTTAATATTTTTCACTGATGTCAGTAACAATTAGGGTTATACTGCATATAATTACTGAAATGTTAGCTGAAATTCATTTCACCTTTATATTCTTCTGTACACTCTAGAGTCCATATTGTCTGAACTTCTTTTTCTTGGATCTTACCTAATATTTGCTTTTGTTGGATTCAATAGATTGATGTGTATTTTAATGTCCAGCAATTTATTCTAGAAGCAAAACATTTAAATAATTGCATCTGTACTTGGTATCGGCGAGTAACAAAGTAGACCAAGTGGTCTGAAAAAAGTTTTATTTATTAACAGATAACCTTTGATTTACAATAGAAGCCAAGTTAACTGTGCTGCAACTTTTAGTCTACAACTAGTTTTGCAAAATCTGATAAGTACAGGTGGAGGCTGCTGTAGCCCATGTAGTTGATAAGGCAGTCATCAATGGAACACATGGTCAGAGGCTCAGTCCCCGTGTCGAAGTGTCCTTGGGCTGAACCCCAACCTGCTCCCGGTGGGCCAGATGAGCACCCCGCGTCACAGCCATCGCCATCATGTATGTGTATGTTTGTATGTCTCTAAGTCACTTTGGATAAAAGCGTCTGCCAAATAATTAAATGTAAAGTAATGCTCCCATTACACCATTGTCCTGGGGCAGTTGGGAAGGCAGTTGTCCATGGACCACAGGGTCAGTAGCTCAATCCTCTGTCCCCGCTTGCTGCAGGCCAAAGTGTCCTTTGGCAAGACACTGAACCCCTAGTTGCTCCCGGCCGTGTATGTGTATGTACCAAATTACTCTGTAGTTGCTTTGGATAAAAGCATCTATCCAATGTAAATGTAAGTAGCTTATAACTCAGGATAATAAGTAAAAAGGTTGGTTACCTTATAGTTATGATAATCCAGACTTTGAACTTGGGAGCTGGCTGGAGAAGATCAAGCTAATGTCTGGGGCAAAACACTGGAGCATTTGCATTCACATGTGCACCTCCTTCAGATAAAGTCTGGATTATGTCTGGATTCCAGCGCATGTCTGGCTTTTGTTGTTCAGGGCTCGTTAGCTTTTTTAGCTGACCTCACTGCATTTGCATTTTTAATATTTGTCTTGCTTTTATACTGTCTTCATCTGCATACTGTTAAATTATGCTGGTTGTTGTTTTAAAAGTCTTGCCCTTGCTATTCACATGCTATTCTCTGGACCCAAGTCCCACCTCCTTTTAAATAAATGTTTTTAATTCATTGTTTAACAAGGTTTTAACTGTCATCCTCTGTCCAATTTTTTCCTACAGCTCGTTAGACTACACTTTTTAAACCTGCAAAACAAAAGCAGCCCATATCCATCCACGCCCAGTAACTACAGTTGCTATCAATTACCAATCAAAGATTTTTAAGCAAAACTTTAGAGAAACCGGCTTATACATAACTAGCAGGGTTTCTTAATGCAAGCAAAAATGTAGACATGTTTCAGCCTGGTTTTTGCTCTCATGTACAGAGACAATCTCAGTCAAAGTTGGTAATGATATGAGGACACAGCTGAAAAATAGTAAACTCTCAGTTTTGGTACTACTAGGTTAAAGGACTTTTGATACAGTTGACCATCAAATTCTTCTAAATAGAATGAGGGAACACATTGGACTGGAACTGTTTTTTGCTTATTGTTTATCTTGTTCATCTGGCAGCCAGTTCTTTGTTAAAGCCAGTAAAAAGATATTCACAATGTCTGAAATAACTTACAATGTTTCCCAGGGATCAATTTTAGGGCCACTAATTTTAATTTATATATGCTACCTAGGTTACTGTTGTCAGTCTGTCGTCTGCAGTTACGTGTTATTTGTGTCCCTCATACACACAATTCTGTCAAACTTCTATTAATAGTTATGTTGCTACGGGGTGTCTATGAGCAAAATACTGCATGATGTGCAGTCAACTTGTATTGTTTAGTGTGGCTAACCTGGCTGAAAATGGAATTGTTATGGTTAACCTAGTGTGACATCATTGCCATCTATAACTTCAGACTTCAAAAGTGTCAAACTGGACAAATATAACATTCTGGGGAAATTTTACAGAAATGTGAAGGTTTTACCTTTACACTATAATATAATTAAACTGTGAAATGTCTCTTATGCCAGCTAACGGTTCCGGAGCAAGGCCCATGAGGATATGTGTCCACTGCAGCCTGCCGCTCACAAGGATTACGTTTTTCCTTCCTATACCAGTATGTAAACCCTAATTAAAAACAATTTCAGCAAAATACTTTGGTTCATTCTCTTGACAAACCTCAACATCCTGCCAAGAATTTGAACAGTTTATGAATTTTAATGTAATTGTGAATATGCAATACTTCAGGGGTCTCAAACTCAATTTACTTGGGGGCCGCTGGAGGCAGAGTCGGGGTGAGGCTGGGCTGCATCAGGTTTCCACAAGAAAAACTTTTAAATAATTTTAATCTTCTCAAATGTCTTTATTTTTTATTTTTAACACAAAATAATATGAAAAAATAAATAAGCAAATTAGAAGAAAATAAATAAGAAATTAATAAGAAAATCAATCAATCAATCAGTAATAAGTAAATAAAATAATAATAATAATTATAATAATTAGGATTCAAATGTCTGTATTAACAGTTCTTTAAGCTTTCTTTAAGCTGTCGCGTTGAAGTTTCAATCAAGTGTTTAGCCGACGCACAAAGAACGTAATTTCCTCAATATACGTCATTTCCGCAATGTACGTCATTTCCGTTCCGTGCCGTTCATAACAAACTCGCGGGCCGCACTAATATTAAACTTTAATAATACCCGCGGGCCGCAAGTCTGAGACCCCTGCAATACTTTATATGAACCACATCTACACAGTTTGTATAAAGCCATAGAATTTGCACCTGTGTTGTCTTTATTAATGCTTTATTGGCAGATTTTGTCAGTATCAAACAACAAGCGTAAAAAGTTGATTATTAAACATGGTTGGATTACATTGTGGAAATTGACAAGAAAAGTAATTTTTTGCATACACAGCAAAAATAATAAGCAAAATAGTGAAAAAGGAATACCAACACTCAGAACCTCTAACCTCCTCCTCACTCTGTGACTGATTTCACATACTGCCCCCAGTTCTCTCCAGCCAGGACCCCGTTTCTGGTATAGAACACTTTGGCCAGAGAGGGACTCATGGGGGAGGGTATGTACTCTTGACACTGGTCACCACTAAGACTCGGTGCACACTTCACTACGTAGGAGAAGAACAAGGTACCATGGTCCAACATGCAGCTGTCTGACACTTTACCTTTGTGAAGTTCAAATGAACACTTGCCAAGCATGTCACTGTTCCAGTAACTGTCCTCATCATAAACACTGAATGTAAGTCGGTTTTTCATGTTAATGGTGATGGGTCCAAATTGAAAGGTCTCTGGCCATTTAGGATTATCATCGTTACTAATGATCATAGTTCTCTTACTCTGATCACCATAACTAACCTCCACTGAACCATCTGTCTGGGACCATTCATCACCATACAGACCCTGTGCATAAAGGTTGAAAACCTTTAATGTTGCAAGACCTTTCCCTGCAGGACAGCAGTTTGACTTGAGATTCTGATTACTGTTGCAAACACAAGCACAGGGATCCCTTTTGTTAGATCTGTGTCCAACTTGACAAGATTCAGAACATTTCTTCAGTACTGCATTTGTATTGATGTACTTCTCCACCTCTTTCTTTAGTCCAGCGCTGGCATGATGACAACTTGGCAGGATGCTGTGCAGAGGCTTTAAGTTGTATTGGACGACATCAGGTGTGCTTTTCAGTGAGCTGAGCCAGTTCTTATAGACAGATGGGTTCGATTGGGCATTAAACAAGATGTCAGCCTCATCAATGTGTCCCCCAATGACGTCTGTGTAACGTTCATTAAATGTGCTGCTGAAACTTTGATTTGAGCCTAACTTCTTCTTCTTTTCTTTACAGTGTTTGTACATGGCCTTAACACTGGAAGTATTTCCAAAACCAGCTGAGGCCTCCACTGACAAACAGTCACCGACCTCTGTTGGTGACAGTCCGTTCATAGTTGCCTGGCAGGTCCTGACAGATGTGATTGCTTTTATTTCCCCCCCAAGAGACACTTGTGTGATGTAATGTGTTCCATATGTGTCGATCAGATTACGATATGAGACCTCAGTTGTAGGGCAATAGGGAGGAAGGGCATTGGCGGCAGATTCAAATTCATGACTCAGTGGAGGATTTGTTGCCAGTCTGTAGCTGTGAAGCACAGTAAGTATTTAAATTATTAATATCACAGAGCCATTTTATTTATTTTACTCTGTTAGTTTTGTTGTAAGCAACATTCCTGCAATTGTTGCCTACTAGTTAGTGTTGAGTTATTGATTAGGATTATTACACTTACCTGTAGAATTTACAGTTGACAGAATGGCGAAAGAAGCTGTAGCGGTCTTGTTTGGACTTCTGCATGCCAAAGGTAGCATCTCTGGAGTGGGACCCTCCCAAGCCAACACCAAGAGTGACACTGGGATCTACAGGAATTTCAAGGCCCACTTTCCAGTCATTTGACACTGAGGACGTTGAGTCGTTAACGAGAGTTTCAACAGAATCATAGGCTGTACTGGAGACCTTTAAACTGCACTTGGGGAGGGTTCTCCAGTCCACCACAGCAACTGGGACCTTCTGATTTTCCCCATTCATGTAGCTGTTTCTGTACATCCTGCAAGTGCCACTGCCAAGATTCCAGGTTTCAGTGTCGATGAGATAGGCACCTTTCCGCTTCATTGTGACGATGTCGAAGCCTTCTCCACCCAGATTGTAGCCAGGTACAAAGGGAGCATTTTTACACTCCTCTGGTGTACCGATGAAGCTCACAATGGAGGGTAGACACAGTGGAATCCAAGCCCACCACAGGAGCATGAGTTGCCACAGCTTTGCCATCTCTAAGGTTAAAAAGTTAAAAAAGGTACATAGAAAGAAATCTTTTAAAAGAATCTTCAAATGTTAATTTCATCAATAACCTAATAGCAATGAGTAAGGATTATAATAAACTGGATGCTGAAGTTAGTAGATAACTCATGGGTCTTACCTTACTGTATTGTCAGCAAGATGTGTTCGGCAGCTTACAACATGTGATCTGTTATAGTTTTGAAATGAAGGTGGAGTCGTAACTGTATGTCACTCTCGCGTGTTATCGAGAGCCTTTTTTTAACACCTATTTGGAAGTAGATAAATATACTGCTGAAAGTGAAACTTAAAACAGGTATTAACTTCACTTTGACTTTACCTACAATGAAAAATGCTACATTTCATAACAGTATCGAGGAGATAGACATAGTAAAAATACCAAGTGCAGCAATAAATATTAATGATTATGGATTGAAATGAATCATGGATTGGCATTAATTTCTTCAAAAATACAAATAGCCACTCATATAGCTCTTTTATCCAAAGAGTGTAACTTCTCGTCCACCTATTCACACACACACATACACACACCAATGGCAGTGGCTGCCATGCAGGGGCTCATCATACCCACTGGGTGGGGATCAAACAAATAACATAACAAACCTGGTTTTACACCAACCAATCCCTTTTCTACTGCTGACTTGGAACACAGAAGTAGGATGCCAAGTAGTGCAAATGTCATTTTCATCTGCCACATTTTCCCACTTCTGGACTTGGAACTCCAGAAGTGGGAAAAAGAAATGTGCTCAGGTGAGACATAAAGAAATTACTCAAGCATTCTATGCCCCAGGGTCTCCTAGGAAACTACAAGGTGTCGTTATCTCCCATCCTTACTTCTCTAAACAGCTTATTCTAAATTAGAATTGATTTCAAAAACTTTTCTTGCACGAAATTTGAATATAAACTTGTTGTTATCATTTAAACCAAATCTCCTTCTATGGCCTTCTGCTTCGAGCTTACTGACAGTTTCGTGGTCCCATCTTGTCACAAAAGGAAAATGCACTTGCAGAAGATTTCACATCATCTAAAAATGTGTGTGTTCCTAAATTAAGCCTTACATCATATCTATATATATATATATATATAGGAGACCATTCTTGTAATGCAAAAAATCCCTCTACAAGGTCCTATAGTTTTAAATAAAGTGTCACAGTTGTTTGTATAAGTGTGTGCACATTCATGTGTATTGGTATGTGTGAGTAAAGACTCATTTGTATGTCTACTTTGGCGTATGCATAGATTGCATGTTTTTAAAATGTTTTTAAATGTTTTTATGTATTTAGTTTTTCACTGCATCTCTTATGTTTGTTTGTAACTTTAATTTGGAAAGTGCTACACTGTATCAATAAAGGTTGTTGTTCTTATTATTACTAGGATTATTATATTAGTTGCACTAAATTGCTTCACAATGTTGTATCTCATTCACCCATTCACACAGATACGCACGCACACACACACCGACTGCCTAGGTGCATACATACACAGCACCTGAGAGTTGTTCCACCTTGAAATGTTTTGACTTTAATATGTTACTGTAACATAACTTGTACCAAAACAAAAATCCCTGAAATTAGTGGGCTCGACACAACACACCTCCAGGGCAAACATTATAGCTTTGTCAGAGCTGGTAGCATTAATTTCCTGTTATTCTCTAAAACCACCTGAAGATTTCCCCTTTTGGGAAGATCAAGCCCGCACCTGGTGCAGACATTTCTGTACACATTACTGTACAAGCCACTTCATTGTACCATTCAGCATTTCCTCTTCCTGTCTGCATTTTGAACTTGCATATGTTGGACTGTCTTTGATTTTTAAAGTCTTTTATTAGCTTATAAGGCACTACATGGTCCTGTACAAGACCTTGTATCAGAAATGCTTTTCATTTGGAAACCAGAAAGAAACCTCAGATCCTTCGGTTCTTCTCTTTTAGCTGTGCCAAAATGCAAAACCAAAACCTTTGATGATGCTGCTTTCAGCTGTTATGCCCTGACATGCTGTAAGAACCTTCTAGAGGATTTGAGAGGGCCAAAAAATATAGATTTATAAATGTAGAATGAAAACGTACGTGTTTAGCAGTGTGTGTGTGTTTTACCAAGGCTGTAATTTTTTTAAATCATAAAACCTACTGTAACTATAATACTTGGTTCTTTATGTAAATATTTTACATTTGTTAAAATGTTTCTTTTACCACTGTTTTTTGTGGCCATGTTTTAAAATGTTTTCTCACTCACAGCTGATTGATAAGCTAATATGATTGGTCGACACAGTCTTTTGCTCTCCTCCTTTAAACACATTCTGTGTTTTAATCGGGTGAAAGTAGCAAAATAATGCTACATGCTAATTACATACCTTTGCACTCACGCTTATTCCTTCTTATTGGTTTTCTGTGGTTCATTAACTGTGTGTCTTCTAACCTTATGTCCAGCTTTGTTAACGTTTTGTCAGTGGTCTATGTTTTATTCTTGATATCACAGTGCAAATCCATCATTTATGTCTATTAGCATAATTATAAATTGGCATGTTTGCCTCTACAGTAACTGATCAGTGGAATGTCAAAATTAATCCGACCCCCCCACATATTATCCAATATTTGGCCATTCATTGTTGGCCATTGTCTTTGTTTTGTTTAAACGTATTCTGGATTGAATGTAACATTTTCAGAAAACTCTGGCCTACAAAACAAGCTGCTCAAAGTGTGAAAATACAGTAGGCAAAGAAATTACTTTTGATGGTCTAAAAATTTCTCAGCGGCTTTCAAAGAAATGTTTACATGTATTAACACCAAACAAAACAGGACTCATTGACAGAAAAGGAAAAGTAAATTAAATTACAAGCAAAAATGTAGACATGTTTCAGCCTGGTTTTTGCTCTCATGTACAGAGACAATCTCAGTCAAAGTTGGTAATGATATGAGGACACAGCTAAAAAATAGTAAACTCTCAGTTTTGGTACTACTAGGTTAAAGGACTTTTGATACAGTTGACCATCAAATTCTTCTAAATAGAATGAGGGAACACATTGGACTGGAACTTTTTTTTGCTTATTGTTTATCTTGTTCATCTGGCAGCCAGTTCTTTGTTAAAGCCAGTAAAAAGATATGCACAATATTTATGTTGCTGCGGGGTGTCTATGAGCAAAACACTGCATAATGTCTTGAAGTCAGCTTGTATTGTTTAGTGTGGCTAACCTGGCTGAAAATGGAATTGTTATGGTTAACCTAGTGTGACATCATTGCCATCTATAACTTCAGACTTCAAAAGTTTCAAACTGGACAAATATAACATTCTGGGGAAATTTTACAGAAATGTGAAGGTTTTACCTTTACACTATAATATAATTAAACTGTGAAATGTCTCTTATGCCAGCTAACGTTCCCGGAGCAAGGCCCATGAGGATATGTGTCCACTGCAGCCTGCCGCTCACCAGGATTACGTTTTTCCTTCCTATACCAGTATGTAAACCCTAATTAAAAATTATTTCAGCAAAATACTTTGGTTCATTCTCTTGACAAACTCAACATCCTCCCAAGAATTTGGACAGTTTATGAATTTTTATGTAACTATGAATATGTAATACTTTATATAAACCAGATCTACACAGTTTGTATGAAGCCATAGAATTTGCACCTGTGTTGTCTTTATGGATGCTTTATTGGCAAATTTTGTCAGTATCAAGAAACAGGGCGTAAAAAGTTGATTATTAAACATGGTTGGATTACATTGTGGAAAAAAGACAAGAAATTTTATTTTTTCCGTACAAAGCGAAATAAGTAAGCAAAACAGTGAAAAAGAAATACCAAGACTCACAACATCTAACCTCCTCCTCACTCTGTGACTGATTTCACATACTGCCCCCAGTTCTCTCCAGCCAGGACCCCGTTTCTGGTATAGAACACTTTGGCCAGAGAGGGACTCATGGGGGAGGGTATGTACTCTTGACACTGGTCACCACTAAGACTCGGCGCACACTCCACTACGTAGGAGAAGAACAAGGTACCATGGTCCAACATGCAGCTGTCTGACACTTTACCTTTGTGAAGTTCAAATGAACACTTGCCAAGCATGTCACTGTTCCAGTAAGTGTCCTCATCATAAACACTGAATGTAAGTCGGTTTTTCATGTTAATGGTGATGGGTCCAAATTCAAAGGTCTCTGGCCATTTAGGATTATCATTGTTACTAATGATCATAGTTCTCTTACTCTGATCATCATATCTAACCTCCACTGAACCATCTGTCTGGGTCCACACATCACCATACAGACCCTGTGCATAAAGGTTGAAAACCTTTAATGTCGCAAGACCTTTCCCTGCAGGACAGCAGTTTGACTTGAGATTCTGATTACTGTTGCAAACACAAGCACAAGGATCCCTGTTGTTAGATCTGTGTCCAATTTGACAAGATTCAGAACATTTCTTCAGCACCGCATTTGTCTTGATGTACTTCTCCACCTCTTGCTTCAGTCCAGCGCTGGCAGGATGACCAAGTGGCAGGATGCTGTGCAGAGGCTTTAAGTTGTATTGGACAACATCAGGTGTGCTTTTCAGTGAGCTGAGCCAGTTCTTATAGACAGATGGGTCCGATTGGGCATTAAACAAAATATCAGCCTCATCAATGTGTCCCCCAATGACGTCTGTGTCACGTTCATTAAATGTGCTGCTGAAACTTTGATTTGAGCCTAACTTCTTCTTCTTTTCTTCACAGTGTTTGTACATGGCCTTAACACTGGCAATATTTGCAAAACCAGCTGAGGCCTCCACTGACAAACAGTCACCGACCTCTGTTAGTGACAGTCCGTTCATAGTTGCCTGGCAGGTCCTGACAGATGTGATTGCTTTTATTTCCCCCCCAAGAGACACTTGTGTGATGTAATGTGTTCCATATGTGTCGATCAGATTACGATATGAGACCTCAGTTGTAGGGCAATAGGGAGGAAGGGCATTGGCGGCAGATTCAAATTCATGACTCAGTGGAGGATTTGTTGCCAGTCTGTAGCTGTGAAGCACAGTAAGTATTTAAATTATTAATATCACAGAGCCATTTTATTTATTTGTACTCTGTTAGTTTTGTTTTAAGCAACATTCCTGCAGTTGTTGCCTACTAGTTAGTGTTGAGTTATTGATTAGGATTATTAACCTTACCTGTAGAATTTACAGTTGACAGAATGGCGAAAGAAGCTGTAGCGGTCTTGTTTGGACTTCTGCATGCCAAAGGTAGCATCTCTGGAGTGGGACCCTCCTAAGCCAACACCAAGAGTGACACTGGGATCTACAGGAATTTCAAGGCCCACTTTCCAGTCATTTGACACTGAGGACGTTGAGTCGTTAACGAGAGTTTCAACAGAATCATAGGCTGTACTGGAGACCTTTAAACTGCACTTGGGGAGGGTTCTCCAGTCCACCACAGCAACTGGGACCTTCTGATTTTCCCCATTCATGTAGCTGTTTCTGTACATCCTGCAAGTGCCATTGCCAAGATTCCAGGTTTCAGTGTCGATGAGATAGGCACCTTCCGCTTCATTGTGACGATGTCGAAGCCTTCTCCACCCAGATTGTAGCCAGGTACAAAGGGAGCATTTTTACACTCCTCTGGTGTACCGATGAAGTTCACAATGGAGGGTAGACACAGTGGAATCCAAGCCCACCACAGGAACATGAGTTGCCACAGCTTTGCCATCTCTAAGGTTGAAAAGTTAAAAATGGTAAATAGAAACAAATCTTTTAAATGTATCTTCAAATGTTTATTTCATCAATAACCTAATAGCAATGAGTAAGGATTATAATAAAGTGGACGTTGAAACTTGTAGATAACTCATGGGTCTTACCTTACTGTATTGTCAGCAAGATGTGTTCGGCAGCTGACAACATGTGATCTGTTATAGTTTTGAAATGAAGGTGGAGTCGTGATTGTCTAAAGTATGTCACTCTCACATGTTATCAATAGCCTTTTTTGTTAACACCTATTTGAAAGTAGATAAATATACTGCTGAAAGTTTGACTTTGACTTTACCTACAATGAAAAATGCAACATTTCATAACAATATCAAGAAGATAGACATATTAAAAATGCCAAGTGAAGCAAATAATATTCATGATAATGGATTGAAATGATTCATGGATTGGCATTAATTTCTTCAAAAATACAAATTGCCACTCATATAGCTCTTTTGTCCAAAGCCCTATAGAGTGTAGCTTCTCATCCACCCATTCACCCACCCACCAATGGCAGTGGCTGCCATGCAGGAGGCTCATCATACCCACTGGGTGGGGATCAAACAAATAACATAACAAACCTGGTTTTACACCAACCAATCCCTTTTCTACTGCTGACTTGGAACACAGAAGTAGGATGCCAAGTAGTGCAAATGTCATTTTCATCTGCCACATTTTCCCACTTCTGGACTTGGAACTCCAGAAAAAAATGTCATTTAAACAAAATCTCCTTCTATGGCCTTCTGCTTCGAGCTTACTGACAGTTTCGTGGTCCCATCTTCTCACAAAAGAAAAATGCACTTGCAGAAGATCTCACATCATCTAAAAATGTGTGTGTTCCTAAATTAAGCCTTACATCATATATATATATATATATATATATATATATATATATATATGATGCAAAAAATCCCTCTACAAGGTCCTATAGTTTTATATAAAGTGTCACAGTTGTTTGTATAAGTGTGTGCACATTCATGTGTATTGGTATGTGTGAGTAAAGACTCATTCGTATGTCTACTTTGGCGTATGCATAGATTGCATGTTTTTAAAATGTTTTTAAATGTTTTTATGTATTTAGGTTTTCACTGCATCTCTTATGTTTGTTTGTAACTTTAATTTGGAAAGTGCTACACTGTATCAATAAAGGTTGTTGTTATTATTATTACTAGTATTATTATATTAGCTGCACTAAATTGCTTCACAATGTTGTATCTCATTCACCCATTCACACAGATACGCACACACACACACACCGACTGCCTAGGTGCATACATACACAGCACCTGAGAGTTGTTCCACCTTGAAACTTTTTGACTTTAATATGTTACTGTAACATAACTTGTACCAAAACAAAAATCCCTGAAATTGTTAGTGGGCTCAACACAACACACCTCCAGGGCAAACATTATAGCTTTGTCAGAGCTGGTAGCATTAATTTCCTGTTATTCTCTAAAACCACCTGAAGATTTCCCCTTTTGGGAAGATCAAGCCCGCAGCTGGTGCAGACGTTTCTGTACACATTACTGTACAAGCCACTTCATTGTACCATTCAGCGTTTCCTCTTCCTGTCTGAATTTTGAACTTGCATATGTTGGACTGTCTTTGATTTTTAAAGTCTTTTATTAGCTTATAAGGCACTACATGGTCCTGTACAAGACCTTGTATCAGAAATGCTTTTCATTTGGGAACCAGAAAGAAACCTCAGATCCTTCGGTTCTTCTCTTTTAGCTGTGCCAAAATGCAAAACCAAAACCTTTGATGATGCTGCTTTCAGCTGTTATGCCCTGACATGCTGTAAGAACCTTCTAGAGGATTTGAGAGGGCCAAAAAATATAGATTTATAAATGTAGAATGAAAACGTACGTGTTTAGCAGTGTGTGTGTGTTTTACCAAGGCTGTAATTTTTTTAAATCATAAAACCTACTGTAACTATAATACTTGGTTCTTTATGTAAATATTTTACATTTGTTAAAATGTTTCTTTTACTACTGTTTTTTGTGGCCATGTTTTAAAATGTTTTCTCACTCACAGCTGATTGATAAGCTTATATGATTGGTCGACACAGTCTTTTGCTCTCCTCCTTTAAACACATTCTGTGTTTTAATCGGGTGAAAGTAGCACATTAATGCAACATGATAATTACATACCTTTACGCTGACGCTTATTCCTTCTTATGGGTTTTCTGTGGTTCATTAACTGTGTGTCTTCTAACTTTATTTCCAGCTTTGTTGACGTTTTGTCAGTGGTCTATGTTTTATTCCTGATATCACAGTGCAAATCCATCAGTTATGTCTATTAGCATAATTATAAAGTGGCATGTTTGCCTCTACAGTAACTGATCAGTGGAATGTCAAAATTAATCCGACCCCCCCACATATTATCCAATATTTGGCCATTCATTGTTGGCCATTGTCTTTGTTTTGTTTAAACGTATTCTGGATTGAATGTAACATTTTCAGAAAACTCTGGCCTATAAAACAAGCTGCTCAAAGTGTGAAAATACAGTAGGCAAAGAAATTACTTTTGATGGTCTAAACATTTCTCAGCAACTTTCAAAGAAATGTTTACATGTATTAACACCAAACAAAACAGGACTCATTGACAGAAAAGGAAAAGTAAATTATAAATTATATACTTGCTTGCTTTTACGATATAGTACTAGAGTATCTTTTTGATTGTGTATCTGTACATTTGCTTATATACAGCTTTTGAGTACTTTATCTTCCCCATACCTGACTATCTCCACATGCACTATAGCATAGGCCTACATACTCTACGGTTACTCTAAAGAGATTTTTAAAATGTCATGTTCCAGTCCCATATATTTTTAGCCCCACCATGCAATACTATAATCCCATATTAAACCACCAAGAGGTCCATTAATGAGGACCTCAGTTTTTCATTGATTACTGTACGTTTGGGTCAATCAAATATTGTGTTACACAGCAAAATTATTAGTCAACTTGACTAACACAATTTTGTGTAAAGAAATAATTTGATCAGGTATCATCAACATACAAATGAAAATCAATATCCTATTGTGCAACAATACTGTTCAAAAGTACCACGTACAGTAAAAAGACAGCAACAGTCATCTTTTAAGAAGCATATAAAACTTCCTGTGTCACATGAGGAAACCTTGCTCTTCATCAGTTAGGCAAGTTTGCAGATGCGTCCCACCTTAAAATACAACCACGCAACTCTAATGGTTTCCATTGACTGTTGGGTGAAATTACCATCAATTTGCATTTTGCAAAGGTTATAATTAAATTTGCTTAATTTTTACACAGACATAGAATATGCAATTCCAACTTTTACTATATGAATGTGCAGAACCTGATTATTATATGCAACACTCCTACAGTACACCACATAATCTAAAATTTCACACGTGGTTTTTATTTAGTGTTGCTCATCTGACATATTTCACATTAAGTCTAATGTGGTCGAGCTCACTTACTGGAATGAGGAAGCTTTTTTGTAGTGGATTAATTTATATACTGATTTCTTTAGGCACTACAAAAACATCTTAAAACTATTATTGTTGGTGTTTAAATTAAGACATTTTGTAAAGAAATATACTAATATTTTTCCAACTTCCATTTTTGTTTTTCCAACCAGACTCAGTGAAAATACAAACAATAATAGACTTCAGTAGGAATCAGTCCTAAAACCAAGAATTTCATTGCATTTTTGCATTTCTATTGCCTCATTATATAGTCTGGTGTACAGATGGTTAAATGCCTAAAATAAGGTCAGTATTTAAGGTAAGAAGCTAAATGAAACCACAGAGTTTGTTAGAAGCATTAAACATCCTTGTGCTAGACAGTGACTCATACTCACAGGTCTGTCTTTGCAGCCTACTTAGCATGCAATTGTACGTGGTTGTGGTTTCCAGAATGGGAGGCAGAGCCTTCAGCTATCAAGCTCCTCTCCAGTGGAACCAGCTCCCAGTCCAGATTTAGGAAGCAGACCCCCTCTCTACTTTTAAGACTAGGCTCAAAACTTTCCTCTTTGATAAAGCTTATAGTTAGTTATAGTCAT
Organism: Channa striata; assembly: GCA_033026295.1. Taxonomy (NCBI): domain Eukaryota; kingdom Metazoa; phylum Chordata; class Actinopteri; order Anabantiformes; family Channidae; genus Channa; species Channa striata. The sequence goes on along the minus strand of CM065189.1, from coordinate 7,926,896 downwards.
GCTGCTATTGTATATTGTTGTGGCTTTTGTTGGTCTTTTCTTTTCTCTTTCCACTTTCCACTCACCCCAACTGGTCAAGACAGATGGCCGCCCACCCTGAGTCTGGTTCTTCTGTAGGTTTCTTCTGTTAAAGGGAGTTTTTCCTCTCCACTGTTGCCTATAGCTGCTCAAGGGGGTTTATTGGTTTTTCTTTTGACTTTATTTTTAAAAGTGCCTTGAGATGACTTTGCTTTGAATTGTTGCAAGGTAAATAAAGTGAATTACTGTAACTGTAACTTTGTTAAGCCCTTTAAAACAACTAGGTTGAACAACGTGCTGTACAGGTCAAAACATAAAATATTCAAATAAAATAAGATAATGAGAAAGAAATAATTAAGCAACAATTTAACAATAAACTACACATAAAATAATGTCAAAACTCAAACTGCGTCAAAAGCCAGTGAAAACAAATAGGTCTTAAGAAATGAGGAACAGGCAAGCAAGAGGCCTGTCTCATGTGCAAGGGCAGCTGGTCCCACAATTTTGGAGCTGCCACCGCAAAAGCTCTGTCCCCTCTGAGCTTCCGTTTAGTTTTTGGTACAAACAGGAGCAGCAGGTCGGCTGATCTGAGTGAGGATCATACATATGCAGGAGCTCAGAGAGATACATTGGGGCAGCACCGACCGAATTTGGCTGTCAACCTTTAGGTCGGTGTCCATTTTAAACTCAAGTTTAACAATTTCAGATTTGGCGTATTCAGCCAAGGGACCCAAGTCTACAGGGGCAGCAGCTCCCTTCGATGAGCTGGTTCCCAGTACAATTACCTCAGTCTTTGAATCATTAAAATGTAAAGAGTTAAGAGGCATCCAGGCCTCAATGTCCTTTTAACAGTCCAATAATGAGCTGACAGAGAAACCAGTAAAATTACTTGGCATATAAGTTGAATATGAGATGGTTATATCTTTCTGAAAAAAAAATACTGATTATTTTTTTAATAATAATAAAAAGGCCAATAGTAGAATACCACTGACTATTTATCAAGTGCACTAAAGAAATGGTGACTTCCTGGTTAGTCTATACAAACTGTCACCCCGTTAGGTTTAGAAATTACATAAAACCTACTACTTTCTATATTTATAGAGTACACTAAATAAAAGTGCATACTTAACCTTAAGCACAAACACCTTCAACACACTTCTGAATGTGTATTTCCACTAGCATTTTCATTTGATGCATAGCTTTTCTTTATATACATAGAGGTTGCAAGAGTATATTTTAAGTTTGGATAACAGCATGCGCCAAATGTAACGCAATGTAAAGCAGCACATTATTTTAAAAAAAAATGGTTAAAGGTCATCTCTGTCATATACTGATAGTATAAATTTGTTCATAAAAGACATTAGGTTATTTAAGGCTTCAACTGGTGGTGATCATTCAATATTAAATAAATCATGTTTTTAAAGATCATACATTTTATGTATTTTAATAACTACTTGAAGTTGTGTACATGCATTATAACACTAACAAGGCACTAGTCTTTTTAGTCACAACATAAGGATATTGTGATGAAGTGCGCCACCTGCTGTTGTTCCTCTCTCACAGGCAGCTTCTTTCAATGCTTTGCCCTGTGAAGTTATTTTTTCCAGCATTTTGTGTAGAAACAGGAACTTTTGATTTACCTAAATAGTATTTTCAGCTTAACACGCAGAAGTGTGTAGGAATTACACATGTATTATCAAATTAACTGTTGTTGAATGATTTAGGGAAAATAATTAAGAAATGAATGAGGTTTGATGCATGGCAATTTTGTCAACAAGGGTAGCGCACAAGATATAAGATATATAAATAACTCAGTACTAGCCCCACAATATGGTTAAACATTTAATATATTCTCTTTCTTTGTTCTTTCTTTCTTTCTTTGCTTTCTTTCTACTCTGAAGTGCATTTTGGATTGAAGTAATGAATAGAACAGAACAAGTTCAATTGTGATGTGAGATGACTTTCATCTAACTCAACTTACTGTAACCATGGTGACTTGATCAGATTACATTTTAACTTTTATTAGGTGGTGCACAGACGAAAACAAAACCCTGCTGCCCACATCACAGCCCACATAATGTTGTAAAAGCAGGCAACCACTGTTTATCATGTCTTTGTGGAGTGTGTTTCCCTCCTCTGTCAACACAGAAGTTTTTGAATTTGGCCAGTGTGACATGGAGGAATTAATATATGATGTACTGATATCTATTTATAACACAAAGAGCAGGTGTGCAGATACACAAAGGCAAAGTGACTGGCTGCCATCCTCACAGGACTCTTATATCCACATATTTGCATCTGTCTTGTAAAAGCAAGCAAGCACATGAAAATACAGAAATGCATTTCTACTACAATTGGCAACCTTTTTACAGTGTAGGGGCGCACATGCATGCCCACATGCACACGACATAAAGGTATCCACACACCTTTGTACAGGGGATTTACATCTTGTTCCTGGCACTCATACAGATGAACTTTTTAAATATTTTTTTTTCCAAGTATTGTCAGTTTAAAGGTAAGACAAAATGTTTTTCACAGTATTAGATTTTAACCCTGTGAGGGTAACCCAGATCCACACTAACAAACCAGAATATTTTAGCAACAACTCACTCAAATGTACGGTGCTCAACAAATCTAAAAAAATCAACACCTTTATACATTGTGTTAACCATGCTCCAGCGATCTGTCTTTCACCACATTTAATGCCCTCACACATGAGGTCAAAGCAGTCAACAACACTCAAATGGTGGCAAAGCAACAGAATCAGAAGAATCTGTCACCTCCACAGTTTTCACCTCAGAAAAAGGAACAGCTTTTCATGAGAATAGAGGGTGGGAGGAAGACTGCTTTGTGTGCAGCTGCTTTTTATGTGGTCATTTGCACCTAGCTCCATCGAGACTGAAAGTGCGTTACTGCAACCTCTAAAAGGAAGTAGGCGAGGCCTTTTGGCAGGCAGAGAGCTACATCATAAACACATTAAGAGTTGCTATTGTGAAGTTCTACACTGTATGTAAAAAGGATGATACACTGGAAAGGATAAGAGAGAGAGGACTGTTTTTGCGACTTGGTAAACGCAGCTCTTTGGATGGACTCTGCTGGACTGTATGCCAAAACTTGATGTTAGGTGGATATTTTGGGACTGATACTGCTTCATTGACTACGGCTGGAAGTAGTCATTTTTCTTAGATTTTTTTCTAATAAAAAATCTAAGGGAATTGATACTGAGGTGTTATTTGTCACACCTAAGGATATCTTGGATTTCTGATCGCTCACATTTAACTGCGTGACCATGCCTGTGATTGTCCTGGAGGCCAGAGACTTCACCAGTCCTCTATTTCTGGTGCGGACATTGGAAGTCTTAACCAGCTGTACCACCTTCAGTCTTGTGGCCTCCCTGGAACCTTCAGAGTTAAGCAAAAATGTGTCCATCCAAAACTCCAACACTTTCAAGCTCTTCTCCATGTTTACCTGGTGCTTCTTCTTCAGCCTTACGCTCCTCATCCACATCCTCAGCGTCATCCAGTTTCACAGCCTTATCCCAATTTCTTGGAAGAACCTGACAATGACTGTGGCAGTGTTGGGTGCACTGATGTGTTTCAGCGCCTCTTTGGTTTTCCCTTGGATTGTCATGGATCATCAAGGGATTACCTCACGCTCTGTGGCGGCTGCAGTGGCCGCCTGTCTCACCTTCATGGCTTATAGCTCGGAGTCCTACATTCTTCACACCCAAACACATGACCAGAGAGGCTACATGGGCAGCATGCCGGGTCTCCTCAAGATTCTCCAACTGTGGGGAAGCTGTCAGGTGATACCCCTGGTTATGGAGGTGGTCTGTGGATCGTCTAGTAAAGTACACTGCTGGCAGCAATGGGTTTCCTGTGTGTCATACAGCATCTGTGTCCTCATGTCTCTAGTCATACTGGTGGTAATATTAGGTGACTTTGCTGGACGATGTCTCCTGCCTTTTGACAGATTTTTGGCTGGCTTCAGCCTCACTGGAGTGTTGTTTTACATTGTGGCCACAGTGATTTGTTTCACTAAGATTCTGCAAATGCAGGACCAGACTGAAAACGTAAACCTGGTTATCCTGGAAACGGTTATTGCCATTATTACACTGTTAGCTTATACTGTTGACCTTGCCTTCTCCATTAAACTGTTGTGTGACAGGACATGAAGAATCACATCATATTGAACATATTCCATGTGAAATTTGTCAAATGTAGTCCTGAAGCTTTTAGGATGAAATATCTATTTGATGGCCAGTATGTAAAATCAAACTGTTGCTTTCCTGTTAATCATTGCTGTATTCAAAGTATCTCTCTAGACCTATGACTTGCTAATTTATTTGACCAACATAAGTTGTCTACATATTAAAAAATGTATGCAACTGGTCAGCATAATTGCATTATTTTATTCTGTTAAGTTACACAGATATGACTGGGTTAACTGACATGTAAAAGGACGGTCCCATATTTATGATTCAGTTCACTATGACACGCTAACTGTACAACCAGTCAACCGGAATTGTGTCAGAAGTGCACTGAGTCACAATAATCCCCAAAGCCTCATTTATGAACATAATAACTTTATGGGTAATTGTAGCTGAAAAGCAGTCCCCACTAAAAGTTACACTCGAAAGGTGAATACCAATGTTAAAAATACTTCTCTAATGACTGAAAAAACACAAAAATTGCAAGTTATTTCAGGTCAGATTAGACACTTGCCTTTCACTAACGCTAGATGGCAACATTATCATTACAGCATTTACTAAAATCACAGGACTGTACATATGGTGAAAATAAACAACACGTCTTGGCCACCTCAAATGCATTGATTTCGACAGTCTCCATTATTTGTGCTCACGGTTTTTAATCAGAAAAATTCAGCTTTAATGTAAATATTACAGCACAGGATTGAACAGTTGCTGTTTTGTTAACGCGGATGAACAACACATTACACCGATGACTTTCACGGAGAGAAGAAACTCATAAAATGGAATAAAACTGGAACTATGGAACTTGTATGGCATCTATTACATACGTCCTCCCATAATTTTGAGGTTCTGTTAATTTGGTAATTTTTGATAATTCTGTTTTATCGGTTGTTGTTTCAAATTGAAGGCTTTTTTCGTGCTCTAATAAAGCAGAAACTATCGTGCAAAATTATATTAACTTATTTCCATTTTAATCTATTCAACATCTGCACTTATGTGCTCTAGGCCTTACAAGCATGTCCGTAGAAAAATCGATCGTCAGCCTCGACGGCCATTGGTGGCGTCGTGAATCCAGCTATCTTACGCGTTAGTCTCGATTGCTCTGGCCTTGAATGCTCCGCCGTGCCGTTTTTTTCTATAAGGAACTGAGGCGCACAGAGCCAGTCACTGCTGTCAACAGCCTGCGCGAGCCACCGAGCACTTGGAGCGAGTCGGTACGTGGAGCTCGGAATTGGACCCAAACGGTACCGGAGCCGCCGTCGGGAAGCGCCCATTCTTTGGAACTTTGGTGTCTCCTTTGAAAAAAAACATATGGTAAGCTAACGCAGACATATCATTGTGAAACATTGTGCGAAATTGATGAGCTGACTTTTGGGACTAGTGGCTGTAGATGAAACCTAGTCGTACGATTCGAAGCAGGCGAGTTTTCTTTTTGTTGTTGTTGTACTTTTTCAAATGTCATTTTTGTACAGTTTATTACGAAGTCGTAATTAAGCTATTAAAGGTGCCTTGATGAATTGTGTTGGTTTGTTATCTGACCGGCCTCACAGGACAGGCTGGTTTCTCTAGTCCTTGTGAAGTTCGCTGTTAAAGCTTAACAAGTCTTTATTCAGACCACGTTAGCGCTGTTAGCCGATGGAACTTTTCCCTACGACAGTCACGTGTTAAATATTACTGCTTTTTATTGTTTGCCATATGGCTAGTTCACAGTCCAAAACCACTGTACACAAAGACTACCAATGTACAGTTAGTGCTTTATCGCCATGAAGCAAATACACTCCCTTTTTGAATTGTCCAGTCATTGTGTTTGTGTTTTTGTGTCTAATGATTTCGCAATTACTGATGATGATGATGTGTTCCACAGAAGCCCCCTGAACATCATGGACATGTGAAACTCGACTCCGCATTAGGCAGATGCAGGTCCCAGGCTGGATTGAATGGCACTGAGGATACAAGGTAAGCACTTTGCCAGTAAATTTGAACTCCGTATTGATCCATTTCCTGAGCTACAAACGACCTCAGTGAGGGCAAAGTCCAGATGGACGGAGAGAGAAGAGCGAGACAGCGGATAAACACAGCCCAGAAGCATCATTTGCAGCAGAAATGCACAAAAAGGCTGTGCAGGGCGCAAAAGAAACCTGTGCTTGTAGAATCTCATAGGAACCATGGCAGTAGCAATATAAATATAAAACTTTAGAACAATATAAAGGTTGTCATCTTTTTTAATTGCTCGCAGTGACACTGGTGATACAATTTGTGACAGAAGTCTTATGTTTTAGGAAACCTGGCCTCATCGGCTTTTAGAAACGTTTCATACCCCAGAGCCTTTTTTGCACTCCACGTTTTCCCTGTGAACTGAAGAATGGGCCTGCATTTACATTTTAGGGTCTACAAATAAAGGTGCTGAAGTTGTGGCTGTTTAAAGTCAATAGCATCAAGACGTTTGACAGGTTTCTTTGCACACACTTTACCTTAAGATATATTTTAAATGTTAACTAATTTGCCCTGCAAGGTTGCAAATCCATTATGGCTCTATCCCATTGAACCAGTTTACAACTAGCAGTGATCTTTCTCTAGCTTTTCCTGTTTGTTTGAACGTTTGACATTTATTTGCTCTGCATATATTGTGAAATGCTATTGCTGCGACCACATTATTTTCTAAGGCAGTTTCATCCCGTTAGTGCGTGAGGGACAAGACAACAACTGCTCCAGTTGTACCCCAATCCAGTAATTGGAGGTGATTTGGGCCCATGAACAGGCTAGATTCTTAGTCTGCAATGATGAATTATTTAGCACAAAATCTGCCGAAGAGATCTGCACTCCTTTATCACAAGGCCTGCTGCTTTTGGATTTCTTAAGTTCATTCTCTCTGTCTGTTGTTATTCCCATAAAAACTCACATGATTATCATGTTTCAGATATGATGACACTCTTTTATGGCCCTGACGCTTGCATTTCTAAAGCCTTATTTAACTTTAATCATTATAATCAGCATATTTTGGAAGGCCACTGGCTATTTGAAGTAGCTAATTGTGGTTTGAATTGCAAATTTGCATGAAACATTAGTCATTTACTAGATCTTGTTTGATGTGAACAGACAGTTGATTTGCTCATGCTTAAAGTGTACCTTTTTATTAACTTATTTTCAGGTTAAAAAAACTACTAAAATACATTTTTAGGGTGGTAATTGATTAAGATGACAATTGAGATATTTGGAGTTTTGATTGTTTAGTTTAGTTAAGTTTTTTTAGAAATAGGAATTTATATCTGCCCTGGATTGTACCTTATATAATTTGAAAAGTGGCTTTTGCATTCATCACAGTTGCTGAAAAGAAAAATAAGATGTTAAATTATTTAACAGAAATCTCTTACAATTCCCTGTAAGCTCTGAATTAATACAGTCTGATAATTCTTATCAATGAGACATTATTTGCGTTCATATTTAAAACATAAAACAGCCTGCTGGGATTAGACAGTGATAGTAGTCGTAAACTGAACTATTCATCCAAAAACAACTTCCAAAAAGATAAAAATAGTAGCTGTTTTGCAATAAAGGTTTGCTTAATACATAAAAATAGAGTTAAGTGGTAGGGAGGAATAGGCAACATAAGATAAGATTTGGCTGAAATCAGGCAAGAATAGTTTTTTGAAATATTAATGTCATGTAATGTAATGAAATGTTTTTTTAAGAAAAGATACATTTATATGACTTGTTGATAGTGAAGTGCTGAACTGATGCTGGTTTAATTCTTCACTAGATAGTGTTATTGTCACAGATAAAACAGAGGACCAGGAGTACACGGTGTGTGCTTAGCTGTCATGATAGAAAGGTTGAGTATAAGAGGAAGATGTCTTTTTTTTTTTTTAAAGAAAAAAACAGCAAGAAAAAGTTCAGGTTTGAGCGGCAGGTGCAGTGACAGGAGATATCACACAGGTGTTTAAGGAAGCGCATCAAAATGATTTGCAGAGGACCAGGTCTTTATTTACTGGTATGTAAAAGTGTGATAAAACATGTTCTTTAACTGCTAAAAGTCGGAATTCATTTTTCTTTCTGAAATCCTTTCACCAACTGGACAAATCCCAGCTAGTACAACTCATGCTAATTTGTCATTGCTTTGAAAGCTAGACGTTTTCTTGAGAGTAAAGCTAACTGTGGTAACTTTTTACCTGAGGTGTCATCATCAGATGTGTCAAAGTCATCCTTCACAGTAAGACAAGGAGCATGTGTTGCTAATCTTTCTCTGCATAGGAACTGGCTGACACCCCAGTTGACTGTACACCTCCTGATAGCTTCAACTCATTTCTTGGTTTTCCAAGTTCTCATAAGGTCTAACCTATTTTTATCACATCAGCCCGAACTACTGCACTACCTTGTACCCACCTTTATAGCGCTCAGACTTTGGCTTTAATTGTTTTCCTCCATTCATAATTATTTGTTACGTGAATACATATGAATGCCAAGGCAATCATTTGTCATATGCTACCTCTGGTTGGATTTTGACTTTTAAGTATGTCATGGCTTTCAGGCTCCTAACTCGAGGCTTATTTGCAATAAACAACAACTGAGCCTTCCTGTCTAACAACATGAATTTTTCATTTAATTATAATGTTTGCTTATGGTCTTGCTTTAGGTTTCTTGTTAACTGCTTATTAGCCCATCTTGTCATGCTCCTTTAACACATTTGTATTTCATTAATTTCACATACTAAAAAACAATATAATATTTATAAAATGTATTAAATCATCCTTTATTATTGAATTAATAAACATAATTGACATGTGAATGTCTTTGTCAATGCTGGCATTAGCTTTCTTTACAACCCTCTTAACCAGCCTATTGACACACAAGTGTGTGCTTTTGGAGCCAACTTAGTTTTTATCAGAGTAATGTCCAGAGCTTTGTTGGTTGGACATGTAATTGTTCCTGTACTCCACACAGGGGTGTGTCTCTGTTGATTTTAATTTTAAATGTTTTTTAATATTTTGTAGATCTTGTTAAAAGGCTAACCACCTACAAAGCTGAATTTGTTATGACATAAATATTACGGTCTGTCTTTCACAGCTAAAGATGCTTTTAAGCTTATTGTTAGCTATGCGCTACTTCTCCCGAACTCCTGCCACATTCATGCAAGTGCCAGCAAACATCGTGGTTGTTTCAGACAGCCCTCTCACCTTTCCTGCCGCTGAATTCATGACCATTACCCAGACTTCAGGAGAATGTGTCAGACTGCCAGCCAGCAGCAATTGCTGGTCCGTTTCAGGTGCTGTCTCTATTGTGTGCTGACATCATGATAATCACTTGTTACCAGAGGAAAGAGACAGAAGCGTGGTGGGAGGAAGAAGATGGATAAATATAGCCTGTCTATAAATATTACTTTGGAGTTTCTAACTTGAAACTGATACATTATTCACAATTCTACAGTGTGTTGCAGGCGGCATTTTGTGAGAAAGCACATATTCTACACATCAATGAACTCTGCTTTAATTTGAGCCCTGTGAATAGTGTAGCCATTTTGATAAGATTATCACCATTCCTGCAGAATTTCAAGCAGTCTTTCACCATGATTTGCAGATTAGGCTGGAACACAGAATCATAAAACAGACCATTTTTTATTCTCCCATGAGCGGCACTAACACTGGCTAACAATGTAGCCTTTTGTTATTACAGTTTGGCAGAGAGAGGCTTTTTTTTTTCAATTTCTTTCACTTTGTCTAACTCTCGTAATAATAAATGTATGATTGCAGCCTTCCACATTTGGCTATGTTTGTTAGGCTTAGTATTTGTTATAAAATCTTTCCTAATGTGATTCCTAAAAACAACACATTTATACAGTATATGTGATTTTTAATTACAGTTATTGTAAATAGGATTCTCTTTTCACAAAGTTACTGCAATTACATAAGCAATATGCAAAGGGCAGTGCAGAGTGTTGCAGAGTGTTGCAGAGCATAGAGAGGGAGGGCTGGATAGAACAGAGTGGATTTTACTTTGGGGCTGAGATAAGTTGACCAATGAAGCTTTAATTATTAATTAAATGTATCACTATATGATACCTGTGTCATTTGTACTTCCTAGCTTTGTTTGATCTTATATGTGCTTGTGGAACACTTTCTTAAGTGTTTTCCTCACAGGCCTGCTGTTGTCTTGGCATGAAAATATAATTATTTGTGAGACGGATAAGACAGCCAGTTAACAGTGTGATATATGTCTTCAGGAAAGGAAATGGTCAACATTTATAATATTTAAAGCTGCTCTGAGACGACCACAAACAAACGTTTATAGTATGTGATACGTCGAATTGTATTTGTAGAAATTCACGAATGTGTATGGTGTTATTTGGGAAGGCCTGGAACTATTTAGGGAGTTTTTGTGGAAACAAAGCAGGAAGTTGGTCTCCATTAGGTTTGACCAGATGTGGATAGCTGGGCATATGGTTGCCCTAGAGGCTTGGCAACTGATTGCGTCTTGGCCTACTGCAAAATTCCTATGTTCTCATGTAAGTTGAATGGCTCACTTTCGCTGTAACCTGTTTTTTTTGATAAATCTCTTGCTATCTATAGATTTTTAAAACAGCCTGAAGAGATGCAGTGTAGTTGCTGGCTGTTTAACCTCATAATTCTGTTGTCTGTCATTTCTCGGAAAACTCTGCAAGTCGTTTTGGATAAAAACTTCTGCTAAATGACTAAATGTAAATGGAAATAAACCATAACTTAACAAAGCACTAGGCCAAGGCCTCATGACTAGATATTGGTTTGTTTTGCTTTTGTTTCTGTAAAATAGGGTTGCACGGATAGCATCTTGGCTCAATAAAACCCTTTTCTTAACTCTTGTTTTTAGTTTCCCTAACTGGTTTCTTGTTCTTCTGAGAAACTGCACATGTGGCCAGCTGCAACAGAATCATTGAATTGTGCCTAAAGTGAAACAAATTGTAAATTAGTAATGAATGAACTTTCTGACTAATGTGATACAATCTACCAAGAAAAAGCTAAGAAGAACCATCAGATTTCTGCATTAAAAAAAACATGTACTGCCTGTGGTAGTCATTTATGAAGCAGACTGAAGCACTCTCTAAAGATCTCTGTATGTGATACGTGTTACAGTTTTGTCACAGCAGCAGTCAAGGAGTTCATTCAAAAATAATGAGGGCTTGTTGACAAGTTAAGCAGTTAAGTGAGGAGTGCATTATTTAACGTGGACAACGTCAGGGCCGACTCTTAGAGTATTTTTTACATTCAGTGACAGAGTGGTTCTTTGTTCTTTGCAAGTAACAGCAAGTAGAACTGTGTATTATCTGAGTCGTGGTGGCTGTGTAAAGCTGGGGTCACTGTGCTATGAAAGTCTAGAATTACAATCTCCTTCACTGTCTTCCTCCTTTTTGATTCGTTAACACCTTTTACTTAATTCTTTTTTACTTCCTTATTTTGGTGGATAGTCTGTCACATGCTCTCCACAAGATAGCTTGTTTTCACAACTGAGCAATTGCGTGCAATAAGGAATTCAACTATCCAGATGACCAACAGAACAGCTTTATCAGCAGAATGTTTGAATTAGTGAAAACAGGGAAAAATAAGAATTCAGCATTTGCACATCATGCTTTTAGTCACGCATCACTTGCATCTATTCTACTGAGTTGACTTGCATGCTTAGTCAAACCTGGGACAAAAAGGTTTAGAACATACAATTCAGCCAAATAACTTTAAACAGTGGCTAGAGTTAAGTACTTTACTTTCCATTATGTACAGTGTGGAATTCACCAATCACTATTTGCTTTACTTGCAGAGCACAATCAAGCTTTAGAATTTCTCATGATCATATTTCTCACAGTCATGCATATCACTACATCACTACCTATTTGCTCATTATCTAAACCTCTAATGAAGACATGACCACCCAGTCTTTGTAGATTAGGGGTTTGACTCCCAGTCCCTCCTGCCTTATGTCAGACACTGAACTCGGAGTAAAGTTGCTCCAGGTGGTTCAGGTGAGCAGCTTACTGTGTGTTAGTGAGTGGAGTAAGTGAAATCAGTAAACAGAGTGAGTGCAGGATATTTTCAATTTACCACTTATTATTAATTATACTCCAGGTACAACATCAGTCTACATCCCAAGGTTTTAATATTAGAAGGAGAAAAAACGAAAATTGTTTAAAGTTATTTTAGAATTTTACCTTATCTTTTGTTCCCTTATCATTGACAAGGGACAAATATAGAATTATGGAAAGGCAGGATGTAATTTAAAAATCTTGCACTCCACATTGGTTTATTTTTTTATTTGATACCAACTGATATGCATCCTTCAATCATTTGCAGTTGTAAGTTTTTATTTCTACGAAGAAGCTGCAACAGCACAAAAAGAGCCCAGAGGTTTTTTACAGCAGTTATAATGAGTGATACTCCTTGTTTCCTCTGCACAGTGGCTGTGCAATATAAAAGCAGTAAACTGACCTTATAAACAGAATAACAAAATTGCATAAGGGCAGAACATGCTGGTCATCTTGTTCCAGGATCCATGTGTGCTCTAATATGTAGGGAAAAGCTGCAAGACAATTGATACACACAATGATCTTGCTGCCTGACATTTCAGGCCTGCCTGTCTCACCAGTTTGTCAGCATTCTTGTGAACAGCTTTGGTTCTGTTGTGCTCCATAGTTTTGTTTTGTTTTTCTAGAATTAAAGTCTGAAATGTATTTATTAGCTTACCATGGCCTCTTAATCACACAGACACACACAAACAGGCTCTTACACACCTTGGTTTCACTGCTCAGCTTAACCTGTCTATGCAGTTTTCATAGTTTTTCTACAGTAACACAGAGGAATGGAATGTGAAAGCAAACAGGTTGCCATTTAAAATACCAGATGTGCATCCACCTAAGATTATTCCTGGTTCCATTCAGATTAGACTAGAAGCCTCATCTATGAAAGAAAGCTGAAACATAGAGCCTTTCACCAGAAATATATGTTCATTCACGTCACTCCTCCCACCTCGATATTTACTTAGGGGCACATGAACCTTATGAAGAAATCTGTGGAGCTATTGACAGATAGCTACTGTAAGTGCAGTGCTCCCTGGAACTCTAATGCAAGCATTCCTAGGCAACATGGATAAGGTACAGTGGTTTGGGATTTCATTAGACTTCCAAAGGGGAGGCGTCTCATGCAACTGATTTCAGGGTGTTTTCTCCTCTAGTACCCACTTAATGCCAGTGATGTCATCTGACATTTGAGATGCTCTGGAGGGCTGGCATGTGGTGTTATGTTAGCAGAAAGAAACAGGCCAGATGACTTGCAAAAATACCCTTACAGTACATGTTCTAAAATGAAGCTGGTTTATCCAGTTCCACTAATATATCAGGCCCACATACATTCAGATAAGACACATGTAGGGATGTTAACTAGTCACCTAAACATTTACTAAATAAATCAAGGAATAGGTAAATTTTACCTTCTAGTCTCTGTCAGACTAA